>CAUDMG010001074.1:0-47500 GCA_958450375.1 Homarus gammarus | reverse complement strand
AGTGACCCGGCAATCCAAGTACTCATCGATGATAAACGTCCTGCTTTTACTGACTGGCAGAACAACCCTCAGTCTCGGACCAAAGCCGATACCTTCGGCAAGAAGAAAGCGGCAGCCCAGCGGGAGCTTCGCAATCTAAATAACGACTGGCTTAAAAATATAAACATGTAAAGCACAAAAAACTTGCAGATCAGCACAAGATGAGTGACTTTTTCAATTCCATTAAAACATTTTATGGGCCAGTCACTAGTGGGACAGCCCCCCTGCGCTCATCTGACGGTAACCTCATAATTAAAGACGATGAAGGCCTCCTTCAGAGCTGGAAAGAGCACTACCATTCATTGCTCAACCAAAACACCGATGTTGGATATCCTAGCTACCCAGCAGGTATTTCAGCATCCAGAGCTGACCTACCTCAGCTATCCTCCATCCCTGGATGAGGTAGCTACTGCCATCATACAGAAGAAAAATAACAAAGCCTCAGGGCCTGATGGAATCTCAGCCGAGGTGTATAAAGCAGGAGGACCTCTACTTATCAGCCGTCTCCAACTCTATCCAGGAGAATATATGGAAAAAGGAGAAAATCCCCAAGCTCTTAAACCCGCGTCCATATTCAATATTTATGAAACAAAGTAGACCGATCAGACTGTGGCAGCTACCGTGGGATCTCGCTGCTCTCCGTAGCTACCAAGATTATCGCTCGAGTCCTCCTAAACAGACTTTTCCTGAGGCGGAAAACTTCCTCCCTGAATCTCAATGTTGTCATAGACCATCATGTGGCACCACTGAAATGATCTTTGCTGCCATCCAGGTACAGAAAAAGTGCAGAGAATATCGTCGTGACCTGTAAATGGCTTTCATCGACCTAACCAAGGCCTTCGGCTCGGTCAACAGGGAAGCCCTCTGGTGCACCCTCAGCCAGTTTGGCTGCCCACCAAAATTCATCACCATTGTGAGGCAACTCCACGATGGCATGAACGGCAGTGTCCTGCACAACTGCACCCAGTCAGAGTTCTTCACCACCCAAACAGGGGTTAAACAAGGGTGTGTACTGGCACCAACTCTCTTTTCCGTCTTCTTGGCTGCCTTCCTTACTCGTGCCAGTGTCAATTTAGCCAACGGGTTGAACATCTAGTAGCGAGTGAAGGGGGATCTTTTCAACATAAGATGACTCTAGGCAAGAACAAAGGTGTTGGCAGCTTCCATTAGTGAACTTCAGTATGTAGACGACCTAACCCTAGTTGCTCACACTGAACACGACCTACAGGAGATCATGAACACTTTCACAGATGCGTATGCACACTTCGGCCTTGAGGTGAATGTACGTAAGACTTCGATTCTCTTTCAACCTGCCCCTGGTTCAGACACACCTCCACCATTCATCCAGCTTAACTGTACTACACTCTCTAATGTTGCCCACTTTCGGTATCTCGGCTCGCACCTGTCCACCACCGCAGACATCGATGAAGAGATTTAGCATCGGATCAGATGTGCATCTCAAGCCTTTGGCAGTCTCCGAAATCGTGTCTTCAGCTGTAGGAGCTGAAATTATCTACAAAGCTGCACGTATATCGAGCAATGGTTTCCCCCACCCTGCTATATGGCAGTGAGACATGGGTCACAGACAGGAGGTACCTCAAGGCACTTGAAATCTTTCACCAACGTAGTCTCCGTTCCATCCTCCGAGTTCGCTGGGAAGATAAGAGAACAAATGCCAGTATTCTTGCTGACACCAACTGTAGGAGCATCGAGGCTACCATTACCCATGAACAACTACGTTGGACTGGCCATGTTACCCGCATGAACGACAGTAGACTGCCAAAGCAGCTACTTTACAGTCACTTAACGAATAGTAAACGTAACGCCGGCGGGCAATTGAAAAGGTATACGGATAGTCTTAAGACAAACTGAAAAAAGTGCCAAATCGACCCCCTCACCTGGAAGTCGATTACTCCACATCGCAACGCTTGGAGGAGCTCCACACGAGAAGGTGCCAATACTTTTGAGTTATCCCGACTGCAAACCGAGGTAGGTAGACAAACGCCAACGCCGGAAATACGCAGGGGATGGAGTCCACCTGCACAACGAATGTAAACGTCACTGCGGGTCCCGTATCGGTGTCTTTAGTCACCTCAAAACTCACTAACCTAGGTGACATCCCTAATATTTCATATCATTGTATCACAGGTGGTGAATGATCATCATACTTCATTCCGAGTATTAACAAAGTAGTAGTAGTAGTAGTAGTGTGTGTGTGTGTGTGTCAATAAGCATACATCAATAATCATCGCTGAATTCTGGCTAGGTAACCTAGAGTACTGTTTACTCAGTAACCAACCAAGACAGTGTACCATCAACACCCGGACGAGCGGTGCAGCCCCGCCCACTCACCCTCACTTAACCTACACTTTGCGCATCTCCAGCCACCCACAGCCTCTGTCCGCCGCCCAGAAATGGTAACTGCATCCGGGTAAAACTTGTTCATCGAAACGTGGATCACAGCGTCTAGCTTATCGCTGAGACACCACGAGCAGCCCAGGTAGCTGCCACTATCACCTGCTCGCTACACATGCCACCTGTCTCACTTGTCTCTGGGGTGTACTGGCCTCTATTACTACCTGTCTTTGGACCGACTGACCAAAATTAATGAACCGAAAAAGGAAATTTCAATTCAATAATATTCGTACGAAATTTGTGTCTATATATACACCATGTAGAATTAATTAGCTTTTTAGTACACGGTAGAGTCTTCTTAACGGTGTTCCAGATGCTGTTCCACACTGAGGCCTGAAACAGTGTGAAGGAGACCCTGCAGTCCCGCCACTGTCGTAACGTGTCCCAATGTCCCATGTAATGTCTGTCCCTCCACCCCACCCTTACCCTCCCCCCCACCTCACCCTCACACTCCCCGCTCATTCCTAATCCACAGAAACACTCCACTCGTCTGTCATTCCTTTTTTCATATTCGAAGTTACTTTGAAACACCATTTAATATATACACTCAAACGACTTCATATTACACAAGGAATAGAGTCCTCATTTATAACCAAAGAATACGATGATCTGCACCCGGTGGACACACTGTACCCTTTATGATAAGTTTTAGTTAAGTTTGGCTATGTTTGTAATGGTTTAGTTTGGGTTTAGGAGTGATAAGGAGTAGTGGTAGATGTTGAGGAGTAGTGGTAGTGTTGAGGAGTAGAGGTAGGCACATGTGGACGTCTCGATGAGCAGGACTCAGTGGTGCATGTTATACCCGCAAAACAGTGGACTCTACCGATCAGTGTGAAGATCACCTACAGTCACTTTACAGTGCAAATGGTTCGTGAAGAATGTCTCCAATTTTTTTAATCCCATATCTAAAATATCCTAAGATTTTATAATTAGTTGTCGTATCAATAGAGATTGTGCTGATGACTTTCATATTTAAAACTGCCTCCTAATGCCGTGGTAAAACTACTCTAGACTGTGCATGTGTACATAAAGTGGTGTTAGTGACACTACCCTCGACACCCTGCAGGTTAAAATGATCATATCATGACATTTACCTGAGCTCTAAGGACGATCAACGTCTATACCATATTTCGTTAAGAAAACTCATCTACCACTTAAGCAGTTAAGGCACTTACACTAAACACAAGCCAAAAAGCGGCAGTATACCACGATATCCGATGACCTCATCGGGGATATAATTATCACAGGTAATCAGTCTGTGTAATACTGGGCCAACGAAGTTAAACACCAGCTGGTAGATCAGTCTGTCTTGTGTTCTGCAATTAGTGTCACACAGAGTCAGCAGCGCCACAAGCCACCTTCATTACTGTACCAAAACTGGATGAAAATGTTGCCACCCAGGCCGCCTGACGCCTTCATCTAGTACTCAAGCAAGAACCAAAACTATAATTCATAAGGAAGTGACTTCTGGCAGCTGGTTACCGCAGAGTTTACAGCGGTGCACTTCCCTCCAGCTGCGCCAACCTTCACGGTGACTCCTACTAACCACCACCACACCCACCCCACAACCTCTTACACGGGAAATATCGGAGTTATGTTTCAAATTAATGAACCCGATATAACTGACATTTTGTGACACATCAGTTATAACCTTTCTTATCCACAATATATATATATATATATATATATATATATATATATACTTCATTTTTAGTCCATTTAACACGCGGACTTTGAACATACAATCAACGACCTCACCAGCAAGGAATCGAACCCTCGACCTACTGGGTGTGACTAGGGAACGCTTACCGGCTAGGCCACAAGGACACTAAAAGCAGTTCTAGACTCTGTTATATTTCACACAAAGCCTGTTCATCGAGCTGATGGCGCCGTGAACCTCATTGGGAAACTGCCCGTGCCTCGTATGTGGCAGTTTCCCAATGAGGTTCACGGCGCCATCAGCTCGATGAACAGGCTTTGTGTGAAATATAACAGAGTCTAGAACTGCTTTTAGTGTCCTTGTGGCCTAGCCGGTAAGCGTTCCCTAGTCACACCCAGTAGGTCGAGGGTTCGATTCCTTGCTGGTGAGGTCGTTGATTATATATATATATATCAGGGGGTTTGGGGGATTATCTGTTCAGTACATGTATCTCTCTCACCTGATAGTGTGTGCATTTTATGGTAAGTAGATAGGAAGAGTTGTGACTAAAGTAAATATAAGGTCTCATAAAGCCGTCACGTTCACTTCTAACTCGTGTTCCCTACACTTATCACGTCACACTCACCAACACAACACCCGGGGTGAAGCACGCGGCTCATCATTATAGTATATTATCCTTTATCACCTCAAACATGAATTCAGATTCCTGCAATTGATTCTGATCGACTGAATATTTATACGGAATTATTGAGGAGCTTGACACTTCATTTGCATAGTCGTGTCCAAACTCCTCCCGGTGTATCGAGCAGCCAGCACATCACACTCCCCCTTAGAAGTGTTAAACAGTGAAAACAGAAGAGTTTAAATTACTCATAGGAATTCTAGTTAAAGTTTAAAATTAATGCTCAAACAACGCCAACATGCTAAAAGAATGATATAATAACATTATACATATACTCACACACACACACGCACACACACCAACGCGCGATCAATGAAAACCGGTAGAGGAAAGACCTAATGAACGGTAGAAAGACAATGATGGAGTGTGTGTGTGAGGGAGCGTCTTGAGAGTGGTTCTTGCAGCAGATCCACCACCCTCCACCCCTTCACTAACAAAAGAATATATAAACATGGATATACAGTATAAGACAAGAGAGAACACATAAAAGCCATCATTGTCTTCTTCAGTGTTCTATGATTTCATAAACAAAATTATATTGTTCCCTGAAAAGTACAACAGTAAAGATGAACAGGAGACAAACAGCATATAACAGCAACACAGCCAGGACCCGGCGTGAGGAGATAATGAGAGGTGTGCGCGCCACGCTGCAGTCTGTCATCAGCTGTGCTACGCTGCCTGCCTGTCTATATCTCGTTGTCTATTGAGGACGAGGAGGTCGATGATTGGTTCATTGTTCACGGTGTACACACTCACACCAATTACTGCATCACACCACTCACCAAGAGCTCCTCAATTAAACACATACCTTATCATTTGAGTTTATTAAAGGCTATCAAAGTTCACTCAAGCTACCAGTTGAAAAATTCGCCAGATTTCAGTTTATTTCACCAAATTTCAGTGCTAGCGTTAAAAAAATCCTCCATTTTCTCTCTTCCAATGAAAAGTGATCATACCTACTATTAATTTACATCCCCAGGTCACACCAACCACCATAATCACCATACAAAAATGTACCCGCAGGAATCCACTCGAAAACTATTTCGACTCGTCACCTGGACAAACAACCCGTGAAGACAATCTACCTTCATCATCTTGTGGTTGGGTCAACAGGTATGGTACACACTAACCCAACCCTTCATAGTGGACAAAACAAATCTTTAGTTTTATCCTGAGGGACAAGTATTACCTTCATCAAAAGTTATCACGATTAGTCTTATGAACAATACAGACCACGGAGGTAAAGTGGGAGTCTTGCCTCGCGACACCCTCAACCATGTCAGCTAGGCTTCTTTAGAGACACGAGCGTAAATAATGTTTTGTCAATACACCTACCAATAAATCACTATATATCCTTACCACTTAAATTTACAAAATAAAAACACGCAGCCATCGATCCTCCTAAACTAGCCAGCCATAATTCCATCTCAAAGAATTTAATAAACTTGGTGATAAACCTTTTATAAGAGAAAAATCTGGGGAAGACGGCTGTCTCCCGGACAATACAACAAACCTTAGAACTCCGAGTTTTATTGGGTACTCCCTAGTGAGTGGCGCAGTGCTGGCATCTGGCGGTGGCGGCGGCAACAACAACAGATTGCGTCATCCCAACAACAGGAATGACCGGCCCACGTGACCCCGAGACCTCGCCACAAACCCACCGCTTTTATGGACGTTTTTGAAGTTTGTCGATTACCTTATGGAGGAATAATTTACACAAATCTGATCAGAGAGGAGTATGTGTACTATGCTGTTTTATTTTCCTCCGTCAAGGTAAAAAAAGTAATAATACCTACAATAATCCTAAAGAAACGCTAAAGAACAAATGATCATATGTTAAACACAAACAATCAAAAAGTTGCCGAGTGTTTACGAAGCAGCAGTAGATGGCGGTGTTGGTGGGGGTGAGAATGTCTGGTGGTGACGCCTCCTACCTGCTTGTTGTGGCTTGCCTTCCTCTCACCGTCACAACCACTTATAGAATTTCTGGGAAGCCTTCAGAGGCGGGCGTGGACCAGGGAGTGTCTCCAGCTGCAGGAGGAACACGCTGGACAATGGTTCCTCAATATAATAACCAATCACCCAGGTGTTATGACCGCTCCTGCAGGCGAGGTGGCTGGCGGAGTGAGGATCAAATACCTGTTGTCTGGCGTCGATTCAAAGTAATGAATAATAGTCTCGGAGGGAGAAAAATATTTCATAAATCCCGTGTTGCTGGGAACATCCACAAGGTGGACATGGGGGGGTGTGACCACCAGCCAGCCAGTAACCACAGCCAGCCAGCCAGCCAGTAACCACAGCCAGCCAGCAACCAGTAACCACAGCCAGCAACCAGTAATCACAGCCAGCCAGCATCCAATAACCACAGCCACCAACCAGAACCAGCATCCAGCCGCGCCTATATGCAGGGGGGGGGGGGGGTGGAAGAGCCATTATAGCGTTGTTTATTACCGGCCTCTTACATCTACCTCCCCTGCACTTTATCCTCCCCCTTCCCCCTTGTCTCTACACTCCCTCTTTCAAAGTCAGTATGTACAAGTAGGGGCGACACAGCCTTAATTCCTAACCTCCTATTAACTGTAACAGGAAACACGACTTTCACATCAAGGGAACTGTTTAAAACTACCTGCATCTAACCTCTATTACTTCTTCTACTACTACTACTACTTTACTATTTCGTTTCACCAGAACCTAATGTAAACAGATATTGCCACCAGCAGCTCAGTCAACTGTTGCCACCATACCCACTCCCACCATTACCACTACATCCCCTACCACTATCCCCACAAACATTCAGTTGCATCATGGGAAACAATAAGTTAATCTCATTTAACACTAACTCAATGGTTCCTCTATCACACTATAGAAACTTACACCTCATCATCAAAACAAGTCTCATTGGTTTACTACACCGTCCACTCTCCACCACCACTACTACTATCACCTCCCATTACCACTATCACGAAAACCGCCACTTCCATCATCAACCACCACCACCGTTACCCACCACCACCACACTATATCACCACCACCATCAACCACCACTACCCCATTATATCACCACTACCATCACCCACCACCACCAGCAACAACAAACCACCACTGGGAGTTGCTCACTGTGTAATGGCCCGAGATATGACATCATGGAGAGTGAAGTGAAAGGAATGACCCACGCCGGAATCCTTATCACCTTTATTTCGTGTCTCATTACTGTCCACTTCCCCTACAGGAGACGTCGGTCCGGCTGCTCGAGGGGTGGGGGGGGGGGGGGGATAGGGAGAGACAGAGAAAATGAGAGAGGGAAGGAAGGGGGGCTCTAAGCTGGCCAACTTGTTCCTAATCGCCGAGACTCCTCCTACTGGGATTTGTTTTATCTGTTAGTCCTTTTAAGATAAGGTAAACGGAAGCTCCATGTTCTGGTGACCTCGGAGGATAATAGAGAATAATGCGAGTGGTGTGTTTTGTTAACTTTCCGGTGTCTTAAGGGATAACGTACCCTGAGATACCTACTGTAACTTTCCCGAGTGTTTGGGTGCCTTCTGTAAACTTTCCTGGCTCAGTAAGGCTCAGGTAACAAAAATGAGCATCAAGACGTACTACACCACGTTACGTTTCTCATCACAAAATACGGACAAGACTCTACGCACTGACCTCAGCCACGGTCCTTATATGACGAAGGGAATTATCACAAGGCGCGGATAAATGGATAACCCCTTATATAGATTCATTATCGCGTTATATTACCCGGCAGATGGTGCCCGTTGCATCAATGATGGATACCATATACCGTGGGAAGGCTTATGGTGGCTCTCAAACATAACCCCCCCCCCACCCTCTCTCTCCCCCTCATAGTCCCACTCTCAACAACTCCCCCACCTCTCTCTCTCCTCCTCCTCATAGTCCCACTCTCAACAACTCCCCCGCCTCTCTCTCTCCCTTCCTCCTCATAGTCCCACTCTCAACAACTCCCCCACCTCTCTCTCTCCCTTCCTCCTCATAGTCCCACTCTCAACAACTCCCCCACCTCTCTCTCTCCCCTCCTCCTCATAGTCCCACTCTCAACAACTCCCCCACCTCTCTCTCTCCCTTCTTCCTCATAGTCCCACTCTCAACAACTCCCCCACCTCTCTCTCTCCCCTCCTCCTCATAGTCCCACTCTCAACAACTCCCCCACCTCTCTCTCTCTCCTCCTCCTCATAGTCCCACTCTCAACAACTCCCCCACCTCTCTCTCTCCCCTCCTCCTCATAGTCCCACTCTCAACAACTCCCCCACCTCTCTCTCTCCCTTCCTCCTCATAGTCCCACTCTCAACAACTCCCCCACCTCTCTCTCTCCCTTCCTCCTCATAGTCCCACTCTCAACAACTCCCCCACCTCTCTCTCTCCCTCCTCCTCATAGTCCCACTCTCAACAACTCCCCCACCTCTCTCTCTCTCCCTTCCTCCTCATAGTCCCACTCTCAACAACTCCCCCACCTCTCTCTCTCCCTTCCTCCTCATAGTCCCACTCTCAACAACTCCCCCACCTCTCTCTCTCCCTTCCTCCTCATAGTCCCACTCTCAACAACTCCCCCACCTCTCTCTCTCCCCTCCTCCTCATAGTCCCACTCTCAACAACTCCCCCACCTCTCTCTCTCCCTTCCTCCTCATAGTCCCACTCTCAACAACTCCCCCACCTCTCTCTCTCCCTTCCTCCTCATAGTCCCACTCTCAACAACTCCCCCACCTCTCTCTCTCCCCTCCTCCTCATAGTCCCACTCTCAACAACTCCCCCACCTCTCTCTCTCCCTTCCTCCTCATAGTCCCACTCTCAACAACTCCCCCACCTCTCTCTCTCTCCCTTCCTCCTCATAGTCCCACTCTCAACAACTCCCCCACCTCTCTCTCTCTCCCTCCTCCTCATAGTCCCACTCTCAACAACTCCCCCACCTCTCTCTCTCCCTTCCTCCTCATAGTCCCACTCTCAACAACTCCCCCACCTCTCTCTCTCCCTTCCTCCTCATAGTCCCACTCTCAACAACTCCCCCACCTCTCTCTCTCCCTTCCTCCTCATAGTCCCACTCTCAACAACTCCCCCACCTCTCTCTCTCCCTTCCTCCTCATAGTCCCACTCTCAACAACTCCCCCACCTCTCTCTCTCCCTTCCTCCTCATAGTCCCACTCTCAACAACTCCCCCACCTCTCTCTCTCCCTTCCTCCTCATAGTCCCACTCTCAACAACTCCCCCACCTCTCTCTCTCCCTTCCTCCTCATAGTCCCACTCTCAACAACTCCCCCACCTCTCTCTCTCCCTCCTCCTCATAGTCCCACTCTCAACAACTCCCCCACCTCTCTCTCTCCCTTCCTCCTCATAGTCCCACTCTCAACAACTCCCCCACCTCTCTCTCTCCCTTCCTCCTCATAGTCCCACTCTCAACAACTCCCCCACCTCTCTCTCTCCCTCCTCCTCATAGTCCCACTCTCAACAACTCCCCACCTCTCTCTCTCCCTTCCTCCTCATAGTCCCACTCTCAACAACTCCCCCACCTCTCTCTCTCCCTTCCTCCTCATAGTCCCACTCTCAACAACTCCCCCACCTCTCTCTCCCCTCCTCCTCATAGTCCCACTCTCAACAACTCCCCCACCTCTCTCTCTCCCTTCCTCCTCATAGTCCCACTCTCAACAACTCCCCCACCTCTCTCTCTCCCTTCCTCCTCATAGTCCCACTCTCAACAACTCCCCCACCTCTCTCTCTCCCCTTCCTCCTCATAGTCCCACTCTCAACAACTCCCCCACCTCTCTCTCTCCCCTCCTCCTCATAGTCCCACTCTCAACAACTCCCCCACCTCTCTCTCTCCCTTCCTCCTCATAGTCCCACTCTCAACAACTCCCCCACCTCTCTCTCTCCCTTCCTCCTCATAGTCCCACTCTCAACAACTCCCCCACCTCTCTCTCTCCCCTCCTCCTCATAGTCCCACTCTCAACAACTCCCCCACCTCTCTCTCTCTCCCTTCCTCCTCATAGTCCCACTCTCAACAACTCCCCCACCTCTCTCTCTCCCTTCCTCCTCATAGTCCCACTCTCAACAACTCCCCCACCTCTCTCTCTCCCTTCTTCCTCATAGTCCCACTCTCAACAACTCCCCCACCTCTCTCTCTCCCCTCCTCCTCATAGTCCCACTCTCAACAACTCCCCCACCTCTCTCTCTCTCCCTTCCTCCTCATAGTCCCACTCTCAACAACTCCCCCACCTCTCTCTCTCTCCCCTCCTCCTCATAGTCCCACTCTCAACAACTCCCCCACCTCTCTCTCTCCCTTCCTCCTCATAGTCCCACTCTCAACAAACTCCCCCCCCCCTCGCCCAAAAAAAAACTTCCCTTCCCCAAGTTGATTAAAATAAAATTTGGGATTACAGGAGTTTGGGGGTCCTAGTATTACATCTAAATTAGAAAAACAAATCTTGAGTATAGTTTAACCTTTTCCCACGACTCTTCCGGACAAACCTCACGTCTTCCAGGCCTCTCAGCTCCTGAACACTAGCGCCGTCGTAGCACAACATATGTAAATAAGGGGATGGATTCTCAGATGTCCGCTGGCTGAATTTTCCTCGTAATTAGAGATGCAAGAACGAATTTAACCGGATGATTTAAGGTAATTCACAAAAACAAAAGGCAAAATGGCATCGAAATTACACTAGCGACTTGATGTTAACTAGATACATTAAGTCAGGTCGAGTCAGGGGTCAAAATTAATGTGCATGATCTTCGTGAAACCGAAGCCAGAAATATTTAGCAAACTGGAGATTTTCTTCTTCAAAAAGTGGTCGAGTGTAAAAATCATGTTCAATCAGCCACGAGTCTGAGGTGTTTTTATATCCCACACACAGCAGTTTTAGGGCCTACAACTTTGAAATAGGTAATATCTGCCAGAAAACTGGACAGAAGTTTTCCTTTGCAAATAATTATGCACATTCCGTAGGAATATCCCTTGGTGGTCAAAAACAACCGAATGCAAGAGACGCTAACACAGATAAAAACAAAGTGTGTGTGTGTGTGTGTGTGTGTGTGTGTGTGTGAAATCAGTCAATGTGTAAAATATATATGAACATTTTCCGTTTCATACTGTGTATGTTGTGTATACATTAGGTTAGGCTTTTCAGCAGAAAAATTAAAAAAATCATTCACGCTGAACCCAATCTAACTTAATGTATACACAACAGACACAGTATGAAACATAAAATGTTCATATATATTTTATACATTGACTGATTTCACACACACACACACACACACACACTTTTTCCTAATTACATTACAATCTGTACATTATATTACACACTAATCCGAGATCTAATTGTGTATTTACACAACTTTTACACTGATGAAAACAAAATTTTGATCGCAAGACAAACCTTATCCCGATAATATAACTGTCCCTCGGCCACGTAGATGACCAATAATATAACTGTCCCTCGCCACCCAAGATGACCGATTAGAAAACCTTTTAAAACTCGTCACGATTTACTTCTCACAATATCAAGAATCATCCAAGTTTACTTTTCATATAATGGAAGTCTTAATACAACACGACATGATGCAGAATTAAAGCTTTACTACAGCAATCTATTCTACTGTAATCTCAGCAACACACTCTATTAAGACGACACTGACCTCAGCTTATACTGCGTTAGGATATACCGAGTCCACAACATTTAATAATGAATCTTACAGCAGCAGTCTGTAATAAAAATATATGCCATGGTCATATACTGCAGAATATAACCCCTCATCAGTGTTGCATGTTAGGTGGTAGGACGGGGTGACCTTAAGATTTCTTCAGCTCAGCTCCCCAGATAGCGAGTTTTAATGTTTTACAACTAACATCAATAACCATGAAAGTTAAGCATGCAGCTATCAGCCCCCACTCACCACGCCACCTCACCTCACTACACCTCACACATTTCATCTGCAACTCAAAAGGCGATGACTCAGTATTGCATCATTTCAGTATCAGGATGTTCAGAAGATCTTTGGAAACTCAGCAGGATGTTGATATCTTATTTGCTCTCCATACCTTAACAAAACATTACTTTCATTAATTAAACTTTTGACTGTATTTACATAAGCTAATGCACGACTTTGTGACCTGGTGGATGGATGTTGCCTTTTTTGTGCTAGTGAGGATGGTATTTTTCCTCAAGTATAGATTAACGCAGCCAATGACCAGTTCTTGGTCGCCCTTTATTTAATTATTATTTTAACTTTTTTCTCTGCATTTGCCCAATTACTGTAAACACTCATACACATAATCATGGTCATTTCAGTTTCATATTTTTCATAAACATTACACATCCTACCAACGTTATCATGATGCTAAAGAGTTATCAAGTTGTTAGGTGTATCTGACGTGTTCCCTGTGTTCAAGAGCCCCGTATCACTGCTGTGTTCTCAGTGCTCAACAGCCCTGTATCACTGCTGTGTTCCAGTGTTCAAGAGCCCAGTGTCACTGCTGTGTTCCCAGTGTTCAAGAGCCCGTATCACTGCAGTGTTCCCAGTGTTCAAGAGCCCGTATCACTGCTGTATTACATGCCCTTAGCACCCAGGTATCACAGCGTCAAGCCCCATGTATCAGTGACACGGTTCACGGTGAGGGGAGAGTGGTGGGGCAGCCAATTAAAGATGGACGGTGGTGGTTGTTAGCCAGTGAATCCCTCTGTTATATTTCACTTCCTGTCACCACGAGTCTGCCGGGATCACGAGAGGGGGAAGACTGGACTGTGTTTCCAGAGGCAACCCGTCTCATAAACTCCTACTTGATTTTACTGCATCTTAAGGATCAAGTATTGAAAATAGCAAGAAAATACATAAATACCAATAAATTGCCATACAGGACATCAAAATGCGTATATAAACGTATGTAATATGTATAAAATGTATATAATATTTGCATGATCACTCCACTAAATTCAATGACCAAACAAACACTCATTTACATTCAATTATGCATAGGTTTATCACAGGCCAGTACAGTGCATCATATTTCTCGACAACACTTTGCAGAGGCTATCATCATGTACTTATATATACCGTCTTGTAGTTTCATTCCATTTTAGTTTTAATATATATTTTCGCTCGCTGTTGTCAAGGTGAGTAATTACAAAATTGCTCTCCCTGGTGCCACGATCACTCAGCCTATCTGAGCCTAGTTATTAGCACACAAAAACACGCACAAGAAATAATAAATAAAACGTAAATAAAAAATTAATAAACTTTGTCCGTTCATGAAGTCTGCGTCGAGATTGATGGTCCTTAATATATGTTTATATTCGTATATACATAATCATTTCATTTGTAATGCTGGCAATATCTCCGGGTTATAGTTCGTTCGTTAACACCGCTAACGCAGAACAGGTACCAGCGTTAACCCCTTCACTACGGGGACACCACTAGTAATACTTTATTTGGCTAACGCTAGACGATTTTATTCAGCTTTGGCAGGAGTCCGTACAGCCTCCTGATCACATGCCATCAAATTAATTGAATTTTCTAAGTTCTCCGATGAAGAATCTAAGACCAGGTGCACGGTGGACATAACCTTAGTAGTTGGTGCATTCAAATCATAACTAACCCACCAATACATGTCGAACGGTGCTAATAACTGTAATAGTTGATGCGTTGAAAATACAACTATACCTCGAATTGAATATTAACCAAATGGTGAAAATAACCGATAACCGAGTCACTTGAGATAAAGATCTTAACAGATCTCAACAGTACACTTAACCCTGGTAGTCTTGAAGCCCCCCTCCCCCTAGTATACAAAAGTCACATCCTTACAGTAAGTACATAAATAAAAACACGAGCCTTCCAAACCAAAACTCAGAAAGCCTCCATGCAAACAGGAGAACAAGGAGTAACATTAATCCCACCGAAACCTGCCGTTGAGAGGTCAAAGGATTATCTCCCGCTGGCGATTACTTTAGCAAAAACTTCGTACACATGTTTGACTCTTGGATATTTTTCTTTCCGTCCCACCGACTGATTCCCTGGTGTAACGGTGTACTGTACCCCCTCCCCGCTGGTGGGTGTGTGGCTGGACTAGCCTTATTGTTGTGTACAAAATGTTAAAAATGCTGCAATAGTCTTCTTTTTTTTTTTTAATATAAATAGCACAGGGAATGGTAACACAAGAAGTTCAGTTGCCATGGGCGTTTCCTGACCACAAACTGAAGGTACTTGAAGCAAGATGATCTGAACGGATGGAGGTTAAGTGACAGGAAAAACACAATGAGGTAGTGAGTTCCACAGAGTACAAATTCGTTTCAAATTAAGTCTTTGAGGGCGATGGTTCAACCCTTTGATGATGATGATGACGTCGGTTTACCCCTAAAGGACGATGGTTTAAATGTATCGCCATTCACAGTTTCTCTCTGGTAAAGTGTTAACTATCAGCAGTGTGAAGTGTATCAAATTAACAATGAGACACTTAGAACTATATGGCTGACAATGCGCGACCTTCCAAAACCTGTGCTGCAAGACAGGCCACCAAATATGATCAAAAACCATCAAAAAAATTCCCCGTGGTATAACTGCAAAACTTTGACACTTGTTGAATTCTGCAATCACTAAACTTTATAGCACACAAACTCACACACACACACATACAGACATACGTATCCACATTCATTTACTGCTGCCATGTCTTGAAATTCGAGCCAGAACAGTAGCCATGATAAAGTGCACCGGCAGTCAATAGTGACACAAACACTCATCGTTGAGGTGAGTTTGGCCGAGTGTTTCCAGGATGATGGATACGACGACACGCACGAGCTCCAGGTGTCAGTCAGGGAGGCAGTGTGTTATGCCAGGGTAGAGGGAGGCAGGTGTGACGACCATCAGGTACACCACTGGGCTCTGAGGGTCACCACAACCAGGTGTTCCAGGAACGTTCACGATAACAATGGAACATATTTTGTTAGAGGTGACCGGTCAATGACTCTCCTGGAGAACAACTACGTGTATGGATATATTTAAACACAGTGAAACAAAAATCTAAGCAGGAACAAGTCTAAAGCAAAAGGTCAGGTCATCAATTTACATTTACCGTATCTACCACAAAAAAAGAGAGTTTGTTGCCTCTTTCTGTGGAACATCCAATTAAACCCTGTACACTTTGACCCCGGGAAGGTCAAAGAGGAGATGAAGTCATTGTTCCATCGACGGCGGAGGAGCCAGTGTAGGAGGCGGGTACGTCTGTGAGCCGCGGCTGGACCACCCCGCCTCCTTCTCTACCCTCACAACATTGTCTTGGCTGCATTACATCCAGTCTTCAGAAACCGATCTAATTAATTTTGTGAAAACAGCTGACAGGGGTTCATGATACTGAGGGCTAGTAATTCATCCCCACACAAATAAGAAGAGGAGAAAGGAATTATGCTTTTCTAACTTAAATAAAACTGCTCTACCAAGAGACATCCACAGATATAATGGGGGGTGTCCTGGGGAGGGAGGGGAGGTTCTAGTGAGCCTTTCTTTATGAACGAGAAAAGAGAAAGACAAGCAAACACAGATACACCCCCCCCCCCCTCCCACCCGGGTGTGAGTGAACCATGAGCAACAATGTGACCCGCTACTGGGCAGGAAGGCATCCCATTGGTCGGCCTGTGACCCAGGGAGGAAAGGGCCGGCTGAGGGAGAAGAGGGGCGGATGAGGGTGGGGAGGGCCGGCTGAGGGTGGGGAGGGCCGGATGAGGGTGAGAAGGACCGGTTGAGGGTGGGGAGGGTCGGCAGGTGGTGGGGAGGATGAAAGAAAACTCATCGTCGTCATCGGCCATGTCGAGGACGGCGTGGTTGTGTAGGAGGGCAAGCAATGTATGCAGCTCAGCAACTACGTGTGTGCGTGTGTGTGTGTTAAGTTGAGTATCCTGAAGCAGTAGGTAGGTAGGTATCTTCGTGTCAGTTAAGAAGACATACGCTAATTACCTATGATGTAAAACTTAATCCATCATATCTGTGTACCTACGAGACTTTCCTGAAGATCGTGTGTGTGTATGCACGTTTACGTGTGTATATGTGTTTGTGTGCGGGTTCCCATGACTCGACCTGTGCCAGCGTGTCTGACTGGCCAACAAGTTGATGAGTCAACGTTTTTGTATGTTATTAGAAATTCTACTTTTATTTTATATATTTATTCCTATTATTTCCACAGTCATCCATTAACGTTTGATAGAGCAGAAGGGGAAACAACAGTGTCTATATTTGTCCCCTCCTTAACTCACCAAAATTTGAATATCACTCAAACACTTTAGACAGAAAATACTCCTAGATGAATTAAAATACTAACAGAGAGTATAAAATAATCCCCCCGTGTTTTCTTTCCCTCCTCCTCCCTCCCTCTCTGTCTCCTTCTTCTCTTTCCCTCCCTTTCTCCTTTTCCCTTTCAATAGCCGTACTGCACCATGCCACACATACACTCTCTCTCTCTCCTTCCTCTCCTCCACACCTCTCTCTCCTTCCTCTCCACACTTCTCCCTCCTACCCGAGCTCTCTCAAAACTCGGCAGGCTCCTAACTATGCGCATGAGTGGAAAATTTCTTCATAACCATAATAATGATAGTGGCCGCCATTATCAGCCGCTAAACCATGATCCATCTTGCCATCAAACCGTGAACCTTATTCATACCATCATCATAACCACCACAACAACCAGCACCACTATCACCATCATAGCAATCATTACCACCATCACCCCCGCGACCACTATCATCCTTTTCACCACTACAATCTCCACCAATCTCATTAGTACCATCACCACCGCCACAACACAACCTTTACAACCATAACCCCACCGCAACAACCATCACCATCATCACTGTCAATTACCTTCACCATCAGCGTCGGTCAAGTGATACAGATAATTATTAATTGTTGTCAAAATTATTGTCCGTCATCATTTGACTTGATAAATCATTACACTGGTCAACAAAGTTTTTGTTGCATTGCTATAAACACTTGATTCTACCTAATTTGGGTGTGCTGATCTCATATCTGAAGTTAGTTTCTTTCTGTAAGCTCTAGTTTTTTTGCAATCAAGGTATTTTGAAATTTCAAAATTTCGTCTTCGTCTTATTGACCTCGTCGTCTATCTTGAAAAATATGTCATTAAACTGTCATTAAATTAGCTGGGTAATAAACAATAAAATATTACATATTCTAAATTTATTCAACAACACAATTTGAAACATGTTCCATCTAAAACAAAGGTTGAAATTTGTATAAAACTCATTGTTAGGTAAGAAATTTGTTACTATGAGGAGACAAAGCCCAATCACATTTTAGCCAGGTAGGAATTTGCGCTTGAAGCTCTTGCGTTTGTGAAATGTCTCAGGGCACTCTCGTTTAATGCTCCAGCAGTAGTCTGCCATCATATGTTTGTCCCATCTCCCTTGGTAGCGGTCTTCCATGGTCTTGAGATCCTGATGAAACCGCTCGCCTTGCCCGTCACTTACTGCCCCTAGGTTCTCAGGGAATCTATCAAGATGACTATATAGGAAATGGAGTTTGACACTCATATTGCATCCAAGGTCATGAAAGGCTGACAACATGGTTGCTACAAGGGTTTCATAGTTGTCAGCCTTTTTATTACCAAGAAAGTTTTCCATTACCGCCACAAATGAAAGCCATGCACCCCTTTCCTTGTCGTCCATCTTTCTGACAAAGTCTTGATCACATACAAGTGCACGAATTTGTGGTCCATCAAACACACCTGCCTTTATCTTCTCAAATGACAAAGCAGGGTGAGCAGAGACTATGTGTTGGAAGCATTCACCATCAGTATTTAATGCTCTGACAAACTGTTTCATCAGGCCCAGCTTGATATGGAGAGGAGGAAATATGATCTTTTCTCGACTGACGATTGGATCATTGACAATGTTTGGCATACCAGCTTCCAGAGTCTCACGTAAGGGCCACTCCTTCAGGTTCCAATGCCTGTCTCTAGCTCGGCTGTCCCACATGCAAAGAAAGCAGGGATACTTTGTAAATCCTCTTTGTTGGCCAAGAAGGAAGTTCACCATTTTGAGGTCAACACAAATTGTCCAGTTGTGCTCATGGTATTTTAGCAGGTGAATCACAGTTTTAATGTCATTATACTCCTCTCGTAAGCACACAGAATGACCCACTGGAACAGCTGCATAGACATTACCATTATGTAGTAGCACACACTTCAGGCTACGCTTACAACTATCTAGAAATAATCGCCAGTCATTTGGACTATACAATGGAATCCCTAATTCCTGGAGAAGACCCGGGATATTATGACAGTAAACAAACTTATTCTCCTCTGTAAAGAATGGCACAAAATCCTGTTCCCGCTTTCTGAAGTCTGAAACTTTTGTGGTCTGGTTCAGTAGAGCCTTTTCTTGCAACCTAGAAGCTAGAACTTCTGCTGCATTTTTGGAGAGACCCAAATCACGCACAAGGTCATTCAGCTCTGGCTGACTAAACTTCTGAGGGGTTGATGACTCTGGTGTACCATCAGAAGAATCGTCGGAATCTGCAAGTAATTCTTGAGTTTCATGTTCACTCTCTTGGTCTTTGTCGCTTCCCTCCTCTTCAGCTGGAGACAACCCATTAAAAACTGGAACTGGTAGCTCATCAGAGTGCAAAGTAGGTCGAATTGCTGAAGGGATACTAGGATACGATATTTTATGTCTGTTTTTCTTGCCAACACCCTTCGTATTGATCAGACAAAAATAGCAGTCAGTTGTGTGGTCCTTCGGTTCTCGCCAGGTCATGGGAATTCCGAACGGTAAGCCCTTACGTTTTCCTTTTGTCCAGTCACGCAGCATTTCTTCGCAGTTATGACACACAGCATGTGGAGCCCATTTTTTGTCTTGGTCGCCAAGAGTAAGTCCGAAGTACGCTTTATAGCCGCGCCTCACAAACGATGTTATATTGCGCCTCTGACGAATAAGCGTGAAGTATCCACAAATATAACAGAAGGCATCAGGTTTGTTCACACATTGATTTCTCTTTGTAGCCATGACCAAATCTGAAAGAAAAAACAGACAAAATTATATCTCCCTATTGATACCATAATCGTGTAATTAATTAATTTGACCGCAAACGGCTAGAATGTAAAACCTCAAATTACATGAAAACTGGAGCATGCAGAACAAAACTGGTTTCAAATATGAAATCAGCAGATCAAAAATGGTAAGAAACAGTAAAGAAATCTCATGCAACTGGGAATTATAAAAAATTTGTTGTCCTGTGTTATCAAAGCATCTTATATCACCTGTATTCCTCCACGACACCTTCTGTGTCTGTGTGCCTCACCTGGCCTGCACCAGCCGCAAGTGTGTGACGGATCACCCCGGGCTGACCCCTGCAGCCCCACACACCGCCCTCATCACTACACACATACTGCACAAAAATATATGTTCTTTTCTTATTTTCCCGGGAGTAATACAACCTATGATTTTCTTGTTTCTGGCAAGGTCAGATCCTCCAAAAAACTATTCTTGTGTAAAGAATGTTAATGTTTTTTTTTCGGAGTGAAGATATTAGATATTTGTTGTGTAGCAAAACATCAATAAGTGTAGTATTATTTTCCAGTAAAGGTATACGTGAGCTTATAAGACATGACTATATCACGAGTTCTTATTGATGTTATATTTGAGGGGGTTGTTTTGTCGCTTAAAATATTTTCTGTGTGCACCTCAGAGTCTTCATGTATTTGATTAACTTAATTCAGACAATTAACACCAAAAACAAGTACATAAACCGGAGGAGTCTTTTAACTTCGTTATCCTTTTCCTGTGTTATATTAATTACATCAAATTATAGTACAAACTTATCTAATTAAGTGTAATAACTTGTACTTACGAAATCATGTATATATATATATATATATGCTGATAACCACCAGGAAAGAAGAAAACACGAAGTTCCCAAGCGCTTTCGTGTAATTCACATCTTCAGGGGTGAGTACAGACCCCTGAAGATGTGAATTACACGAAAGCGCTTGGGAACTTCGTGTTTTCTTCTTTCCTGGTGGTTATCAGCATATACCTAGATCACGCGCACCTACAGTGATTTACTTGCATATATATATATATATATATATATATATATATATATATATATATATTATAATATATATATATATATATATATATATATATATATATATATATATATATATTATGTAGATCCACAATGAAAACGTGGATAAGATAAATCTTGATAAAATCACACAGGAAAAGGGAAACAATGGAGCACCTTAGCTTTCCTCTTTATTCAAGACATCTTCAGAGGCAACTGAATTATATGGACAGAGAGAGGCTAGGTACACAGGGTGACCTTACGAAACAAGAAGTCAGGTCATAAACATGACATCCACTGATTCGCACACCAACACCACCGCAAACATAAGAGAAGCTTAACAGTAAAGGCGACGTAACTAATCATGTTAAGTCAGGTCAAAAATGTAAGACCCACTAATCATCTATCCTACATCTACCTCGAATACTTTCAAAGCATTTTTATCCTTGGGCCACTGACAAATAAATTTGTGTAACATATTATCAGTTTTGTACTGTGTAGAGGGCCTCCACATATCAGCGTCCAGAGGGCCCCCACATACCGGCGTCCAGAGAGGCCCCCACATATCAGCGTGCAGAGGGCCCCCACATACAGGCGTGCAGAGGGCCCCCACATACAGGCGTGCAGAGGGCCTCCCACATACGAGCGTCCAGAGGGCTGCACATATCAGCGTGCAGAGCCCCCCCCCCCCACATACCAGCGTCCATGGGCCCCCACATACCAGTGTCCATGGGCCCCCACATACCAGCGTCCAGAGGGCCCCCACATACCAGCGTCCAGAGGGCTCTACATATCAGCGTGCAGAGGGCACCCACATACCGGCGTCTAGAGGGCCTCCACATATCAGCGTGCAGGGGGCCCCCACATACCAGCGTCCAGAGGGCCCCCACATACCGGCGTCCAGAGAGGCCCCCACATATCAGCGTGCAGAGGGCCCCCACATACAGGCGTGCAGAGGGCCCCCACATACAGGCGTGCAGAGGGCCTCCCACATACGAGCGTCCAGAGGGCTGCACATATCAGCGTGCAGAGCCCCCCCCCCCCCACATACCAGCGTCCATGGGCCCCCACATACCAGTGTCCATGGGCCCCCACATACCAGCGTCCAGAGGGCCCCCACATACCAGCGTCCAGAGGGCTCTACATATCAGCGTGCAGAGGGCACCCACATACCTGCGTGCAGAGGGCCCCACATACTGACTTCTAGAAAGCCTCCACATACCAGCGTACAGAGGGCCCCACGTACCAGCGTGCAGAGGACCTCCACATACCAGCGTACAGAGGGCCCCACGTACCAGCGTGCAGAGGGTCCCCACATACCAACGTCCCGAAGGGGGGGGGGGGGGCCCAAGCAGCAGGTAACAAATGAGGAGGGGAGGTGGCTAGGGGGGGAAGGGATGAGGATACAAGGGGACCCCAGGATGGAAAACAAAGGGCGGGTGGCGTTGTCTTGAGGGAGCGGGACCTCACCTGGCATCTGTCATTGTAACCCATTGTGCCCTCCTCGCCTGCGTCCCTCTGCAAACCCCCCCCCCCCTCCTTCCCCCTGTCGCCATTCTCTTCCACTTCTTCATCGTGACAGTATAATATTCTCTTCCTCTCCTTGCTTATCGCCCGTCTCTAACCCCCTTCTTCCCCCCTCCCGACGATCCCCTCCTACTCTCCCTCGTCCTCCAAAACCTCTCACCTTGTTACCACACAAATTGTTGTTTTTCTTCTCTTCTTCTCCCCCGTCGTGTGAATCGCCCCCTCTTCAACAGATCCTCTAACCTCTTGACTGTGCCAATCTATCGCGGCTGTCAGGCGACGATGTGCTTTTCTTTCAACAAAAATGTTAGATAAAGCATTATATAACCTGTCTGGCTTGTCTCGTGGAGGTTGGATGCTAAAAATATGCAGCAAAAATCAATAATCTTGAGTTTTACATTATTATGTAGGAATAATGACCAATACGACCTTTGGGGCTTTTCACTACAGTGTTTAGCGCGGGAGGACCTTGTTTATACCGGCGTACGTAGGTAGTTGGCTCTGTCGGTGTGTCTGTCTCTATCTTCGATTTGTTTCCTCTCATTCACCCAAGCTTTCACTCTCCAAATGATTTTCTTAACTCTTATCACTCTCTCATTCAACTTACTTTTACAAACGCACACACACGCACCTAACCACTTTCACTCACCTTTCACTCACTCTTGTCTACCCACTCTGAGTGTACAGTCGCTTCCAGGTGTGATGTTAAACCCTACCGTGCCTCCCTTGCTCATGTGGCAGGGTTGCACTACTCGTGTGGCGGGAACTGATTGATAAAACAAAACAAACAAAATATATATAAAAAAAAGCTTCTAATAAAAGAGTCATCCCTCAAACCGCCATTGTAAGAGAAGTGCGCCAGGAACACAGTTGTTTGAGGGACATAAATTTTGGGCCAAAAAATTCACATCCCTCAAAGCACCGTTTTCCGGATACAGCTTTTGAGGAATGAATTACAAAACAAATAAACTAAACTATAAATAAAAAATTACCGTCATCCTTCCCCGCCTCTCTGACCCCCGCCACCTCTTCCTTTCCTTATCTCTTTCTTCAAAGGCTATTTTTTAATTGACATCATATATCATATTACAGAAACCAAAACAGGAAATAGTCCTATCAATAAGTTCCCGCTACACGAGCAGTGCCACGATGCCACATGAGCAGGCGAGGCACGGTAGGGCGGAACATCACACCTGGAGGCGACAGTACCTGTCCCTCCGGTTCCATAAGTACTACCCCCCACACGCCCCCCCCTCCACTCTCATCATCATAGGTTCATCCATCACTTGTTCTTTTCTCTACTTTCTTCCCTTCACCCATTACCCTCCAGCCTTCTTTCTCCTGTTATCCGTCCGTCACAGGTACTTTAGGAAGGCAACTTTCACTCTACACAGGGATAATGCAGCAGTTTTCTTTTCCTAGTTTTTTTTTTGTTTTATCTTTCTTAGTATTATCTCGGTCTGGTCATCCCCCCCCCCCCCCGACACAAGAACCTCTCCAGCACTGACCATTCTACAAGACGGGTATTCATAACCTCGCCCATATACTGAGGAATGGGGTAAGAGGGGTAGATTCGGGGAAGGGGTGGGATAGGGTAGGGCATGGGTTGGGTGGGGTATGGGTAGGGGTAGGGTTGGATGGGGTAAGGGTAGGGCAGGGTAGGGTTGGGTGGGGCAAGGGTGGGGTAAGGGAAGGGTAGGGTGTGGAGTTGGGTAGGGTAGGGTGTGGAGTTGGGTGGGGTAGGGTAGGGGTAGGGTAGGGGTTAGGTGGGGTTGGCGGGGTAGGGGTTGGGTAGGGTTGGCGGGGTAGATTTGGGTAGGGATGGGGGTTTGGTAGGGAGGAAGGGGTTATCTCCTCTTCCAGTTAGCGCACATAGCTTATAAAAACTTCCCCAAGAGGCACGTAAATAAGGATTTAAATTGGGCGTGCGAGAGCCGGGCCGACCCAGCCAGAGCTATTTTGTTTACGTACTTAATTGAATTTACTGCACGGCTCAACCCGGTGCTAGACCAGGCAGCCACCTGCAGATAGTGCTAAGTGCTGTTGACACACCTCTAGAACGATCCGTCCGTCTAACTGCTCCCGAGACTCTCTTGGGATTGTGTCGAGAATTACCAAAATTTAAACATTGTCTGAACCCTTTTAATGCTCTATTTTAATGCATTTTTGTTTTTTATTATCTTGAGAAAATTTACATAGGGCATTTGATATGCAAATATTGTCTTTTTATAGCAGACAATTTGTATATTCAAATTTTACAACCTAGTAAAGATAAATAAATGGGTCATCAACGTTAATTCCGAATGAAGCAACAATTCACGTGAAGGAGTGTAGGTCTTAGGTGGTAGTTGAGGACCCCAGGTAATACTGCTGGGGCGGGGCCAACTCTTACTTTATGACTAAACTCCGACAGCCAGGGACGCTCACCTGATGGACATTCCTCCCTCCTCCCTTCCACCCCCCCCCCCCCCTCCCCACCACACACAGACACCCAGCTCTCTACACCTGCCTCACTTGACTACTAACCCCTCCCCAACCCCTCCCTCAATGTTACATCCTCTATATAACTCTAACCCAAACAAAGCTTAGCCTCTTCCATCTGTCACATCAACCTCCCCCCTCACCCCCACCCACCCTCTCTCTCACCTCAAATACCACCAATATTAACGAAGGTCCATGACATTTGCCAGTACTGACCATCACCCCTTCCCTACATCACATTTGCCTATGTTTCTCATTTCTCTCTCATCCTTCAAATACACCATATTGTCAACATTACAGTCACAGGAGATTCTATCGCTCTCTCTCTCTCATGCGCACATATACAAACACACGCACACCCTTAGCTACCTTCCCCACTAACATCCTGCAAACCATTCTCTAACCTATAGCTCTCTCCTACAGCATACCCGACAACACACAACTCGCTCCCACAGCACACCCCATAACAGCTCCCTCCCACAATACACCCCACAACACACAGCTCGCTCCCACAACACATCCCACAACAGCTCCATCCCACAACACACCCCACAACACACAGCTGCTTCCCACAACACCCGACAACAGCTCCCACAACACCTTCCTCCCACAACATACCCCACAACAGCTTCCTCCCACAACATACCCCACAACACCCTTGCTCGTTCCCACAGTACACCCCATAACAGCTCCCTCCCACAACACACTCCACAACAAAACCCTCCCACAACACACAGCTTGCTCCCACAGCACACCCCGAACAGCTCCCTCCCACAACAGCTCCCTCCACAACACATCCCACAACAGCTCCCTTTCACAACACACAGCTGCCTCCCACAACACCCCACAACAGCTCCCATAACACACTCTACAACAGCTCCCCCCCCCACAACACATAGCTCGCTCCCACAACACATAGCTTCCTACCACAACACATAGCTTCCTACCACAACACATAGCTCGCTCCCACAACACATAGCTCGCTCCCACAACACATAGCTTCCTCCCACAACACATAGCTCGCTCCCCCCCCCCCCCCCGAAAGCACACCCATCTCCGCCCTGCATAAGTAAAAACCTCCTAGTCAACCCTTGCTTCTTACCCCTTCTAGTCACCTCTCATCCTCTCCCTCCACCCTCCGTCCCCGCCTACCCTTATTCTCCCCCCACTACCCTCCTTCACCTTACAGACACCCCTTACACTCACTCCTCTCTATAAAGCCCTCAGACCCATCCTGCCCTGCCTGCCTACAGACCATCCCTGGCCACCCCACCATTTCCTCCCATATTTATACAGCTTGGCGTTCACGTGTTAAAAGCTCCTCCACGCTCACTACGTATGGCAGACCTCTGACTGGCCTCTATGCTTAATGCCAAATGGATCCATGACATACATCAGGTTGAGGGATGTAACTGTCGAAGAAGAAACGCAGCAATCGTGGTGTACGGGTGAGAGGTGTTGCTGGCCGCTTGACCCAACACACGTCTGGGGTTTCCTCTCTCTCTCTCTCTCTCTCTCTCTCTCTCTCTCTCTCTCTTTTGACTTGAAAAAATTTAATATAGTGTCAATCGAAAGCATTTATAAACTTGTAGATTATAAAATTTGTACAATAAGAATAAGCTAAGAAATTTTAACTAACCAACGATATTGATGAAATTAATTGTAGAGTCATGTTAAATTCAATGGCTGGGAGAGGTCTGTAAATGACAATATTTAACCACCTTGAAAATAGTAACATTACCCTTTTATTGGTCAACAAACTGTACAATCATGATAAATGAAACGCCCAAGTAAAAAAAAAATATCGGTATATTTCAGGTCAATGTAGCAAAATTTAGTCAATTAATATAAAAACAAATATAAAATACAAAATTATAACTAAAAACAAATAATTAATACCGAGAAAAACAATCACAAGGCGCAGAAAACCAGTATTAAATCCATATTCGTTTTTCCACAGTTAGACCACAACGAAATCCGGGAGAAGTTGCGGAGGAACACGAATGAGGTAAATCAGTGTACCTCCCCCGCTACACCGTGCCGCTGTGAAAAAACAAAATCATACGCTTCAAAACACATCTCTATATATCATCAGATAATATATGTAATCTATATAAAACGTGAAATGTCGATACCCTGAGGTGAAGAAAAACAGACTTAGTGTAAGATGGTGGGGGAGCGCCTTCATCACCGCCTCCACTGCTGCTGCCTGACTCACTACCGCACAGGCTACAGTGCTAACATCTCTCTCGGTCATCCTCAAGCGGCCCCGAGCTCGTCATCTACACCGTCACTCTCCAAACATCACCTGGTGACCCACGACACTCAGTCCAGACAACAACTCACCTGCTCAGCTGTCAAGAGAACTATAATACTTCCAATCTGAAGCAGCACTTTCCATGTAACCACGTCAAGAGGTGACCTCGGAGCAACTTTTCACAGGTGCCACTGCTGAGGGGTCCTACGTAGACATCTCACCTGTATATGCAATTCCTGGCCTTTAATTACCATAATATAGCTTATAGACAACAATTAACCAGTTTCTGAGACAAAAGGTTGTGCCCAGAAAGGCTTTCCCTTGTTCGTAGCTCAGCAATCCCAGTACACAACTAGCCGCGTCCTGCCACATGTTATCTCGTGTAACTTATTACCCCGTGTTGCTACAAGTTCCCCACCGCAGACGACATTTCACCTGTCCCTCCCACAATGCCAAGCAGTGTAGACTATTATTCCACCTGTTACTACTACAAGTGGCCCGGTGTAGGTAACTCATCACTTGTTCTCACACACAAGACAAATGGCTTCGTTCCTGCCACTTGTAAAGCCTAATTAACTTTCCACACTGTTCAATAACAAAAGAATCAGTGAAGACTTCAAGCTCTTCACCCTACCAGCTTCTCCTCCCTCACAGCACACCAACTTTTTAATAAACAAAACTTTTACAAACCCACGTAGCTTTTACAATACAAAACTAAGACTTCGCCGGTTACTCAGTCTAAGAAAAAATAAAATCACGACATCCGTATCCATATCAAGAACGACATTCAAGTAATATATGGACAAGTTTTCCAAAGAATGAAATAACAGAGATGGATCTCACCCGGACGACTTGACATTACCAAGCAAGTGTTACACCACAAGGTAACCAAGGTCTAGGGTCACCCAGGGAGGTGCTCTTTCTCCTTCACTGTTTCCTTCACTGTTTCCTTCACACTCACTCACTCACCAAACTTTTACTCTCACGTAACTGCATTGGTAAATACATATACATAGTCTTACAGATAAAAAGATACAAAAAACACATTTCTTCTACCCACATTGTGTTAGATTTAAATGTAAAGAAAAAATAAGAGAGAAGACCAATACACCAGAGATGGGGCAAAAAAAAAAATGGCCACTACGTCTGAACAACTCGACCTGAATAATGCATCGCCTAACCCCCAGCTAATCAATTTGTACCTGAAATATTAAATAAACACAACTTGCAAGAAGAAAAAATACTTAGAAGATGTTCCTTAATGCTCCTTATCCCTTGTAGGGTGTCTCAGGCTGTGTTCTGGCCATCCATCACACACGGGAACAACTAAGATGCATACTTTTATAATACCCTTAAGGGGAGGAGGTCATGATTTAGCTGATGGTTGAGGCTCCTCCCCAGCCTCACCCCGGACCCCTTCTTTCGCCACCACCACGGCCGTATATAACACAACAAACACCGTCTTCTCCCGCCTAAACACTAGCCTGGCAGAGAATCAGTGCAATTTATGAAGCGTAGTAATCAGATACAAAATACCAACTTGATCGAAAGATGATTATTATCCTTTACTGATTGTTGCTCGTGTGTTGTGTTGGTGTGATGAGGCCCCTGACGTGTTGGTACGTTACCCCCAAGGAGTGTACCGGACTTAACAACAAATGGTAGTCCCCTTCACTTGTGTGTTTACAGGGGCAGGTCAGGTTTTGCGCAGTGTAACAGCCCTGTTTATTTTACATTCGACAGAATAAAACTGGCAATAGTAAACATACTATGAAATCAAAGTAAAACAATATCAAAACAAATATCTCAATGCAATGATATGGAATTTTATATGACAAGCCCTGTAAGCGCAATAGTGAAGGGGACTGTACGGGGACACAATACTTAACACTAGGAAAAAAATGACAAGTGACAAAATAAAGAAAATTATTTCATATCTACAGCATAAAATGTAGTCGCTCTCTCTCTCCAGCACCCACCATTGGCATCATGATGAGCTGAATATAAACATCTTCCCTGCAAGTAAGTACAAGGTGGACGACGCCCACAGCCAGCCAGCAACGTTAAGAACATAACCCACACACTCGCCCGATAGGAGAGTGCAACAGCTTAACACCGCTGGCCCGACATATTAAGGCGAGCGTCCTCAGCCGTAAGCAGGAGTGGAGAGCCTCACCAAACACCAGACACTCAATGCTCGAAGCGGCAAGTCATACGCTACGCTGTAAAGGCGAAACGCACAACAATTTTGACTGTGTTCGATTGCTGTATTACAATGGGAGTATTATAAAAAAGTTTGAATGAATAAATGAAGTGCTGCAGTTCTTTTTTTAAGATTGCTATATCAACAGATGTGTACTGCAGAATGAGTTGGAAGAGTTACGTACCGCACGCCTGTATGTGTTTTGGTTTTAATTCTGAATATCTGAATTAGTTTATAGTAGATCCTGTTAGATTGTTGAATCTTGTCTCTGTGGTGTTAAGAGAGAGAGAGAGAGAGAGAGAGAGAGAGAGAGAGAGAGAGAGAGAGATTTAGTATGAATTAATGGCACAGTAATTTCCATGTGGTAGGAGTATCATCAAGGTGGTGCCTCAGCATAGGCATGGTAAACAATGTACCTGCGAATTAAACCAACTCATGATGGTCCTACACTGGACTTGGCCCGCTGCATAAGCCTGCCATTCACTAAGTAGTACAATACCAAGCTAAGTAAACCACCACAAGAGCCTTCCCACATTTAAATCATCTCTTAAAAAATATCTATTGTCTAAGTATTAATATTTCTTGTAACACCTACTATATTCACAGTACCTGCTTTTATTGTACCATCAAAGCCGTTTTCTCGAAAATTATCATGCAATAAACATAATTGCCAACTAGACATAATCCTGACAGCTCTGTCCTCTTGTTCAACCTTATTACTGTACAACCCATGTTGTACTGCTCCCCCATTATGCTTGTGTTTTTCAATTCCACTAATTTATGTATATATAAAAAAATAAAAAAATAAACTAAAAAATAATAAATAAATAAAATTAATAAATATTGAAGTGATAACCGTGGTAACATTATGAGATGTTCTTATTACCACCATGCTATTGTACTATTCCAGATGATACTAATTGTTACATAATACTTCCTTGAGATAAATATATAGTATATATCAGGTGCCTAAAAGAGAGCTCAGGCTCTCAACTGGCTCAGCCATGTTAATATTGTTATTATTATCCACTCTGTATCTGTGTTTTTCTGACTAAATAATCTGTTTCAATTCAATTCAATCACATCTACCACCTCCATCGCCACACTCCACGTCATTCGTATCTCTCACCCTAAGCCTCAGACACCTAGGCGCAATATCCACCCCGGGTAACTTAAACGTCGGTGGTAAATCAAGAAGAGTGGGGAAGAAAGAACTATGAGGTCAGATGTAGAGTGATTAATCCGGGCAAGCTTTGGTCGATCTGCATGCCGCGACCTCATCTATCAGGGCGCTCATGTGACCCCGGTAACGTAAGCGGACAGCGGGTGTGTGAGGCGTCCGCAGTGTGTTCCCGTCTCTCACAAATTGACGGAGGGCGGCGTCCAGGGTGGCCCACGCTGACGGTGCCTTCACGGGGCTGTGGCTTCCCTAAATGGCTATACCTGCCTGGAAGTTCCCCCGGTCAAGTCACAGAATTTTCTACTAAATCCGGGTGCGTCGAGGAAATAAAACGAACAATAAATAAGTTTTATGTTTTCCTCGGTGACAGACAGAGCCTCTACATCAAGAACACGTGACAACAACAGCTACACCTTCTACTGGCAAAACTCTTCTTCCTTATTGATGAGCCAAATTTATCACGTCACTCCTCATGCGTAAGCTCTGCCCGTTCCCAAGAGGTCGCGGCACCAGACACCAGAATATAATGGTCTTTGATCTCCCAGACACCGCCCTTGTTCCTCTGTTGCTTCACTACAAAGCCCGGTTTGAAAGGCCACGGTAATGACATCTTCATCCACTGAGACATTATATATTAATATATAACTCTCTATTAACTAACTCCTGATATACACCTAACAAGGAAAAGAAGAGCCATTTCACTTTCCTTCACACTCAAGTTCCAACTCGTTCACTTTCCTTTACAGTCATATTCCTAATACTTGAAATACATTTCAAGTGTGAATTAATATAAAAAAGGAGGAGGGGGGGGGGGTCAAAGTTTTGATAAACCCTCACGATCGTTATAACTCTAAAGTCAGTCTCTCCCCACGATAAACAACCCCACCTTGAAATACCCGTACCAATTCCCGGTGAACTATTTACGATCAACCTTACATTACAATCGCCCACCACTCCCATCAATCACTCAAACAATATCACAAAAGACAAGTCAATATAAATTAACCACTTCCAGCGATAACAAACAACAACTACGATAACAAACTACTCCCCTACGAAAGCTAGACACTTTCTCACGCTATCCAGCCATTTTCGGCAGACATCTTGGCGACTCACCTCGCCCCCCTCCCTCACACACACACACCAATTAGTACACAGGGCCACGCCACACCCACAACACCCAGCTATAGTACAATGACACGTATGTACGCATCTAACTGATTGACTTTAACCCGCAAAAGTAGCGTCCAAAATTGAATACAAATTACACAAACACTATTCCACCAGTCAGAAGACAAAACTTAACTTACAGTACCTTCATGAGCCCTGACTTCGAAATGGGGGGGGGGGGGGGGAAGATACGCCCAGCTCATCCTCAACCAAAATAAACATGATATCCTCTACCTATCATGGTTACTTGTGTGATTTTCAGTCTGGGTCAAATTAAAAAGAAATAACCATAAACCAAAATTAAAACTCGATAGTAACACCAAACTCAAAATATTAAACAAAAATAAAAATAAAGAACTAATATTTGACTAGAGTGGATGAATGATTATGGAGGTTCATCCAGTTTCCCATTAATAATTCTCAACCACAATCTCACATTACAGTAACGACTCCATGTCCAAGAAGAGTAAAAGCTTGAATGAATATTGATTTCAGCGCAACAAGAATATGGACACACAAACAAGTTCCACCTTAACGCTATACCTCACCGTCCTCAATCAAATTTTAACATCACAGTGTCCAGCCCATGACCAAAAGGTAAAACTCTTAAAAAAACAAGAGTTGAATATTGATTTCAGAGCAAAGAAGAATATGGAGGTTCAAGCAGCTCTTCTCTCGAGGTAGTGACATGAGGGAGTAAGTGATGGCCCCTTCCCCTCCTTACCTGCAGCGGCGGGCCCATCCCCTATACCCGAGCTGGTCAACTGTGATTTTTGGCACTGCTCATCTGATGCCTCGTAAACCTTCCCCCCCTCCTCCTTTCCCCCTGCCCATCCCCCTCCCCCTCCCAGGAGCATCACTCATCAAGGCGGTGACGTATCAAGCACTCAGGAGGAGGGCGTCAAGTCTCTCCTAATAAGTTCACGCGACTTTTCAATATATATATTTTTTTTTTTTTCTATTTCGGTCAAGGGCGTAAAAGCGAGGGTCACGCCGTTCGTTGTTTGTTTTTTTATGTTTTTTCTCCAACTGTTAGAGAATCATGGAAAAAAACATCCTTGGATTAACTAATACGTTTTATCCTTTAAATACCCCCCATGATAACAATTGAGATCGTGAAAGAGGTCATAACATTGAGGTCGTAACATTGAGGTCATAACATTGACGTCGTAACAGCAGAGAACAAACATCCAGCCCAGGTCTTCGTCAAGTGTTAATAAGACTCACAGAAAAACACCAACAGCAGGAGGACGAGACTCTTGGCTTAAGCTGAACACTTTATAAAACAAACCTTCCTGTAGTGACCATCACTTTCTATCCTTGGTCACTCTCACCTTATATCTGTAGTCACCATCACCTTACACCTGTGAGTACGACTTATGAGTACGAGCTATGAGTACGACCCGTGAGTACGACTATCATATTTCTTCAGTACAGTTCTACATAAATTCATCCAAAGACAACGTTACTTAATAATAATAATAATAATAATAATAATAATAATAATAATAATCACAGGTGTATCAAGAGCCACTTGCTTCATCTTGTATTTTGTTAAGAAAATATTTTGGTGTGTATTAATATTCATGTGTGTGTGTAACGGAGAATGTTAGCTGGATATAAGTCATAACTGAAGAAGAGGTCTCCTGATTCCCATGGTATTTATGTTAGTGTGTTTGTTTGTTGTTTGTTTTATCAGTTTACTTGTTCAAAGGTGTGTTTTATTTACTTCTTGTTTAACTGTAACAGGTAGAAGTAAAACTAGGACACAGTGTAAGTGATAACAGGTCAAATGAGGCCACAACAGCTTTTAACGAGTCAGACAAGAGGGGCAACAACGAAGCGTTGACAATGCGAAGAATCTAACGCTGGGCGAGAGTGAGTGATGTCGAGGTAACTGTCAAACAGGTGATACGAGGCAGGTGTACAAGATGTGAGGCAAGGACGGGATGGGCGGCAAGCATGCAAGGAAGGTGTGGCTTAGCTGTAGGTGGGTCAGGTGGTGTGTAGGTGAAAGGACAGGTGGATCAGGTGGTATGGATGAGGCAAGGTGAGTAGGGTGGCGAGTCAGGTGATTTGAACAATGTAGATGGGACAAGAGCGTTCAGGTGGTTAATGGATAGATAGATAAAAAAAATGCTGATGAGAGGCTAGGTGAGGTAACTACCCCAAAAGAGGGAAATGAAACTAATCTTTATATGCGAGGTAGAGACAGGTAAGGCCAGGTGAAATAGTAAAGTCATAAGAAATGGCCAATTACTTAATTACAGCCAATTATGGGATGACGGTGCCATTTGAAAGAGCCGAGTCAGGGTGATTTGTCAGGTTGAAATGAGGTCGGTGCACTAGGTGAGGAAGGAGAGCCGAGTGAATTAGAAGATAACAGATTAGTGGATTGAAAGAGGAGTCAAAACTATCTTAAGATGGGTGATGTCAGGTGAGGTACGGGAGGTTAGGTGAAGAAGGTAGACAAATCCGGGTGAATCAAGGGAGAGAGAGAGAGAGAGAGAGTACTTCACCTCAAAACAGGCGCATCCCAACACCTTTACACTCTTAAAATGTTGCAGCGGGGACTTTATCTGTTACTGAGTGGGATCAAGAGGGCGTACACCACATCCTTCTTCCAGACAACACCCAAAGGACGGAGTTTTGGTCATGCAATCACGAAAAGGTGCGAAGAAATGTGTATAAGTTCTGATTAACCCAACCTAACCTAACCTCAGCTGGCTCGTGTCAACCTGGTCCACATTTAGCAAAGGACATCGCGTTCATTTCCAACTTTTACCTGGGATATAGAGAGCACACCTCGCTATAGTGGACGTGCTGGGGCTAAGAGAACGTGTTCACTATAACAGTAAACTTTTGGGGAAGAGATGAAGCATTAGTTTACATTAGAATTTCTAGATCATTTTGGTCTCTACTTTGACTCTCAATTTGGTGCATGAAAATAAGGGAACAGTAGTTGGTAGATACGTCTTTACCTCAAAAGGCAAATTAAAATATTTACCACACGAACTCACGAGAAGAAGAGTAGAGGTGGAGGTCACCAGTGACTGAGATAGAAGAGGAAGAGGAGGAAGACGAAGACGAAGAGAAAGAAGAAAAGAAATACAATAAATTATTCCATTCACGTGGTCGGGCGGCGTACGTGGGAGTGTGACAGGTCGCTGGGTGGGCCTCGGGATGTATATGAGGAGAAATAGAAGGTTATGATACAATTACCTGGCCATGTCGTAAGGTAATTGCAAGTGAGACTCGCCCCCTTGATGCCGTGAAGATCCCAGTTATCCTACGTCACACCAAAGTCAGCTCCCAGAGGCATTTTTGGATATATTATTTTACACAGTCACGTTTCCTGGTGCCTCTTATTCCCTTTCCTCTGTTTCGGAGTTGAATTTCAGAATTATGAGACTTTTAGCACTAACGAGAGCAATAAAAGTCGAGAGAAATATTTTCTGGTATTTCCTGTCAGTCTCGGCGGATCCTGGATGTTATGGGGTCCCGTAAAAGGTGAATTAAGCTCGCTATTCTTTCGTCTTTGGTTGTGTGTGTTGCTGAACTTGTGTATGGCTATGGGATTAACATGCCGAGTTAAATGATTAATTGTTTTTTGGTAAGTCAAAGTCTCATCAAAGAAACCTGGAACTTAGCATCAACTGAGTGTCAGGTTGCGTCGAAAAGTCTGTTTTCGTACTGTTTCTATGATCGTGTACAATTATGTATGTACTGTATATATGCACATCTAATTATGTGTGGCTGGAAACTATATCAGACTCCTGAGGTGTGGGTGAGGGCTATATATCAAAACCTTTAGATGTGGTTGAGGCCATAGACTTTGGTTGGAGCTGTACCGGGCCCCTGAGAAGGCTAAGGACATGCACTTATTCTTCAAGCAACACACCCGGAAGCTGACGGCTGTACACACACACACACACACACACATATATACACATACCCCCACAAAGACGAGACGCCCTGTCCTTGCCCTCACTGTGAAGCCTGATGGGGGAGGCAGGACTAAGTGACCCTGAAGGTGCAGCTTGGGTTAGGCGCCGCCCTGATGAGTGGACGCGTTACGCAGATTCACGGAGATGAAACGTTCTCTATCCGGGTCAGGAAGCGCTTGCTGGCTACAAGTGCCCTCAAAACTGACTGCGAGAGTGGGGATAAACCCAAAATGTGGAGCCAGATTCATTTTTACTTAAAAGTTCATGGTGGGAATTGTTTTTTGAGAGAGACCTGGCAAATTTTACTTAATGTCACATAGTGTTTGTGCAATGGAGTATTTGTCCGTAAAATAATTTGAGAGAGACAGTCCTGGTACATAGCAGCGTCAGGAACTAGGTCATAGTACACATACATTAAGGGTAGTGCAAGAGAGGTTAAAAAACAAAACAAGGTAGGTGAGAACACGCGGCTGTCAGGTGAAGCAGGAGGGTTCGCGAAGGGGCTTGGCTGTCAATTAGCCATTAATGGTGGCGGTGGCGTGGAGCGGGTGAGCTTGTTGGCGTCAGATAAACATCATGACAGACGAACTGGGAATCCTTTAAAGAGAATCACTGTTGGTGTCCTCACCACTACACCGCCTCACACGGGTCATCTCTGGGTCTGGCCCGTGGGGGACTCAAAGGGCGAAGGAAGACAGAAAATTGTTGTTGTTGAGAGTCTGTTTTGATATGTTTCTGGTTTGATGTTGTTTTGATGTGTTTGTTTTATTGGTGTGTTGTGATGCGTATCTTTTGTTAATGTGTTGTGTTTCTTTTGTTATTTTGCTGTGTTGTGTTTCTTTTATTATTGTGCTGTGATGCGTATCTTTTGTTAATGTGTTGTGTTTCTTTTATTGGTGTGCTGTGTTGTGTTTGTTTTGATGTGCTGTGATGCGTATCTTTTGTTAATGTGTCGTGTTTCTTTTATTGATGTGCTGTTTTGCTCTGTTATTGTGTTTCTGTTGTTCCGGGTCTTTCTTTGCCTTGTCACATTTCTTTCACAATGTAGTTATCATCAAGGGTCATTCTTCTATTTATCAACAACGAAAAGGAGGGGAACAGCGCTGGTTTGGTGTGTTCTTAGACTCCCTGTATTGTTTTTCTTATCATAACTGTTCTTTTTTTTCTTGTTATTCCTTACAGTCACTCTTTTAAACACCTGTTCTAGTCATTAGTATAGAAACCATTTAAAACCTCAAATGCTTCCTCACTGCATATAAAGCTTTTTTCTTATCAGTAAATGCAAAAAAAACTGCCAAAAATCATTAATCCCTTCGAGGAACATGATATTTTGGTACACTTCTCATATAAAAAATACAAAAGCAGAGTTAAGGTAACTTATCCAGTCTCAGGTTTACGGGTGTTGATGATGGCTCCCGCTGTTGTGGTCGATGATGATGTACGTTTAGTGATACATATTACGTACCTGTATCTTTTAATATTACAACAACAACAGAGAGCGAGTGAGTGAGTGTGTAACTGTATTGTGTAAGCCAAGTAACAGTGACGAAGAAATGACATTATTTTCCATAATATAATTCAAACATCACCTGCCTTTAGCCACAAACTAAATTATGATAATGTGTTTCCTGTACTTCCCCTATATAAGTAAGACAAAAATAAGAAGAAATCACAAAAAATGGCTCGGGACCAGATCCATCTAAATCGTCTGATATTACTGTGGTCGAAAATGGAGATGATGGGAGGGGTGACTGTAGTATATCCAACATGTGTGTTTTCATAATACTCATTGGCTGCCATGTTTGGTGGGTAATGAGGCAGACACACGGAGCGGCGCCCTACATCCCCTCCCTCAACAACCACGCCTTCAACACTCCTAAACTACACACCTGGCTTTGTATTGGTAATTTTATTCCTATCATAATCGCCGTGAGTCTAAACTAAAGAGCGAGAGATAGAGACATTCGACATCAGCTTCCTACTGAAATATTTGTTTCGTTCTCCTCTAAGGACATAATTTCCAGAATATTTCATTGTTCCCGTTAATTGGTGCCTCCATGATAATTCCACTCCCATCAGCCAGTTTTAAAGGTTACGAGTCGATTTAACATATTCGTCTTGGCCACGTTCATGTGTCTCCTGCCTCCACCACCTCCTCTCTCAGCCTCATATTCATTTCTCTCACCCACGTCCCTCCACCTTAACTTGTCTCTCTCACGCACGTCCCTTCACCTTAACTTGTCTCTCTCTCACCCACGTCCTCCACCCTGTCTCTCTCTCACCCACGTCCCTCCACCTTAACTTGTATCTCTCACCCACGTCCCTCCACTTTAACTTGTCTCTCTCAGCCACGTCCCTCCACCTTGTGTCTCTCTCACCCACGTCCCTCCACCTTAACTTGTCTCTCTCACCCACGTCCTCCACCTTAACTTGTCTCTCTCACCCACGTCCTTCCACCTTAACTTGTCTCTCTCAGCCACGTTCCTCCACCTTGTGTCTCTCTCACCCACGTCCTTCCACCTTAACTTGTCTCTCTCACCCACGTCCCTTCACCTTAACTTGTCTCTCTCACCCACGTTCCTCCACCTTGTGTCTCTCTCACCCACGTCCCTTCACCTTAACTTGTCTCTCTCACCCACGTTCCTCCACCTTGTGTCTCTCTCACCCACGTCCTTCCACCTTAACTTGTCTCTCTCACCCACGTCCCTCCACCTTGTGTCTCTCTCACCCACGTCCCTCCACCTTGTGTCTCTCTCACCCACGTCCTTCCACCTTAACTTGTCTCTCTCACCCACGTCCCTCCACCTTGTGTCTCTCTCACCCACGTCCTTCCACCTTGTGTCTCTCTCACCCACGTCCCTCCACCTGAACTTGTGTCTTGCTCTTGATCTCTTCCCTGTGATCGACTCATTCCAGGCTCTGGTGATCGCCTCCTCCCTCTTCTCTCCTCGTACCACATGACCAAAAATCTCATCAATTCCTTACCATCTTCCTTTTCATCTGTCTATTATACAAGTACGTCAATCAATATAACCCTAACACTACCACCCAGCGATGTAACACACTCGTAAATGTATTCACAAAACATAATTACTGATAGACACAGATATGATTACGTCTGAGGAGTCCAAGTGAAACGCCTCCCTACAAGTTTTCATTCTCCCGCGTCTCTTCATAACTCACTTTTAAAGAATCAGACGGTAGGTGTGGGCGCCGCTGATAAAACACGCCATTACTGTCCTTACACACCACACACGTAAGAGCCGGAGCTGCGTGCCACACGACCCGCCCACTCCCTCACGTCTATGGGAAGGTCGAATTTTATGTGAAACCCTAGACTTCAATTAAGTCATTGTTTAAAATTCCAGCAAGGCGGAGTTGGATACTCGGGTCTTCTATTGTTATGTTAAAACCCAGGTAAATGTGTCACGGTCGATGTCTTGGCAGGACATTTAAATGTTCCCAACGATTGTATTTTCCTCGCTACTAAATAAGCAAAATCTAATTAGCTACCAAACCAAACGCTCAAGATAAAATCAGCTATTTGCATACGTGACCACGCATCCTCAACGTCCTTTCTCCACCTTACTTCTTTCGCCCGGAGATTTCATGTGTCGGGCCAATTATTCACGTCCTCTGTTCTGCTAATTATTTTTTTTCTTTAGGTCAGCAGCCAGTGGCAACCCCATCAGAGGTTTCCCATATTGCTGGTGCTTATCCATAGTACAAGGCAACAATCTTTCCCATAATCCAAAATGAATATTCATGAAGAATGGACCATTTCTTTCATCAATCCTTACCATAATTCTTGTCACATCCATACAAATGTTGGCACAGTTCAATCCGCGACTGACTCCCAACACCCTCCCCCGGACCTTCCCACTCACGCTGTAAACCAATCACCTCGGAAGAACTCAACAGAGCCATCTCTCATACCAAAATAAAGCCCCTGCTTATTCAGGCATCACCAAGGAGATCCTCAGCCACATAAACAACCCGGCCATGGAGAGACTGAGAACCACAATGAACGCTTGCCTGGCCTCGGGTTACTTCCCAACTAAATTCAAAGAGGCCATTATTACCCTAACACCAAAACAAGGAAAGAACCCCGCCGTCCCACTAAACTACAGACCGATCTCCCTCCTCGAAGTACCTGGAAAAATACTAGAAAAAATCATCAACAACCGTCTGAGAAATCACCTGGAAACAACAAACAGAGTCAACTGTAGACAATTCGGATTCTGGAAAGGGAAGTCCACCACAACAGCGATAGCCCTGGCATGTGAAAACATAGCCAGAGCCGCGACGAGTAATAGACAATGTAATCTAACTCTCCGGGATGTGGCGAAGGCATTTGACAAAGTCTGGTACGACGGTCTTAAATATAAGATCCTCCAACTCGGACTTCCCACCAACATTGAAAAGTTGCTTTGCAACTTTCTTGACGGCAGAAATGCCAGACTGAGGGTAGGACAACACACAGGAGAGACCTTCCCACTCATGAGCGGAGTCCCTCAGGGGAGCGTCCTCTCCCCTACCCTATATATTATCTACACAAGTGACACTCCGCCTCCCACTAGAATTGGTAACGAAGATATTATGTATGCAGATGACATCACTCAAATAACAACACATCAAGGAAAATCGCGAGCGTTACAGGTCGACAACACCAGGCGGGAATTAGAAAGGGTAAATAATTACGAAAAACAATGGAAAATCTAAACCAGTCTCCCGAAATTCACAGTGATACCCTAATGCAGAAGGAAAACCCATCCATTAGTAACCAATAATGCCCAGATAGAATACAAAAGCAGAGGCACCCTCCTGGGCCTGCATATATCCACGACAGGTTACTCCCATCATGTCTACACCAGGAAGGAAAAAGCAAAAAGAGAGCTGAGAAAACTATACCGCTTTAAAGCGCTTCCTGAGAAAATAAAACTCCGCCTGGTGACATCATTTATCACACCGATATTAACTTACCCAGCAATACCTCTTCATACTATGAGCACCACTCAAATATTAAAATTACAGGTGGTTCAAAATGAAGCCCTAAGATTCGTCACAGGCGAAAGATACCCCTTCACCAGAACCACAGCCGAGATACATAGAGTCCTGATAATGAAACCCATCAACCAGCAGCTGCACACCCTGGCCAGCAGAATCTGGCAAAAGATTGAACGATCAGAGCAAGAACTCCTTCAAAGAGTTCCACCAGATAACAACAACAACCATACATGGTTCCCAAAAAGTAACCAAATCTCAAAAAGTCCGTTACCACCTTTGATCTACACGGCCAAGTAATAGACATCCTCCCTAGACCAGCATACGCCAGTAGGGTCAGCGGAATATGAAATAAGGCCCTTAAAACACCCATGTATGGGATAGGGTAGGATGTCTAGTGCCTGTACCGACAAACAATAACTAACCCATGACACAACCCTAACACATTATTAGCTTAGCTAGGCGGTCAGCCCGCCCTCTCTTACCTCCTCCTAAACTTCTTCAATTTCCGAACTATACCTTCCTTCCCCCCTCTAATCTTCTTTCACCCCTCTTTTCTCTAAAAAAAAAAAAAAAACTGTCTCGCCATCACCATCATCACTTCTCACCAATAAGGACAAATCTTCTCCCGCCACAACTATACCCTACTGACGTAGCATGAGGGTACACGAGGTATATCGCTAACAATAAAATAGAATACATACAATGATAATTTCGTCCCCTACTAGATCCATTCTCTTCCTATAATCGACAAGATTTCCTCTCATTTTCTTGTCTACTGCAACCATTAAGTACTTATATTACAACAGTCCATCTCCCACTAAGACTATTTCCTATCCGACAATACCATCTCCTCTTTGTACCCTTTCCTCTCTCGCCAACCCATCCCACTCCCACTTCCTCCTACATCAGAAGACCTTCCCCTCCACTCCTTTACATACCTCTCATTTCCCTGGCCCTTCCCCTACCCCCTCCCCCTCCTTCCTCTCCCCACTACCCTGACCATTCCCTTCCTCCCACCACCATTTCCATCCCGACTTAAGACCAGACCTCATCCTCCCTCATCCGACAATCAGCGCCTCAATCACAGAAATGACCACTTCACGCACTTATCCATCTCCTTCTAAAGCTATATTCAGTGATGCCCTTGACCCTTCCCCTCTCCTACCATCATTGCCACCTGCTCACTCTCACTCACTCGCACATTCACTCACTAACTCACCCTTACTACTTACTTCACCATAACCTATTTACCCACTATACCCTTCTCCCCTCCTCAGCTCACTAATGCCACCTCCTCACCCCTACCCAGTTACCACCCCTACACTACACCCCCCTCACTACCTACCTACCTCAACCTTAACACCCAGATCTCTCGCCATCTTCCCTCAATCTTGACCTCGCCGGCGTCAACTCCTTCCCAACATTTTCAACAAACTCAATTTTCACCTTCAGAACGATAGACATTTTATCCTTTATTTACCATTATCTTTGCCATTACTTTTACACCAACATATAATTTACACACACGATAATAAATAAATAAATAAGGTGACTTGACCAATTAATCAACTATAATCACGATATTACAGACTTACACACTCCCCCAATCCCTCTGCGTCCACCCCCTCCCTTGATCTCCTTCATCTCCACGGTGTAAATAAACTTTTAAACCTCTCCTGGTCTTCCATGTCTTTAACATTACCCGGGGATCATAATATCGAGTGAGGAGCGTAAAATGAGAAGTTGTGAGATGTAGAGGACGAGGGGGAGGAGGAGGGGGGGAGGAAAGGGAGGAGGGCGGGGAGGATCACGGTCACCTGCCTCCTCCTGAGACCTGCGAGTGAAAGTGATATTATAAATTGGTCTTTGAGGAGAGTAAATACATATATCTTAAGGTAAACAAAATGAAAGTGAGTGTTTGAGAATTGATCATTAATGAGCAGTCGGGTTAAGGGGCACTTGAGAAAATTCCTTCACAAAAAAAAATACTCGTAGTCATCGATCAGGTTAGGTCGAATTACGTTAGGTTAGGTCAGATTACATTAGGTTAGGTCAGGTCACATGACGTTAGGATAGGCCAGGTCAGGGACGCATGGAACGACATAGATCACAACCAAAGACACATAAATAACACACAAACGACACACGTCCTCACCTAGTCGAAGAAATACCTTGAAAACAAAAACAAAATCTCACTTTCCTCGCCCTGCTTACGACAAAATGTACTATAAAATTCCACACGACACTGGTACCCCCCCCCCCCCCCGGTGAGTTGGTAATTTGACCTCTGACCTCTTCCTTGTGGCCTTGGACGCACGCAACAGGTATTTATACACGACAATGTCTGGTGATGATGTAGACACAATGTATGAAGGTTTACTATTAAGAAGTTATGGTGTTTGAAGAGAAGGAAAAACTCCACTTGACATTTGACCTCTGTTTGTGGCTTTGATCTTGTACGCCCGGGTCTGGTTCTTGTCCGTTATTTAGTGATGAACCATACATAAACGTGCGCGCACACACACACACACACACACACACGGAGGAGGGGGAGGCTTCACTGAATTACCCTGAGTGGGTCAATTGTTCTGGAGGAAGACATGAATCTGCGACGATCGAATGGATGGATGGATGGATTGAAATACCGAAAGATGAAAGGGCTGAAGGATAGAAGGGAAGAAGGACGTAAGGATGGAAGGACAGAAGGATGGAAAGACGGAAGGATAGTCAAGGCTAAACAAAGGTACTCAAACTATCCAACCAGGAGCGAACTCGTAACAATGCTCGTAACAATGGTTTTAAATTAGCCAAATTTAGATTTAGGCGCGAGATAGGTAAACATTGGTTTAAAAATAGAGTAGTGGAACAAGTTACCAAACATCATCATTAACTCGGATACGCTGGATAGCTTCAAACATAGGTTGGATGGATATATGAGCGATAGGGGTTAGGTGTAAATGGGACTGCTCAGTATGGGCTATGGGCCAATAGGACCGCTGCAGTTTCCTCCACTCTTATGTTCTTATGTTAAGGATGGGAGGACGGACAGATGGATAGACAGACGTTTAGTACCAGTAAAAATGCAGCATAACCCAGCGGAAAAGGTTTATCAAGTAATAGTAGCGTGCAGAGGACAAACTCCAATCAGAGAGAACATTCCACATTAACACACACCTGTACAATCCCTCTCTCTCTTCACTCCACTCTTCCGTTCTCTCCCTCCTTCTCTACCTTCACTCCACTCTTCCACTTTCCCTCTCCTTGCCTACCTTCACTCCACTCTTCCACTTTCCCTCTCCTTGCCTACCTTCACTCCACTCTTCCGTTCCCTCCCTCCTTCTCTACCTTCACTCCACTCTTTCACTTTCCCTCTCCTTGTCTACCTTCGCTCCACTCTTCCACTCCCTCCCCACACCCCACCTTACCCTCCCTTCCTCCCTCCCTACTACGCCTACACACAAACACCGAAGTAAAAAAAACATTATCTTCTCCATCTTCTTATTTCGCTTTATCATCATGTAAATATTTTCTTCTCATCTCATACGTTCACTCTGCCTTTATCCTCTGCTCAGGCTTCTTCACTTATCTCTTCTGATGCCTGAGATTTAATACTTCAATACAACTTTTCAATCGCGAGTCTCCATATTTTATTTTCATTATTTGGTTTAACATCAGGGGAAAAAATATGTTTCTCCTTAAAATTAAAGAAAAAATATCATTGTTATGCCACATATTTAACTCGCAGAGAGTAATATTGTTGTTTTTCTATGGGACGTCATATTCGTGTAGTTAATATTCGTGTTATAGATGTTAAATTTTCGTGAGTCATTTAACTCAGCCAAAATCACGACTTAGACCCCGTTCTATGTACAGTAATTACCCCAAATTCCCTCGATAATTACATCATCTGGCACTATACGTGATTGGTCTAGACGTTGTTAATCGATGACTTTTGCTTTTTATTACAAACTAACAACAATAAATGAACAAAATCCCGCTAACAGTGATAAAAATACTGAGTAAATAAATGTTATGTTCCTTACCTCAAGTGTCCAGGAAATTTTTTCCACAACTGTACCCTTTATTATTTCCCTTGTTGTATTTACGTTCCCTTCACATCCGCTTCTTGTCTTCTCTCCTGTTTAACACTTCCTTCTCCCTTGTTTTTTATATCTTAATTAAACATAACAGCATCCGCATATTAATATGATAATAAATTGTTAAATCAATGATCTCCAGGGTTCGTGTCCTCCTCTTCTTCCTTTTCCTCCACTTCTTCCCCTTCTTCTTCTTCTTCTTCTCTTACTCCTCCTCCACTTCCTCTTCCCCATCCTTCTGTTCCTCCTCTCCCTCCTTCTCTAAGTATCCTCCTAACATTCCACACAGTCAATCTTCCCCATTATGTCTCACACAATGAGTCTCTGTACACAGGTGGCAGCAGCCGTGAACTCCAGCACCCCTGTGTGTGTTTGCACTACCCCGACCGAGAGGGTAACAAGCAGTGAGCAATTAACAGTGATTTCCTCATCCATTTTTTTTGGGGTTCGCGTGTAGGAGATGTGGGAGAGCTGATGCCACACCCCTGTACACTCGTTTCAGCAACGCCTTACATAACTCAGTCTATATTTGGAAGTTAACGTTGTTGTGCTCTGCCAGGGAGCTTTGTTGTGTCTTCTGGCAATTCCTGTTTTCAATCAACTAAAATTGATGAACGCTATATTGGTAAAATTATGTCTATGTAAATATGTATGTCTTTCTGTATGTATGTATGTATGTACAGTATGTATGTGGGCAATTGACCATAAAAGGGAAACAAGTGGACTGGCACCCTCTTCCTCATCACCCGGCTGGACGGCTGTCACCCGGCGAGGTGTTTACTAACAAGGTCCTCCGCCAAGGACTGCCAGCCGGTGGTCAAAAGGTCCCGGGCAGGAAAAAAATAATAGTGAAGGATGATGCATTAAGCCATCCAGAGCCTAATATCCTTCTTCACACACACACACACACACACACACACACGAGTAAACATTTTGTATCCGATAGCTAATAAAATCATTTCCCTTCAATTTATTTCATATCGTAACAATATGTACTTTTTTTCAACGTCGAGTGTGAGTTCTATAGCAAAAAGTAAATTCAAGCAAACGTCCAGAAGGTGTTAATATGTGTTAGTGGTGCAGGCCGGGCGGAACAGCTCCAGAGATGCAGACGTATGTTACCACAGGCGAGGAACTAATCATGGAACCTCATACCCGCACAGATGTGGATTTACCAGATCACCTTACGTCCACTACCACCACCACCGCGCCCTTACACGAGAGGTAAAATCACAGCAGGGCCCCTAAGCACTACTTTGCATAAGAATGTAGACATAAGGTTGAGAACAGGTGCCCTCTGACGTTAGGCACTAGGCGAGCTGTGATATCAGCAAACACTGCAACAGCGCCAAACAGGTAACCGGAAATCAGAGGTCATCTGACCACCAGTGATGCTCACAACACGATGGGAAGACTGTGTCACAACCTGAATATTTAAGGAAATCGCAAGGTTTAAAACAGGAAAAAGAGAACAAAAAGGACTGATCATCTACTTGGGTGGAGGTGGGGGGGGGAGGAGCTACATTTTCTGTCCTCTGTATGTATGTATGTATATATGTATGGGTGTGTGTATGTATGGGTGTGTGTATGTATGTGTGTACTAAAGTATGTTTGGGAGATGGTACTATGAATATGTGTGAATAACATACCATCGTCCACCAGCAGGTTTCTAACCCCCCACCTCACATGAGTTGCTGAGGAGGTCACCACCACTTGTACCACGAAGGGCTTAAAGTCATCTGAGTGTCATCTTAACACCAGAGAGGAAGCAATTAATCCGAACTCAATCAATGATCGCAGCAGGAACGTCTTACCCAATGACCTGCCATCACTCGGGTACAGTAAATATCGTTTAATCGCACATTTACATAAACTCTGACTAAAATAAACACAAGTTCAAATGACTGTTTCAGTCACTCATGGTGCATGATCCTCGCCTAAAGGATGTAGCAAAGGGTCTGTCTGTCCTATATAAAAGCACAACCCTCCATATAACAGTATGCCAAAAAAACAGCCAAAATCCGTTACAAGATGGAAAAGCCATAGCAATTAAAAGAAGTATGAAACATAAAATCCATGATACATTTCAAGAAAACTTTTTGGCAAATGAAATTAACAGCACCACGGGTCCAATCATAATCGGCACCTGCTATCTCCCTCCAAGAAGACCTATCTTTCCAATAGCAGACATGCTCAGATTGACGAGGAGGAACATACCTGCATACTTTCTGGGCGATCTCAACGCTAGACACCGCATACTAGGACACCACACCAACAACGCAGTAGGCCTGGTGCTGAACACACTAGTGAGCCACGGCAACGTGGTACACCTCGGACCGGAATTCCCCACGTACATTAGAGCAGGCCACACAGGATACCCAGATCTCGTGTTAACAAATCAACACCACCACTTAAACATACTACTCGAACCCGGCCCAATATCCACTAGTGATCATCTCCCTAAAATAGCCACACTCTCCACAGTCCCAATACAGATCCCGGCCAGGCTAAGATTCAACTATAACAGGGATAACTGGGAAAACTTCAAGCAAGAATTAACAACCCGCAACCCATACAATTACACAACAGGCACACTTCTCTAATAGACCAATCACTGGACACATGGTATGAGCACGTTAGCCAGGCCATGAAACAGAACATAAGAACATAAGAATGGAGGAAACTGCAGCGGGCCTATTGGCCCATACTGGGCAGTCCCATTTACAGCCAACCCCTATATAAGCATCCAACC
>CAUDMG010001073.1:0-24149 GCA_958450375.1 Homarus gammarus | reverse complement strand
TTAGAGTAGGTCGTCCATAAGGGTGAAGTATTAGAGTAGGTCGTCCTTAAGGGTGAAGTATTAGAGTAGCTCGTCCTTAAGGGTGAAGTATTAGAGTAGGTCGTCCTTAAGGGTGAAGTATTAGAGTAGGTCGTCCATAAGGGTGAAGTATTAGAGTAGGTCGTCCTTAAGGGTGAAGTATTAGAGTAGGTCGTCCTTACGGGTGAAGTATTAGAGTAGGTCGTCCTTAAGGGTTAAGTATTAGAGTAGGTCGTCCTTAAGGGTGAAGTATTAGAGTAGGTCGTCCTTAAGGGTGAAGTCTTAGAGTAGGTCGTCCTTAAGGGTGAAGTATTAGAGTAGGTCGTCTTTAAGGGTGAAGTATTAGAGTACGTCGTCCTTAAGGGTGAAGTATTAGAGTAGGTCATCCTTAAGGGTGAAGTATTAGAGTAGGTCGTCCTTAAGAGTGAAGTATTAGAGTAGGTCGTCCTTAAGGGTGAAGTATTAGAGTAGGTCGTCCTTAAGGGTGAAGTATTAGAGTAGGTCGTCCTTAAGGGTGAAGTATCAGAGTAGGTCGTCCTTAAGGGTGAAGTGTTTGAGTAGGTCGTCCTTAAGGGTGAAGTATTAGAGTAGGTCGTCCTTAAGGGTGAAGTATTAGAGTAGGTCGTCCTTAAGAGTGAAGTCTTAGATTAGGTCGTCCTTAAGGGTGAAGTATTAGAGTAGGTCGTCCTTAAGGGTGAAGTATTAGAGTAGTTCGTCCTTAAGGGTGAAGTATTAGAGTAGGTCGTCCTTAAGGGTGAAGTATTAGAGTAGGTCGTCCTTAAGGGTGAAGTATTAGAGTAGTTCGTCCTTAAGGGTGAAGTATTAGAGTAGGTCGTCTTTAAGGGTGAAGTATTAGAGTAGGTCGTCCTTAAGGGTGAAGCATTAGAATAGGTCGTCCTTAAGGGTGAAGTATTTGAGTAGGTCGTCCTTAAGGGTGAAGTCTTAGAGTAGGTCGTCCTTAAGGGTGAAGTATTAGAGTAGGTCGTCCTTAAGGGTGAAGTATTAGAGTAGGTCGTCCTTAAGGGTGAAGTATTAGAGTAGGTCGTCTTAAAGGGTGAAGTATTAGAGTAGGTCGTCCTAAGGGTGAAGTATTAGAGTAGGTCGTCCTTAAGGGTGAAGTATTAGAGTAGGTCGTCCTTAAGGGTGAAGTATTAGAGTAGGTCGTCCTTAAGGGTGAAGTCTTAGAGTAGGTCGTCCTTAAGGGTGAAGTATTAGAGTACGTCGTCCTTTAGGGTGAAGTATTAGAGTAGGTCGTCCTTAAGGGTGAAGTATTAGAGTAGGTCGTCCTTAAGGGTGAAGTATTAGAGTAGTCGTCCTTAAGGGTGAAGTATTAGAGTAGGTCGTCCTTAAGGGTGAAGTATTAGAGTAGGTCGTCCTTAAGGGTGAAGTATTAGAGTAGGTCGTCCTTAAGGGTGAAGTATTAGAGTAGGTCGTCCTTAAGGGTGAAGTATTAGAGTAGGTCGTCCTTAAGGGTGAAGTATTAGAGTAGGTCGTCCTTAAGGGTGAAGTATTAGAGTAGGTCGTCCTTAAGGGTGAAGTATTAGAGTAGGTCGTCCTTAAGGGTGAAGTATTAGAGTAGGTCGTCCTTAAGGGTGAAGTATTAGAGTAGGTCGTCCTTAAGGGTGAAGTATTAGAGTAGGTCGTCCTTAAGGGTGAAGTATTAGAGTAGGTCGTCCTTAAGGGTGAAGTATTAGAGTAGGTCGTCCTTAAGGGTGAAGTATTAGAGTAGGTCGTCCTTAAGGGTGAAGTATTAGAGTAGGTCGTCCTTAAGGGTGAAGTATTAGAGTAGGTCGTCCTTAAGGGTGAAGTATTAGAGTAGGTCGTCCTTAAGGGTGAAGTGTTAGAGTAGGTCGTCCTTAAGGGTGAAGTATTAGAGTAGGTCGTCCTTAAGGGTGAAGTATTAGAGTAGGTCGTCCTTAAGGGTGAAGTATTAGAGTAGGTCGTCCTTAAGGGTGAAGTATTAGAGTAGGTCGTCCTTAAGGGTGAAGTCTTAGAGTAGGTCGTCCTTAAGGGTGAAGTCTTAGAGTAGGTCGTCCTTAAGGGTGAAGTATTAGAGTAGGTCGTCCTTAAGTGTGAAGTCTTAGAGTAGGTCGTCCTTAAGGGTGAAGTATTAGAGTAGGTCGTCCTTAAGGGTGAAGTATTAGAGTAGGTCGTCCTTAAGGGTGAAGTATTAGAGTAGGTCGTCCTTAAGGGTGAAGTATTAGAGTAGGTCGTCCTTAAGGGTGAAGTATTAGAGTAGGTCGTCCTTAAGGGTGAAGTATTAGAGTAGGTCGTCCTTAAGGGTGAAGTATTAGAGTAGGTCGTCCTTAAGGGTGAAGTATTAGAGTAGGTCGTCCTTAAGGGTGAAGTATTAGAGTAGGTCGTCCTTAAGGGTGAAGTATTAGAGTAGGTCGTCCTTAAGGGTGAAGTATTAGAGTAGGTCGTCCTTAAGGGTGAAGTATTAGAGTAGGTCGTCCTTAAGGTGAAGTATTAGAGTAGGTCGTCCTTAAGGGTGAAGTATTAGAGTAGGTCGTCCTTAAGGGTGAAGTATTAGAGTAGGTCGTCCTTAAGGGTGAAGTATTAGAGTAGGTCGTCCTTAAGGGTGAAGTATTAGAGTAGGTCGTCCTTAAGGGTGAAGTATTAGAGTAGGTCGTCCTTAAGGGTGAAGTATTAGAGTAGGTCGTCCTTAAGGGTGAAGTATTAGAGTAGGTCGTCCTTAAGGGTGAAGTATTAGAGTAGGTCGTCCTTAAGGGTGAAGTATTAGAGTAGGTCGTCCTTAAGGGTGAAGTATTAGAGTAGGTCGTCCTTAAGGGTGAAGTATTAGAGTAGGTCGTCCTTAAGGGTGAAGTATTAGAGTAGGTCGTCCTTAAGGGTGAAGTATTAGAGTAGGTCGTCCTTAAGGGTGAAGTATTAGAGTAGGTCGTCCTTAAGGGTGAAGTATTAGAGTAGGTCGTCCTTAAGGGTGAAGTATTAGAGTAGGTCGTCCTTAAGGGTGAAGTATTATAGGTCGTCCTTAAGGGTAAAGTATTAGAGTAGGTCTTCCTTGAGGGTGACACACACACACACACACACACACACCTCCATAGTCACCCACGAGGTAAATTCTCCTATCACAAACCACCTAACTACATAACTACCTAACTACCCTAACTTAACGAGGCTGACGCGCAGGTAGTGTCTCGAGAAGATAAGTTTTAGCCAATCAGCGTCAAGGTTTCAAACTATCATAACAAGGGATGGTAGTTTGGACCCCCCCTCTGGTCTTTTAGTGTGTATATATGTTAATGGTCTATACAGAAACCCCAGTCAGTCATATGTGTGTGTGTGTGTGTGTGTGTGTGTAAGTAAGTAATTAAGAGGAAGGCCAGGTGTGTATAATGAATTAGGTCCGGTATGCAGGTATTTATGAAGAGAAGAACAGATTTGTAAATGAGGTGGATGGATACTGGACAGGTGTGTGTGTTGGTGTGTGTGTGTGTGGACAGGTGTGTGTTGGTGTGTGTGTGTTAACAGGTGTGTGTTGGTGTGTGCTCGGTTAGGTTAGGTTAGATTAAATTTGGTTAAATTAGATTAGATTAAATTAAATTAAATCCAACCCAACGCTAATCCGCTCTCTGGTACCATCATTAACATTCATCCCTCCACATTCATTACTCATTCACGGGTCATGCAGACTAACACACACACACACACATACACACTTGAGGGCCTAATTTAGATATACACCTTGTTTGTCATGCAAGGCGAGGCTAGCAATTACCTTGAGATTGTCTGTCGTTGTCTGTGCGGTCAAGATGGTAGCCTACGTGTGTGTGTGTGTTTCATTTTGTGTTTAGTTTCCTTTTTCGTTGAGTGGGACAGAAAGTAAGAGAGAAAGAAAGATCGAGAAGGAGAGAGATGAGAAATAAAGGAGAGAGAGAGAGAGAGGTAGAGAGAGAAAATGCTCCACCACCCAACCACCCAAATATTATCCATTAAACCTTCTACAGGAATTTCTGGTGAATTTACTAAACATACACTCAGTTTACCACCCAGGTAGGTAACTCTTACTAATTAGAAACCAGGTATTTTATTGATAGCTTTCCAGCGTGGGGGGGGGGGAGGCTTCATGTGTTCCAGTGAGGGTTTCCAGGGTCTTCTGTGAGGCTTCTTATTAGTTTTTTGTTTGTATGTGTGTGTGTTCATCAGTTTTTTATGTATTAGTTTGTCATAAGTTTCCCGTCCCTTTATTCTCAACAACAACAACAGTAATAATACTAAATGATAATAATATATATGATAATAGAAATAACTTTGCTCGTAATGGTAATTAATAACAGCTGATATGATGAAGTAATACATTAATGAATAGATAAATAACAATGTAAGTGAACAGGAAAATGAATAATTGAGGAAATAAATAAATGAATAGATAAGATCTCTAATTTGGCAGCGATACAGAGGAGGGTTACTAACCTCGTGTGTGTGTGTGTGTGTGTGGGCTATCGTTGACAACACTACCACTATTACCCCCACCCCCCCTCCTTGTGTGTACATATTCCACCACTGCCACAGTTAATATCACACTGTATATGCTGGGTTAGTGGCTGGTGACCGCCTGCCCTGCCTCACCACCACAGTAATTCACCCAAAACTTACCTCTCTCTCTAACACCCCCCCCCCCCCCCCCCGTGTACTAACTGTCTTGTACTAACTTGGCTGATTGTGTGTTGAATTGGGACCACTAACTGTTAAAAAAGAGCCAATGATTGTTGAACTGGGGCCACTAAGTGTGATGGGCCACTAACTGTTGAATTGGGACCACTAACTGTGAAAAAAGAGCCAATGATTGTTGAACTGGGGCCACTAACTGTTGTATTGGGACCACTAACTGTTGAATGGGGGTAGTAGCTGTTATTCTGTGACCACTAACTGCTGAACAAGTGCAATAAGCATCTAAATAATTCATAAATAAGTTGATATAAGACTCGTCTCCCGTCCTAAAAGCCCCTGGTTCGCTCCCCCCCCCCCTTCCTCCAGGTCCCACCCAGCTGTGAACGGGTACCTAATTTTACACTTTAGGAACTCAAGGCTGTCTAGTGCAGTGCCGCATTGTGTACTGAAGGTTCCAGACAGACAGACAGACAGAGACACATACAGACAGACAGACAGACACAAACAGGTCAGATAGACAGATAAACAGATTGATAATGAGAAAATAGCAAAAAAAAAAAGATTAAAATTTGAGAGAGAAATAGAGAGAGACGAAGAAAGAAACGGAGGGACTGGTAGAGAGAAAATGGAGAGGGGGAAAGCGAGGAGGAGGAGGAGTTAAATGAGGTGAAGAAGGAGTAGGATGATGGGGAGAGGAGGTGGAGAATGAGAAAGGGGTAGAAGAAGAGAAAGAGAATGAGACAGAAGAGAAGAAGGAGGTAGAGGAGGAGGAGGAGGCCAGTACAGACATCACCATGGCCATCATCATCCTGGGGGGGGGGGGGGAGAAGGTGTGGGGAGAGGAGGGAGAGAAAATGGGGGGGGGGGGGTTAAGGGGGTAGACTCATTCGTATGTAAAGAATCACGTTTTGGTGTAAATTAAGAGTCTCATGTAGAGGCTCCGGGCAGACCCATAATCAGAGGGGAGGGGGGAGAGGGAAGGGAAGGAGGGGGGAGAGGAAGACTAATGATGGTTCCTGGGCTGAGGAAGTTCAAGTCAGCTACACGCCTGCCTTACCTATACCTGGACTGGTCTTACACACCTGTCTAATATACCTGTTTGGTCCTACACACCTGCTTTACCTATACCTGGGCTGGTCTTACACACCTGTCTAATATACCTGGTTGGTTCTACACACCGACTAAACATACCTTGTTGGTCCTGCACACCTGCCTTACCTATACCTGTGTTGGTCCTACATACCTGGTTGGCCCTACACACCTGCCTAACATACCTGGTTGGCCCTACACACCTGCCTAACATACCTGGTTGGCCCTACACACCTGCCTAACATACCTAGTTGGCCCTACACACCTGCCTAACATACCTAGTTGGCCCTACACACCTGCCTAACATACCTAGTTGGCCCTACACACCTGCTTAACATACCTGGTTGGCCCTACACACCCGTCTCATTGAACTCTGACCTGTATCATCTATCTAGTTGACCTCTCACCAATACTGTCCAATTTATCGATTCTGTAACCATCACTGTAACAATATGGACCACACAAAAGCACTGGAATGACATCAACAACAAAAACTTTCACCATTGTAAATATTACTCCTCAGCCATTCACCGTGTAGGAGAATGTATTGTGTGTGTCTTTGTAATACCGATGGAACGTGTGTGTGTGTTGTACCATTGGAGTCTCTCGCTCTCTCTCTCTCTCTCTCTCTCTCTCTCTCATTAACCTGAGGTACTATGCACAACGCACCACCACCAACAGTGTATCCGTAAGTAGCAATTTGACTTACATAAGCATTCTGTTGGGCATACCAATTAATGCCCTTTTTTTCATCTCTCTCTCTCTCTCTCTCTCTCTCTCTCTCCACGTGTCTATAGGAGGTCTTATTAATATAGGTCATTACAGGTCATTATACCTGATGACCGCCCCGAGACTACAGGTAAACGACCCCTTAGTGAAATAGTTGGACAGTGAGGCACAGCGATGGTTTATTTTTTTACATTGACTAAAACAACTAAAATATTCTTTTATTAAATTTGAGGATATTTATGTTACTGAACCTCTTGGCGGCCTTAGTGTGTGTGTGTACCTGTATGTGTCGTTGTTTGTACCTATAAGCGTCATTGTATCTGTGTCGTTGTTTGTACCTGTATGTGTCGTTGTTTGTACCTATAAGCATCATTGTATCTATGTGTCGTTGTTTGTACCTGTATGTGTCGTTGTTTGTACCTATAAGCATCATTGTATCTATGTGTCGTTGTTTGTACCTGTATGTGTTGTTGTTTGTACCTATAAGTATCAGTGTATCTCTGTGTCGTTGTTTGTACCTGTATGTGTCGTTGTTTGTACCTATAAGTATCAGTGTATCTATGTGTCGTTGTTTGTACCTGTATGTGTCGTTGTTTGTACCTATAAGCATCATTGTATCTATGTGTCGTTGTTTGTACCTGTATGTGTCGTTGTTTGTACCTATAAGCATCATTGTATCTATGTGTCGTTGTTTGTACCTGTATGTGTCGTTGTTTGTACCTATAAGTATCATTGTATCTATGTGTCGTTGTTTGTACCTGTATGTGTCGTTGTTTGTACCTATAAGTATCAGTGTATCTCTGTGTCGTTGTTTGTACCTGTATGTGTCGTTGTTTGTACCTATAAGTATCAGTGTATCTATGTGTCGTTGTTTGTACCTGTATGTGTCGTTGTTTGTACCTGTATGTGTCGTTGTTTGTACCTATAAGTATCAGTGTATCTATGTGTCGTTGTTTGTACCTGTATGTGTCGTTGTTTGTACCTGTATGTGTCGTTGTTTGTACCTATAAGCATCATTGTATCTATGTGTCGTTGTTTGTACCTGTATGTGTCGTTGTTTGTACCTATAAGTATCAGTGTATCTATGTGTCGTTGTTTGTACCTGTATGTGTCGTTGTTTGTACCTATAAGTATCATTGTATCTATGTGTCGTTGTTTGTACCTGTATGTGTCGTTGTTTGTACCTATAAGTATCATTGTATCTATGTGTCGTTGTTTGTACCTATAAGTATCAGTGTGTCTCTGTGTTGTTGTTTGTACCTATAAGTATCAGTGTATCTCTGTGTCGTTGTTTGTACCTGTATGTGTCGTTGTTTTGTGTGAGACAAAATGATACAATGGACGAAGGATTTTGCCAGCCTTACCGAGACAACAGGAGTCGCAGTGTTTATTTTGAAATTCATCGACCACTCCATAAAGATACTTTCTGGAGCGAGTACCTTCCCTTCTCTTTACCTTTACCAGCAAAGTCGTGTCGACGTCTCTCTTGTTTAATATAAGACGCCTTGATATTTATTGTCAGTGAGAATAAATTACTGTGCCATAAACCCTTGTGGTGAACACACGTGGAGAACAATCATAAGACAATCTCTTCCTCCCAGTTAGAGATTAAATATACATGAGACTAAAGATACGAGAACTGTTTGTAATACTTCACTAAAGTCAGGTAAATGGTAGACAAATATGAACAATGAGTTAAATAATGTAGAAGAGGAAATATTTTCTTGCAAACATAGTGGGAAAAATTATTGAGAGGTCGCCTTTGAAATATGAAGCTTGTGTGTGTCTCAACCTTGAACTAACCCTTGACGAGAAACAATGAAGTTGTAACAAGGAAGAGGTTTAGAGAGTTGTTATTATTATTATTATTATTATTATTATTATTATTATTATTATTATTATTACCCCCCCCCCTCCCCCAAGGCCGATGTGGGAGAGAGAGAGAGAGAGAGAGAGAGAGAGAGAGAGAGAGAGAGAGAGAAGGCGGGGTTACCAGAGGTCATCTATCTTACCTGTGATGCTCTGAGCTGGGCGGTGCTGAGTGATCTTTAATTACTGACGGTTCCTAGAAGTTCTATTACGGATCATTATAGTGTAATGGATGATTCTCGCTGCTCTTCTTATAGACCTAATCATCCTATTATGTACACCGATATATTTGGATGAATATTTAAGGTATAATATACTTGAAATATATTATTCGTTATTGAACAGTTAAGGATATCGTATACTATTATATATTATACACGATATATAATATTAGATGGTATGGGTTAGAAATAAGTCTCGGAACCTGAATAAACATCTAACATGTAAATAAATTTTTGAAACAATCTAAATAAATATTTGACTTGTAAAGAAAAGTCTCATAACAATAACTGTATCATGACAGGAGTTCAGGGGCTGTTGAAGGAGCTGGTTCCTCTCTTAACTTGGATACACTACAGCTAGTTATCACACGCCAGACTCTCACACAAGTTGTAATTATAAAAATCTTGGATTCAATGTTGCCGAAAAAATGGAAAATCTAATATAATATTATACAGAAGTGGGAAAAGAGATAGTTTGTCCCACTCCAAGGCTTGATGTGTACTTACCTTGTTACGTGTATTACCGTATGAGAATTAACTCGTCAATTAGCATACGGTGAACTGAACTTTTCCCTTGATTATTTAATTTGGTGTGAATTATCGTCTCGCCTGGGAGTAAAGATTCCCCCGGGCGAGGAAAATGGCTGAACATTCTGTGCATGTTGTAAGGTCTTGGGGTCTCTTGCGAGCTGGGAGGAGGAGGGGGTGTCTCAGGAAGATCTTTGTCTCTGCACAAGGAACTCTCTTAACTTGTCTTTCTGGAGTAACGCCATGAGGGAACTTTTACCTGTTTGGTGAGAGATGAGTCAGACCTCTGGAGACAGTGTGGTAAACTAGGCGTGGAGGCCCGCTAAGTCACTGAAGTAAATGACTCCTGTGATGTCTTGAGAAATCTCAATTTTTAAAGATATATTACTCACAATTTGGCGACAAAGACGCAGAGCTTCAAGTGTTTGTGTGACTGTCTGCCAGATCACTAATATATTCCCTTCTTATATTTAAGATTTTGTCGAGTATCCCCCAATATCCCAGTTTGTGACTCTGGTAAACGTTCTCTGCACTGTTTTAGCTCATCCTTCCTCTTGAGTCTCGCGGAAACTCTACTGTACAGGATAACTCAACAGACGAAGAGAGTAAACCTCGCTCACCCTAGCCTCCTTTAATGGTAAAACCTTAACCTATGGGTTTCATTATGTGGCATATTATTATTAGTAAATGTTCAGTGAGCTACACGCACACACTCCAGAAAGAATATTTTCGAAGAAGTTCAATGAATTTAAAAAAAAAAAAAAACTGCGGCTCCTGCTGTCTTTATAGGGTTGTCAAAATCCTTCGTAGGTTGTGTCATATTGACTAACATAAAATCACAAAAGTACTTTTTGGAGCGTGTTTCCACACTGTCAGGCCTGAGGGACCCACTTTTCACTCCCATGCAGGATGCAACTTGTACCAACGTATCACAATGTGGTATACGAAACTAAGAGGTTGTCCAAGGAACCGACCAAGAAGCTGTAGTGTTGATGAGTGCACCTGCTGTAAGATCTCGTTGTTGTCATTGTCATTTAATATATAACGTGAAAGGGACTCCGTGTGTATTCGTTCACTTAAATCGACCACATAATACATCACCGAACGCCTCCATTTTATGATTAAAATGTTAACTCCATAAGCCTCTTATCCAGGTTGTCTGAGGTCGTGGAGGCACCAGAGTCCTTATTAAGTAGTTTAAGACTGAATTACCGTCACGCTATCCTGTTAAACCGTCAGGCTCCTATAATATTAATCTTCCGTAATAAAAATAAGTTTATAAATCCAAGGTAAAGATATATTAGGAATAGGTAATTATTTACCGATGACGCTGTACAGGAAAATAGTCAGATAAAGTAGGGATGATATGTTTTAAATCTGGTGTCAAGTTAAAGTTGTATAAACCTGTAAGAGAAGACACGAGTGAACTTGTTGGCCTGTTAATGTTTGGTCAAGTGTTGTGTGTACGTCACCACTTGTTACTATGGTGGCCCTCTTCCCTCCGTGGTGTCCTCCTCCTCACCTCCCTCTTCCTCCTCCCCCTCACTCTTTTCTCATCCTCCTCACTTCCTTCTTCCTTCTCATCCTCCACACTACTCCCTCAGTATTGTCCTCACCCTCCTCACTCCTCCCTCAGTATTGTCCACATCCTCCACACTCTTCCCTCAGTATTGTCCTCACCCTCCTCACTACTCCCTCAGTATTTTCCACATCCTCCACACCACTCCCTCAGTATTGTCCTCACCCTCTTCACTCCTCCCTCAGTATTGGCCTCATCCTCCACACTACTCCCTCAGTATTGTCCACATCCTCCACACTACTCCCTCAGTATTGTCCTCACCCTCCTCACTCCTCCCTCAGTATTGTCCTCACCCTCCCCACTACTCCCTCAGTATTGTCCTCACCCTCCACACTCCTCCCTCAGTATTGTCCTCATCCTCCACACTCCTCCCTCAGTATTGTCCTCACCCTCCCCACTCCTCCCTCAGTATTGTCCTCACCCTCCACACTCCTCCCTCAGTATTGGCCTCATCCTCCACACTCCTCCCTCAGTATTGTCCTCACCCTCCTCACTCCTCCCTCAGTATTGTCCTCACCCTTCCCACTCCTCCCTTAGTATTGTCCACATCCTCCACACTACTCCCTCAGTATTTTCCTCACCCTCCACACTCTCCCTCAGTATTGTCCTCATCCTCCACACTACTCCCTCAGTATTGTCCACACCCTCCACACTCCTCCCTCAGTATTGTCCTCACCCTCCACACTCCTCCCTCAGTATTACATAAGAACATAAGAAAATAAGGAGTCTGCAATAGACCGGTTGGCCTGTGCATTAGGGTGTGTCAATTCTGTCAACATGTTAAAAATCAAATTTGGTAGTCAAAATATTGTGCCTCTTTATGTCTAAACTTGAGATTAGCAAACAAAAATGAATTGAAATAACCCTCACCTACATCAATTATACCTTAAAGTTTCAAATATCAGTATTTCAACAAATTAATGAGACTTGATTAGAATTATTCACTTGATATTAACTAATCTCATGTAAGCATATGGATTATGGAGTATTTTATGGTTCTATAGCTTGTGTACAATATGCATGTCAGAACATGAACATGAACAGGCTCTCCGTGTGGGACAGTTTAATTGTTGTTTTGACTTGTACCAAGCGTGAGGATAAGGCGCCAGGCTCACTCTCCTTCTAGATATCATAGACGGTGGTTTGCTCTCATTGCACTTGCACCTACTCTACCAGACGAATTCTACATTTTAATTATTGTAAGTAGGGCATATTGATTGTCGCAGTTACTTATATCATTGTATAAAACATTATGTTCTAAGAAATTATTATGTTATTTCTGTTACAGCATTTTTGATAAACAAATTGATATTTTTTGAAAAAACAATTGAATTATGAAACATTGAAATATTTTTCTATTTGTCAGATAGTGTGAAGATGTCAAAATTGAAGACAAGAAGTCAGTTGTCAACCCACTTGAGCCTGCTAGTTGGTAAAGGGTAGGAGCATCCTGTATCAGAACTTCCAACAGTGAGAGACATGCTAAGATTAGGGTTACTCCTTCGAGAAAAAAATGCAAAGGACAGAAGGAACTATACAGATAAAGAACTCATAAATGACATGATAGTCCCTCTTCTGCATCAATGGACAAAAGCTAATGCACTATTCAAACCACCTGTGATTAATCAGTGTCGAACTATTGAGCTAAAACTAACGAAATTATGGCACAAAGCAGTTGAAACATCACTTGGTAAAGGAAACTTGGCCAGGAAAAATGAATTTCTGCACACACTTGATACTCTGTTTGACATTTTGACCTGCAAGTGCTCCATACAATTATGTTCTGAATCCAACTGTTCTCACTCAGGTAAGAGAGAAAATAATTCCCACATTGATTGTGGTTGTCCTCGTGAAAAGAAGATCCCTGTTTTAGAGCTTGAATTTATAAAGGCACAGAGGACAAAGGCAGAAGGCCAAGGAAGTATGCAAATGGGTTCAATAGATTATTCAGAAACAAAGAAGCAGATTGCTAATGCCAAGAAGAGAGAACAAATCCGAGAGAGGGAACAAAAGAAGAAAATGAAGAGTGAAGAAGCCATCCAAAGAGAGGAAGAGCTGTGTCAAGATGTTTATCACTTCTTTGATAGTTCTTCTGATGAACAGGAAGCAACATCAGATGATAGTTCCAAAGAGCCATCTGAACCTTTACCAAAGAAAATGAAATACAACACAAGAAATATTTCAAACATTGCTTTAGCTAGTATTCGCCACCATGCTGGACTTCGTGAGGCTGCAGAAATTGCAACTGCCGCTTGGATAGATCCAGGCCTCATCAGCCGAGAGGATGTATCTTTGGTGATAGATCATAATAAAATTAGAAGAGCACAAGAAAAAATAATGAAGGAAATATCTGATCAGCATGAAAAAGATTTAAGCGAGGGAGGGCTCTCCTGTCTTTTGTTTGATGGAAGAATAGATGACACAAAAGTTTTGCTAGAAGTAGAGGGAGTGAACAGAAAGTTTCCAGGTCTCATCAAAGAAGAACACTACTCTGTCTGTTCTGAGCCTGGTGGTCGGTTTTTGTTTCACTTTGCTCCCGAAACTGAAGTAGAAGGGAAGAAACATGCAGAGGTCATTGCTGATCATATTTTATGTTGGGTTCAGGAGAGAGGACTTGGCAGTTCACTGCAGGCTGTTGGTGGAGATTCAACTGCAGTGAACACCGGATGGCAGGGGGGTGTAATGACGCATTTAGAGAAAAAACTAGGAAGAAGACTTGTTTGGATTGTATGTGATTTACATACAGGCGAGCTACCTCTTCGTCATCTCATCCAGGAACTTGATGGTCCTACAAAGAGCAACAACAAGTGGTCAGGTCCCCTTGGCATCATGCTGGATGAAGCAACACAACTAGAAATAAATACAACCTTTCCAAAGGTCGAAGTTGGCCCTCCCCTTCCGGCGTTGTCTGAAGGAGTCATCAAAGATCTCAGCACAGATCAATCCTATGCTTTTCGTATTGCCCAAGCAATAAGATCAGGAGAAGTGCCTCAGTCATTGGCTCTCTTGGAGATTGGACCTGTCAGTCACAGCCGTTGGTTAACTACAGCTCTTCGTTTCTGCAGGATTTGGATTTCCAAACACGAATTGAAGGGCAAAGTGCTGAAGAATTTGAGGTTAATTGTTGAATTTATTATTGGAGTTTATCTTCCCCAGTGGTTTAGTGTGAAACTTAATCCTATGTGGGTGGATGGGCCCAATCACCTTTTGTTTCAATTGCAGCTAGTAAGAACACAGAGGAAGGTAGTGAGGGACATCGTGTTACCTGTGGCAAGAAGGTCCGCTTGGTATGCTCGATCAGAAGCAGTTTTGCAAGCAATGCTTTGCAGTCAATGTACCAATCTCCGAACCGAGGCTGTAGAAGTCATTCTAAAGATTAGAGGAACGCTAATAGATGACGACCAGTTGGGAGACTGTTCGTTTCATTCAAGAAAAGTTCCCCCAATAAACGTCAATGCCACCAAATTGTCAGAATTGGTTGACTTGAGTTTGGAAGTCTTAGAGCCACCATTGACAACAAGTCTAACTAGCCAAGAATTGAGAAACCTTAAAGAGACTCCAATGCAGGTGCCGAAGTGGCCTTCCCACACTCAAAGTGTGGAGAGATGTGTGAAAATGGTCACAGAAGCAGCGGGCCATGTTTACAGCCACGAGAGGCGAGAAGGTTACATCAAAGCACAAATAGCAAGCAGACTACTGATGACAAGAAACCAAAGCAAAGAGAGTATGAAGGCATTGGTTACTTTCAAATAGACTACGGATAATAAAATATAATAATTTGAAACTTGAAACAGTAACATGTGTGCAAACGCTGGTTATGTTATAAATTCACAAATATGTACATTTAAAAATCCATTTGATGTAGGTAGGACTTATTATAAAAAAAATTTATGCCAGAATATTGTTTTGCATGCTTAAAGACTACAATAAATTGCTACCAAATTACTCGATTTTCAATTTAGCCAGTTCACCCTCTAAATTGACACCCTACTGCCCATGCTAGCAGATGCACGTTCAGACAACAGTATTTCGGTCCTATATAGTCAAAATTTTACATGGCCATCAATGTTGTCCGGCGTGTCAGCAGCCTATTGGTTCACCTCTACACCCGTGGGTACACCCAAGTCGGTTGTGCACAACAGCGTCCTTACAGTGAGAACGGAATGTTGTATAATCAGCACCAATGTCTTAAGGCTCATTACGGCATCATGTGTTGGTCAATACAAAAATTTTACCAAGTTAATGGCCGACAATCCAATATAATATTTATGATTTTCCACTTGTAATAATACATGTACAGTGTAAATGAATAGCTTCATACAAAACGTAACATAACGTAACGTCCGTAACGTAATGATATGTAACGAAATATAACGAAATATAACGTAACCTGCTTTAAGTATATATAATTTGAATGTATTATGATTGTAAACGACGTCTTATTATGAAACAGCTTTTTTTTTTCATATGCAAATTAATTTACATTGTCATAACAATGAAAAAAGATTATCCCATAATCCCCATTTGGCGGACACACACACACACACACACACGGGTGGCTAAGAAACAAGAACAGGGGAAAGGGAATAGGAGAGAAGGTGGTGTGTGGTAGACATATCCTGTCATGACGTGTTTAAATTTTTTGACAACACATGAATATAACTTGCCAAGGGGACAAGGTAATGATGTGATACACATCAGTGGTTCATCATTATTCTATGGCCAGCAAGGAATTAATTAGAGAGTTTCATGAAGTGACTCGCACAGAAACACATGAACATTTTTTATACTGTTTTAAAAGTATTGTCTAATAAAGTTAATACATTATTGTAATTAGTTGTTAATAATGTCTCTATACAAAAGCCTGTGTGATACAGAGGCTCCATAAGACATGAGATACATCAAAGAGAAGCACCATCATCACACTCACCACATACAGAAGCACCATCATCACACTCGCCACACAGTGAAGCACCATCATCACACTCACCACACAGTGAAGCACTATCATCACACTCACCACAGGGAAGCACCATCATCATACTCACCACATACAGAAGCACCATCATCGCACTCACCACACAGAGAAGCACCATCATCACATTCACCACACAGCGAAGCACCATCATCACACTCACCACACAGTGAAGCACTATCATCACACTCACCACAGAGAAGCACCATCATCACACTCACCACATACAGAAGCACCATCATCACACTCACCACACAGTGAAGCACCATCATCGCACTCACCACATACAGAAGCACCATCATCACACTCACCACACAGTGAAGCACCATCATCACACTCACCACACAGTGAAGCACCATCATCACACTCACAACATACAGAAGCACCATCATCACACTCACCACACAGTGAAGCACCATCATCACACTCACCACATACAGAAGCACCATCATCACACTCACCACATACAGAAGCACCATCATCACACTCACCACACAGTGAAGCACCATCATCACACTCACCACATACAGAAGCATCATCATCACACTCACCACACAGTGAAGCACCATCATCACACTCACCACACAGTGAAGCACTATCATCACACTCACCACAGAGAAGCACCATCATCACACTCACCACATACAGAAGCACCATCATCACACTCACTACACAGTGAAGCACCATCATCACACTCACCACATACAGAAGCACCATCATCACACTCACCACACAGTGAAGCACCATCATCACACTCACCACACAGTGAAGCACTATCATCACACTCACCACAGAGAAGCACCATCATCACACTCACCACACAGTGAAGCACCATCATCACACTCACCACAAAGTGAAGCACCATCATCACACTCACCACACAGAGAAGCACCATCATCACACTCACCACACAGTGAAGCACCACCATCACACTCACCACACAGTGAAGCACCATCATCACACTCACCACACAGAGAAGCACCATCATCACACTCACCACACAGTGAAGCACCATCATCACACTCACCACACAGTGAAGCACCATCATCACACTCACCACACAGAGAAGCACCATCATCACACTCACCACACAGTAAAGCACCATCATCACACTCACCACACAGTGAAGCACCATCATCACACTCACCACACAGTGAAGCACCATCATCACACTCACCACACAGTGAAGCACCATCATCACACTCACCACACAGTGAAGCACCATCATCACACTCACCACATACAGAAGCACCATCATCACACTCACCACACAATGAAGCACCATCATCACACTCACCACACAATGAAGCACCATCATCACACTCGCCACACAGTGAAGCACCATCATCACACTCGCCACACAGAGAAGCACCATCATCACACTCACCACACAGAGAAGCACCATCATTACAAACACCATCGCATTAATCACCACACTGATTGTGATATTACTCCTAACATCAGTTTTAAAGGACATATTAGTTGTCAATATTACTTGTTGCAATATAAATTATTGTTGTTTCAGTTTGTGTAACTTTGGTTTATCATTTTATTAAGACATTAATGTTAATGCTGAAATGGTAATGAAAAACTGACTAAAAAGAGGATTTTCTTTCACCTACATCGTTAACATGATCAGTATCATTTTTAATACTAATATCATTAACATCAAATATTCTTATGGAGACTTACTGGCTACCCTGGCTCTGTCGGCGGTGCCCAGCTGGAACCCTCCTGCATACTTTTGTTGAACTATCGCCTCTCCTGTACACTTTTGCTGAACTATCGCCTCGCCTGTTCAACCTGTGTCTGGTCACGGGGCCATTGCAGTGAGCAGCCGACCAGAAACACCACCCTAGCCTCATCTCCCGCTCAACCTAGTGGGTCAGAGATTATGGTTTCTGACTGTACTATTTTGATGATCATCATTGGGTCTCGGTGAAAGATCTTCAGTCATGAGAAAAATCTTATCTTAAGAACTTTACAGAATCCGAGCCTTGGTATGGCACAAAAGGCAAACTTTCTCTGTAAAGGCGAAGGACAGATCCGGGTAAATTACTTCCAATGGACTTTAAAGCGATTGAGACACAGATCAAAGCTGCTGACGAGATATTTACCCAATCTGGAGATGGTGATGGGAGGTGAGGAAAGTCCTTGACTGAAAAATAGGAATAAAAACTAAATATAAACGGGTACACTTTCCACCTTTTCATCATTTTCAACAACGTTTCAGATCACAAAGAAATTTCATCAAACGATCTCGTACATAAAAATAACTTAAAAAAATAAAAATAAAATATGACTGCGTTTAAAGTAATGGCAATATATATATATATATATTTTAACATTTTTCTATGGAACAAAAAAATCTACAACTCATTTACAAATTGAGCGACTTCCCTTGAGTATACAGTATAGCTTCCGTGACACACTCTACACAGCCTCCCACCACCATGTTATGTTATATGATAATGAGACATAACCCCGAGACTTCCGCCCGATTTATTGACACTACACGACCTTCCCTCGCACTCTGAATATCCCACATCTCGACCACGTTATGAGTTCTAATGCGTAGAGTCGAGGGTTTTCCGTGTCTTATATTGGAAGAGTGGATACCCGTTCTTCTATTCTTTGTCTATCCTATCTCTTCTTCTCTTCCTTTGTCTCTCCCATCTTTCCTTTTTATCCATCCATTACTTTATCTCTCCTTCTCTTAATCTTTTCTTTTCCTCTTTCTCGGTATATTTATCTTTTATATTTGTCTTATATAATCTCTATCACTTTATCAGTTTTTCTATCACTTTCTTTCCTTGTCTTCTTCTTCTCTTATTTTCACTCTAGCTGTCCCTTTTGTTATCTTTCATCTCTATTATCTTTCTCGTATTGTATTCCTCCGCATTTTTAACTTTCTATCATTCTTTATTTTTCCTTTTTTTATCTTCCCATCACTGCATCATTCTACTTTTTCCCTTCTTTCTATTTATTTATCTCTCATTCTCCATCTGTATATATTTATAATTCTATCTCTCCGTATCTCTATCTCACCGCCTCTACATCCATTTAAATATCCTTGTCTCTATATTTTTATCTCTATATTTCTCTCTCCATATCTCTATCTCTCCCTATCTCTATCTTTCTATCTCTCCATCTCCCTACTCTCTCGCTCTATCTTCCCATCTTTGTCAAGGAAGCCGTAGATGGGTATGTAATGGGAAATAATTAAGGCGACACAACTCTCCCGGGTGTACTAGATGGACTCTAGATGCAAGAGGCAGGAGTGAGTCACAAGCGGCAGAGAGCACAGTGTGTTGGGTGACTGGGAGGGAGAGACTACTGAACGAGGATATATCATAGTGATATGGAAGAGAAAGGAGCAGCGAAAAGTAGGCTAATTGGGATTAACTGGTATAATGTGTAAGTGATAACTGAACTGAGAATAGAAATTGGATAAAACAGTGTCTAATTAAAAAAAACGGATGATAAAGAGAGAGAAATAAGGGTTATGAATGTGGTGGAAGGACAAGGTTGGTTAGGATGTGAATGTACTTATGCGTATATCTATGTTACACTAAATAGGGTTTATTGTTTAATAGTGATGACTTCTCTGTGTTTCTTCCATTTCTTCTTCTCTTTTTTTTTGGGGGGGGGGGGGTGGGAGGGGTGAGGCCTGACTGATCGTAGATAATTATTTAGCTCACCATAATACATATAAATGAATAGTTTCATAGAAAACCTAACCTAACCTAAAGGTTACATTTGTGACTTTCTATGATTCTGTTCCTACTTTCTCCAGGTAGCCACTAGGAAATAAATCATAAAAATATCCAAGCGCTTTCGTGTTTCTGATTCTTAGTGGCTACACGTATGTTAAATAGATCATCGGTTCTTTGTGATTGTTATGCCCAAATCGCCCATTGAGATCGGAAACAGAGAGTACAAGTGTATTTGGGGGCAAAAATAGCTTACTGTACAATACACTGGCTGGTGGACACTCGTACCAGACCTCAGTGTTGCTTGTGGAAGGTGTCAGAATAGTGGAGCGACGTGTGTGGAAGGTAAGCGGGTAGTTAAACGTTATCATTTCTCCTTCTACGAGTCATATGGCAATTTATAATCGCTGGTAAAAGAATGTTAGACATGTGAGAAACAGACTGTTCAGCTGACGAAACAATTTTAAGAGTCGATCAAAAGGAAAAAAAATACTGAAAACCTTAGCCTCTAGGTGTTGTGCCAATCTAACTGCACGGGAAAAGTTCCTGCCTGTGTTTGGTGGCCAGATCTGTGTTGTGGCAGGTGGAGAAGTGACTTCAGTTGTATGCCTAAAATGTTGATGACTGACTGGCAGGGCAGAAGCAAACCCGCTGATGTGAGGGTCACGTAGTGTCTCGTCAGATGGTGTTTGTTGACATAAAATTATTCTCACCTGTGTTTATATTGTGGTGTGTTGAGAAAAACGCCGTCTTCCTCAGAACACAATATATTTCAAAGTTCTATTAATGGGGGAGAGACAGTGGATAGCTTAGTGAGCAACCACGAACTTACGTTTATAATGCTGGAATCGTGAAAGCATTTAGTAACAACATTGATTATAGAAGTGATCACTTGGTGCGGGGAGGCAGATAGACACAAGAGAAAAACATTCCCGACGTGATCCTTCCTCGGAAAAAGGTTTATTAGTAAGTTATTGAAAAGTTAAACTTAAAACTCTTTACGCAGCCACAAACTTTACACCCCAGTTCAAACACCTCAGTTGAAAAGTCAAAATCAAAATCAGACGAACTGTAGTTGATCAAATTCTCCCTTGACATATTCATTGGTATACAGTATGTCAGACCATCAACAACTGTTTAAAATGTTCTATGTTAGAAGCATCAGCAATATTTCATGCAACAAAAATAAATGATCACCATCAAGGGAATTGTTCTAACTAGGGGAACATGTGTAGCAATAAGTTAAAGTGACCCTAGCAGACACTATTTAAAGAAGAAAGATAAATTATTTAGTTTCGTACAAAATTTATGAAATTTTTATGTCCCACAGGTGGGACCAACTATGTATAGTAGTTATGATGTCAAGGTGTATTGCATAAGCGGAAAAATATTAGCTTAACAGGTCTTGCAAAGGGAACCAGTCGTCATAATTATCTTTTACAAACATATGTAATGTTGTAAGGATAAGCTTTCTTGCTCCCGAAGGACAAGTGTGTTAAGAGATCCCGGGTCAAAAGATGCACATCAAAATACTCGGATCCAATGTTTACATCTCTTACTCTTTTACTTTTAGTATCAATTAATTGACAAGTGGAACAGAATCAATTGTTACGAGCTTTGTGGTTGTATCTGACTTTATTGCACAAGGTATTTTGTATCAGCTCCTAATTTCCTTTTCTTGCTTCAGCGCTAGACTACTTCGTCAGCAGTTAATATCCTGTCCTTAGTCCGCTGCCTTGAAATTGGATCCGGTGATATTTTATGGGGCAGTTCTTGAGAATTAATTTGGGAATATTTCTACATTACTCGAAAGAATTCTATGATTTGGAATTTTTAATTTGATAAATCCTGATATTTTCTCTGTCACTCATTAACTAACAAGTTAATTTCAGTAGCCAACATGATCAAGTGAGATTTTGTCAATTGGTCTTTAAGTTGTGTCCACACCTGATGTAAGTTTTTGTTTCAGCTATAACTTGACGCTCGACTGAGAGCAGGAAGAGGAGGCATGTGCTTGGCAGAGGGACGCATTCTGGGGTAGCAACAATACTGATAGTGTGTGTTGGCACAAACTTGAGAGTCCTGCAGCCAAGGACAGATAGACTACCAAAACCCATGTAGAGGAAGAGGCTACCGCTGGTAAATATCGGTAAGCTGATGTTTGTTCGGAAGCTGATAAAAATAACTAGGAGATTATAAAGTGCCAGGGAGATGATGGATGTTACAGCCTTCGGGAGAGCCGGTGAGTTGTTTAGGTCACGTTTAGATAAGACAATTTCCTCCCCTAGAATAAAGTTATTGAAATGTTCAATATATGTAACACAGCGTTAATGTTATCCAGAGACTCTGAATGTATTTATAGTGTCGTTTGCCCAGTAAAGCGATAGTAAAGTGATCGTAACTCCTCGAAAATTTAATAAATAAGAAAAGCGAAGCGATGTCGTGCAGTACAACTGTATCCCAGAAATGCCCTCTTTTTCTTTTTTGCTCTTTTCCCTCTTCATTCTTTTTCCTCTCCCTTTTCTTTGGCAACTATCAACTTGTTTCTGTATCGGTCTGTGAGGGCCATGTATGTGTATCTCCATCTACACATATTCGTTCTATTTCTGACACAGGAACTAATATGTAATCATTTCTTTGTCTCCTGACAGTATTACCTGTAAGTTAATTCTTCTTTCACTATAACCCTTTACATTTAATAAATATTTTCCTTTTAATTCTTTTTTGCCAACATTATTATCTTCCAAATGTCTTTATATTTTCACCCGAAAATTCCACTTTTAACGAATTGTTTACCCTTCCTCTCTCTTCTGACGTCATTCATCCAGACAGTTCTAAAATAACAAACTTAATTTCTTTTCTCCTCAGATATCATAGTGATAGAGTTGTTAAGTAACTAGAATTATGTGGCACCTGATGGAATATATAATTTACAGTATATTCCTGGACTCCCAACTGGTATTAAATTTCCTTGATACTGTTTGATACTGTAGGTCAATGCTTCAGTTCAGCGGTGACACTTGTTCAGGCACCGCTTACTCAGTGGAGTTATTCAGGGGAGGCTAGAGTTATTCATGGGGGGATGGAGTTTTTCATGGGAGGATGGAGTTATTCATGGGAGGATGGAGTTATTTATGGGGGATGGAGTTATTCATGGGGGGATGGAGTTATTTATGGGGGATGGAGTTATTCATGGGAGGAGGGAGTTATTTATGGGACGCTATAGTTATTCATTGGAGGCTAGAATTATTCATGGAAGGTTAAAGTTTTCTTGCCTTAAAATATTTTTATATAGTGTAACATATTTCTGTGTTGAGCTTATATTCTTATTTATTTCCGTGTTATTTAATATTAATTTCGTGTAATTTATTAAAGGATTGAATTATCATTTATTACTACTGTACAGTTTATTAGTATCTAAAACAGTGGCTCGCCTGACTAAGCGTATCCAAATGATTCACAGTTCATAAGATTGAGTCGGAACATCTCGTATCCATTTAATGAACTTCATTTGACCAATCATCTTCCCTCAGCTTATTGTCCACTTAGAATCTAGAAACTTTATAACCAATGAGAATTCTGTGCTGCCCCTTATAAAAATACACTCCGCACTCTCACCATCAGAGGCTGATTGGACACGGGAGGAGACAGACGTTCTTGCGAGAACAGTACTCTGTAACGGTTTTTTCTTCGCCATAGCCCGCTGCATCTTGTGCGATTGCACTTGCACTTGTTCTTGCTATTCCAAGCATTACAACAATTCATCCATTCATCATTCTTTTTAATAGTGGCTTTGTCACTTAAATTTTTGACACCTCACGAGCGCTCAGGATTGACAACCTTAGCATTCCCTCCCCACAGTTAGTGTGAGTGACCCACACAACTGCGAGGGAAGCGCTGACTGTTGTCCTTCCTGACGTGGTAGGAGGGCTTTCTCTATTACTTCATTTTTTCTAATACTTACCCTGGCCGAGGCACCTGCTGAATTTTCTTAATTCAGTATTCGTGCTAGAGCCCCCCCAGTGGTGCACACCTCACGGAGTGGGATTGTGTGTCTCCAGTGGGGGTCGGGGAAAAACCTGGGCCAATCCAGCAGTGACGTCTGTGATCGTGCAGGCACACCACTGTTCGGGGGTCGTCCTTCAGTAAAATTATTTTTTTTTTGCACTAAGGGCCTTACATAACCTTAGTGCACCAAAAATCATATATGTAATTAAACAACCAAAGTTGTACACAAGGGGTGGTTCCCAGCCACCCCAACCATGCCCTCTGGGAGGGGAAACACCAAGCCCCCCTCTGCTCGTCCAGGCAGGGACAGGCAGAGGCGGGAGACCAATCATGACCCACGACTGCCACGACCAACGACAAACCCAGACAATGTAACGGCTACCGACCAAACTACACAACAAAGACGAAACATACAAGTATCAACTGAGAAGGCCCGAGTAATCCACTTTCGGACTATTGACACGTCTACCTCGTTTGACAAAATTAATGGATTCATCATACAGAAGGCCATTAAGGATCAGATAGGGGACGTGGAGAAAGTCCGAAAGACAAGAAAAGGCGAACTCCAAGTTACTGTTAAAGACGCACAGCAAATGAGGGACGCCTTGAATCTTAAAACTTTCCATTCAACAAAAGTGGAACCATATATCCCAGCATTTCTCAACACCTGTAAGGCTGTAGTTATCAGCTACGAATTTCAGGGGATGACTAATGACGAAATTAAGTACCACATGAAAGATCAAGGAGTCGTCGATGCTTTCGTATTTAATAGGAAGACCACAGACGGT
>CAUDMG010001072.1:187500-508161 GCA_958450375.1 Homarus gammarus | reverse complement strand
TTTTATCATGTTTAACACATATGTTCAACGAAAAAGCACATGGCCTTACTGTACTTTTAAGATTATTTCGCAACCTCTTTTTTCTGAAAGTTTAACTTTAATGTTATAGTGGAAAGAATGCGAGTGATTTCATGGCTATCAGAAGGACCACATTTGTTCACCGTTGCGTCCACGCGCATAATTAAGACTGACAAACAATAGACGCCAACCCGAGTCTTGTGTACTGAAGGTTGCGGATATATAATCATAATAATCTTCATACCAGATGAGACTAGCGTTACCAGTTACTTTATTTATATATATGTGAATTGTTAGTAAGGTCGGTTTGGAGGATTGTAGGTATGGATTTGTGGTTGGAGGAGCATTTTTTTTGGGGGGGGGGGGGGAGGAGGGGGGGCGTTGGGGGTCGGTTATGGTGATTTATGGTGTGATAGGATTGCGTAAGGGTGATTTTTTTTGTGTGGTTAATGGGTGGTTGAGTTGAATAAAGTTTTATTTATTTATTTTTAATATTTTTTTTTGTTGGGTGGGGGGGGGGGGGGGGGGTTATTAGTAAGGTCGGGTATGTTAAATTTTGTTTTTGGAGAATTGTTGATTAGTGGTTGGTTGAGTAGATTTTTTTTTTTAAGGGGGGTTGTAATTAAGTTTTTGTTTTGGGAGGATTATAGGTTTGTTAGGTGGTTGGTCGAGTTGTTGTTGTTGTTTTGTTTTTGTTTTTTATTTATTCATTGTTACGAGTTGAGGATTTAGAATATAGTTAAGAGTCTACCCAGATCCCACCAGGCAACAACAAAAAAACAAAACAAAGACAATCGGACTATAAAAGGGTAGACAAAGGATGCGATTTTTTTTTGTTTAAAATAAATTACCAAAAATTCCTTAAAAAAATATTCAGCATTCTATAATTTACCCTTAACCATACTTAACCTAAACATTAACAGAATATACATATTTATACAACATACAATAATTTGAAGCAAGGTGGAGGCGGGAGAGGCAATACAAGATTACAAATACTTAAGTGCGGAGCTGAGATGGCTGACGAGTAAGGCTGAGTATTGTAGAAGACGGTAGGTAGTCACTGTGCCGTAGGTTTCCAGGATAGGTGATCCTGTGGTCACTTCCCAGAGTGAACTGAACTCTCCTCGAACTGGAGCTGACGAAGAAGACTTTGAGGAGGTGACACAACAACCAGGATATGGAGAAGGGAAACCCCGGAGTGGTAACTAAGAGTAGTCATACTCGGGTTTCGTCCCTAGATGGCGTTGCTCGTGGTGCTGGGTAGGTAGATCAGGACAATAGATGGCGTGGTTCGTAGTGCTGGGTAGGTAGATCATGACAATTGATGGAGTGGTTCGTAACACACCCCCCTCCAAAGACCTCCGTAGCGTGGGCGCGAAGGAGGTGATCACCTGGTGCGTCTGGAGAGTAGCTGCTGCATTTCCACTGGAGCTCGGGATAAGGAGTCCGCAATCAGGTTGTCCACCCCCTTTATGTGCCGGACTTGTAGATTATAGGGCTGGGTGAGGAGAGCCCAGCGGAGGATTCGCTGGTTGGAGGTCTTGTTGGTTTGGATGAACGTGAGTGGGTTATGGTCGGTGAAGACTAGGGTTGTTTGTGGGCAAGACTGGAGGTAACATTCAAACTTCTTTATTGCCAACACCAGAGCCAGGGCCTCCTTCTCTATGGTCGAGTAGTTGGTCTGATGTTTTTTCAACTTGGCGGAGTAGTATGCCACAGGGTGAAGGACATCAGTGGTTGGGTCGGGTTGTAGGAGCACAGCCCCCACTCCGACACAGCTAGCGTCGATTTGCAGATGGAAGGGCAAGGTGTAGTCAGGGGGGTGGACTACAGGCTTGGAGGCAAGGAAGGCTTTGAGGCGGTGGAAAGACTGGTCGCACCTCTGGTTCCAGATGTAAGGGACCGCAGAACTGGTAAGGTCTGTGAGGGGTCCGGCCACGCTGGAGAAGTTACTGCAGAACCGACGGTAGTAGCCGCACATCCCCAGGAAGCGCATGAGTTCCTTCCTCGTCCTTGGAGTGGGGAAGGACAAGATGGCTTTAACGTTTGCGTCCTTGGGTCTCACCATACCATGCCCAACGATATGTCCCAGGTAAGTCACTGAGGCCCGGCCAAAAGCAGATTTAGCCAGGTTTATGGTGAATCCAGTCTCTTGCAGTCGTGCCAACAGTATCTCCAAACGCACCAGATGTTCGTCCCAGCCGTCCGACACCACCACCAGGTCATCCAGGTAGGCGAACGTCCCACCTAGGTCCTGAATTAGGTAATTGATGGCCCTCTGGAATGTGGCCGGAGCATTAGAAAAGCCAAACGCCATAACCAAATATTGAAAAAGACCAAATGGAGTTATAAATGCCGAGATTATTTTTGCCCTATCCGTGAGTCCCACTTGATAATATCCTTTCAACAGGTCCACGGTACTGATAAATTTTGCACAGCCTATGCTGTCTATTATATCTTCAATCAAAGGTAAAGGGTAGGAGTCTGAGACAGTGACCTGGTTCACTTTACGATAATCGGTACAGAAACGAAAAGTGCTATCGGGTTTTGGAATGAGAAGGCAAGGTGAAGCCCAGGGGGAGGTACTAGGCTCAGCTAAGTTATGTTTTAACAAAAAATCTACCTCCTTTTTCATAATCTCTTTTTTGTGGATTTAGTCGATATGCTGATTGCCTAATGGGTTGTACATCATCTGAGATTAGCTTAATATCATGTTTAAGTATATTGCAAAACCCTGGGAGGTCTGACGTGACTTTAGGAAATGTTGATAATAACTTAGTGAGATCTTTTGCTTGAGATGGATTCAGAACAGAAAAATACTCATCCAAGTTGTTGAGTATGTGACTGTTAGCAGGGTTTTCTTTAGGTAGAGGGAAGTCTAAATTCTCCAATAGGTCCATGTCATCTGTCTCCGGCTCCGGCCCTGACAAAACCGTATGCAATACAGGTAGGCTTATAGCCTCTGGGATGTCTTCCTCTGACTGCCTGGAATGGTAAAGTTTCATGAGATTAATGTGAACAAGTTGTGAATCTTTTCGGCGATCAGGAGTATGGACTATATAGTTGAGGGGAGATAGTTTATTAGCATTGATTTGAAAGTTTTGATGGAACCGTTCCAAGCAACCTTGGGAGTGTGGGTGGTAAGCCGAAGATGTACAATGGTCCACACTGAGGTCTTTCATCACCTGTTTGAACAAAGATGGATCAGATTGTTGGGCTTTAATGAGCTCATCCTTACTAATGGTCTTATTGTACAGATCTTCTGTGGGTAGGAAGATATTGGAGGTGGTTTTAGATGAAGAGGGCCCATTTCGCACACTCTGTGACCGGGTGACAGCACAAGATGGGAAAAGGTGAGGAATAGTTTCTTCAAGGTCAGTGGTGGAGTTGACAGGTAAGGGAGAGTCGACTGTCTTTATGTTGGGAACCACTAGATCTCCTACCAAGTCATTACCCAATAATAAATGAATGCCGCTCACAGGCATTGGATCTTTCCTAATGGCTACTTGCACTTCCCCAGTAATCAAGGGACATTGGAGGTGCACTTTAGCTAAGGGATAGGAAGAATGGGATGAGAGATCTGAAATTAGAACACTCATTAGTAAATGCGGTAGATATATCAGGAATGACGTTAAACAGGAGGATAGATTGTGCTGCGCCCGTATCACGTAGTATACGAATAGGAGAAGAACGAGACCCCTCTATGATTGAAATTTTTCCCTCATAGGTGAATGAAGAGAAGAGATCCTGATGGGGCCTTTCCACATTGGTGGTTGCTATTGGTTTGGATTTGGGATCCAGGGAACTACTTTTAGCAGTTCGACACTTTGGGTGTTTACAAGACTGGATCGTATGGCCTGGGTTTTTACAGTAAGAACAATAAAACTTGGTTGCATCAGGGGGGGGGGGTAGGTGTGGGACCTTTCGACCTACCACTCACGTCCCAAGGTATCATCAGAGGAGACCTAACATGCGAAAGTACCACGTTCCCTACGGCACAGTGACTCCACCAGCAAGGCGTACGCATCAGCCAGCTCAGCCGCACGTCCTAAATTAACCTCTCCACGCTCCTCCACATGCTTCAAGATGTGAAATGGTATCTTGCTCTTCCACTCCTCCAGGACTACCAAGTTTAACAAATCCTGAGGTGGCCATTAAGAAAACCTAGATAAATTAATTAATGGTCAAAAAGATAAGATAAGTGGATTACCCTAGAAAATATCACGGCAGTGGATAACCAGAAAGTCCCGGAAACTAACCAAGTTATACCTAGGGAAATTACACTTATGAATATTGTTCTTCTGATAAGATCCTTAGATAAGGATAAGAGACTTGAAAGAGGAAGGGTGTATTACGGCATTAATATAAAGATCCGGATTAACAACCCTTAGATACTTGAAACAGGAAGGGCGTATTAGGGCATTTATATAAAGATCCGGATTAACAACCCTGAGATACTTGAAACAGGAAGGGCGTATTACGGCATTAATATAAAGATCCGGATTAACAACCCTGAGATACTTGAAACAGGAAGGGCGTATTACGGCATTTATATAAAGATCCGGATTAACAACCCTGAGATACTTGAAACAGGCAAGGGCGTATTACGGCATTTATATAAAGATCCGGATTAACAACCCTGAGTAAACAGGAAGGGCGTATTACGGCATTAATATAAAGATCCGGATTAACAACCCTTAGATACTTGAAACAGGAAGGGCGTATTACGGCATTTATATAAAGATCCGGATTAACAACCCTTAGATACTTGAAACAGGAAGGGCGTATTACGGCATTTATATAAAGATCCGGATTAACAACCCTTGAGTAAACAGGAAGGGCGTATTATGGCATTATATAAAGATCCGGATTAACAACCTTGAGTAAACAGGAAGGGCGTATTACGGCATTACTATAAAGATCCGGATTAACAACCCTAGAGTTACTTGATTATTGACCCCGAATGAGATAATGAGAAGAACAATAATTGAGGCTTTATAATTATGGGGTCCTGGTAGAGCGGGGCGTCCCAAGATATCACTTCACCCTAAACTAGTGACTATGGAACAGCCTACTCTGGAGTGAGGGTACGGCATTAAACAGATCCGGATTCTTCCCTACACTCGATAAGACTTACTACACGACTGCCACGTGTAATAACAGGTAAGCCTTATGACACTTGGAACCTAATATCCTACGTCTGTCACTCTTACTGTACGGTAATACCAATATATGCACACACATATGAAGGAAACTTTAAACCACCGTAAAGCAATTGTGAACAGAAGTGACTGGGAGGAATAATTAACAAGGAGTAACAAGGGAGGAAGGAATATGGCACTTAAGGTCGGGTCCTGTCACGGTCGCCATTTGTTACGAGTTGGGGATTTAGAATATAGTTAAAAGTCTACCCAGATCCCAACAGGCAACAACAAAAAAAAACAAACAAAGACAATCGGACTATAAAAGGGTAGACAAAGGATGAGAGTTTTTGTTGTGTATAATAAAGTACCATAAATTCCTTAACAAAATATTCAGCTTTCTATAATTTACCCTTAACCATACTTAACCTAAACATTAACAGTATATACATATTTATACAACATACAACCATTTTGAAGCATTTGGACGTGGGGAGGCAATATAAGATTACAATACTTAAGTGCAGGAGCTGAGATGGCTGACGAGCAAGGCTGAGTATTGTAGAAGACGGTTGGTAGTCACTGTGCCGTAGGTTTCCAGGATAGGTGATCCTGTGGTCACTTCCCAGAGTAAACTGAACTCTCATCGAACTGGAGCTTATGAAGAAGATTTGGAGGAGGTGACGCAACAACCAGGATATGGAGAAGGGAAACCCCTGAGTGGTAACTAAGAGTAGTCATACTCGGGTTTCGTCCCTAGATGGCGTTGCTCGTGGTGCTGGGTAGGTAGATCAGGAAAATAGATGACGTGGTTCGTAGTACTGGGTAGGTAGATCATGACAATTGGTGGCGTGGTTCGTAACACACCCCCCTTCCAAAGACCTCCGTAGGTTCGGGTCCTGTCAAGGTCGCCATTTGTTACGAGTTGGGGATTTAGAATATAGTTAAAAGTCTACCCAGATCCCAACAGGCAAAAAAAAAAAAAAAAAAAAGACAATCGGACTATAAAAGGGTAGACAAAGGATGCAAGTTTTTGTTGTGTATAATAAAGTACCATAAATTCCTTAACAAAATATTCAGCTTTCTATAATTTACCCTTAACCATGCTTAACCTAAACATTAACATTATATACATATTTATACAACATACAATAATTTGAAGCAAGGTGGAGGCGGGAAGGCAACATAAGATTACAAATACTTAAGTGCGGAGTTGAGATGGCTGACGAGTAAGGCTGAGTATTGTAGAAGACGGTAGGTAGTCACTGTGCCGTAGGTTTCCAGGATAGGTGGGCTTATACAGGCTTTCTGCATTTGCTGGGTGGGCTTTTGCAGGTATTGTGCACTCCCCACGGGACCTCATTGGCGTCACTTCCTCTACAAGGACAACCCCATTCCTTGAGGGAGGGCTTGTGCATAGGTACTATGCACCCCTCCCCGACCTCAATGGCTAAGGGAGGCGTCTAAGTCATCTATATGTTAGTATGGGGTGGGTATGTAAGGTTTCTGTTTTGGGAGGAGTGGTAGGGTGTGGTTAGTGAATGGTTGAGTTGGGTTATATTTATTTTGGGTGGGATTGTTAGTAAAGGTTGGGTATGTTAGGTTTTTATTTTTGGGGATTGTTAGTTTTTTTGGAGGGAGGATTGTAAGTGGAGGTTGGGTAAGTTAGGTTTTGCTTTGGGGGTGGTTGTAGGGTATGATTAGGGGCTGGTTGTGTTGTGTAGCAGGATTTTTTTTTTTTTAAAAGATTGGATGAGTTAGGTTTTGCTAGGGGTGGTTGGGTGTTAGTTATTTGAGGGATAGGTTTTGATTCGGGGGGTGGTTGTTGGGTATTATTAGGGGTTGGTTGTGTTGTGTATAGGGAGGAACATCGGGTTGCTGTATCTGGCTGTTACTAATATAGGGGAGGTGGGTAGGGTGTGTTTGGTCTGTTTAGTATGGAGGGGATTCCTGTTTCTGAGTCTGCGTGGGAGTATGATGTTGCCGAAGTATTCCTGCCATTGAGGGTAAGAGGTGAGGAGGGTTTCTATTTGCTTGTCTCCTAGTTGTCTCCAGTAGATGTTGAATGGTGGGATGGAGCTGAGTTCATGTAGGTGTCTATTTGGGGTGAAGGATGACCAGTGAGTGTTATGGATGAATCTTAGTGCTTTGTTTTGTATGACTTGTAGTTTCTTGGCGCTTGTTGGCTATGAGTACCACTTGGATGCTAGTACCACCTGGCTATCAGTACCACCTGGATGTTAGTACCACCTAGCAACCAGTACCACCTGGATGTTAGTACCACCTGATTATCAATACCACCTGGGTGTGAGTACCACCTGGCTATCAGTATCGCCTGGTTATCAGTACCACCTAGCTATCAGTATCATCTGGCTATCAGTACCACCTGGATGTCAGTTTCATCTGGCTCTCAGTATCACCTGGCAATCAGTACCACCTGGTTATCAGTACCGCCTGGCTGTCAGTACTACCTGACTATCAGTACCACCTGTATGCTAGTACCACCTGGTTATCAGTACCACCTGGATATCAGTATTACCTGGCTATCTGTACCACCTGGCTATCAATACCACCTGGCTATCAATACCACCTGAATGTTAGTACCACCTGGCTATCAGTATCGCTTGGTTATTAATACCACCTAGCTATCAGTATCACCTGGCTATCAGTACCACCTGGCGGTCAGTACCACCTGGCTATCAGTATCGCTTGGTTATTAATACCACCTAGCTATCAGTATCACCTGGCTATCAGTACCACCTGGCGGTCAGTATCACCTGGCTATCAGTACCACCTGGCGGTCAGTATCACCTGGCTATCAGTATCACCTGTCAATCAGAACCACCTGGCTATCAGTACAATCTGCCTATCAGTACCACCCGGCTATCAGTACCACCTGGCTATCAGTACCACCTGGCTGTCAGTATCACCTGGCTATCAGTATCACCTGGCTATCAGTACCACCTGGCTATCAGTACCACTTGGCTATCAGTGCCACCTGTATGTTAGTACCACCTGGATATCAGTACCACCTGGCTGTCAGTACCACCTGGATATCAGTATTACCTGCCTGTCAGTACCACCTGGATATCAGTATTACCTGGCTATTAGTAACACCAGGCTATCAGTACCACCTTGATATCAATATCACCTGGCTATCAATACCACCTGGCTATCAGTACCACCTGGACATCATTATTACCCGGCTATCAGTACCGCGTGGCTGCCAGTACTACTAGGATGTTAATACCACCTGGTTATCAGTACCACCTGGCTGTCAGTACCACCTCAACGTTAGTACCACCTGGCTATCCGTATCACCTGGTTATCAGTACTACCTAGCTATGAGTATCACCTGGCTATCATTACCACCTGGCTGTCAGTATCACCTGGCCATCAGTATCACCTGGCAATCAGTATCACCTGGCTATCAGTACCACCTGGCTATCAGTACCACCTGGCTTTCATTACAACCTGGATATCAGTTCCACCTTGTTATCTGTACTATATTGCTATCGGTACCACCTGGATACCAGTATTACCTGGCTATCAGTACCACCTTGATATCAGTATTACATGGCTATCAGTACCACATGGCTATCAGTACCAAATGGATGTTAGTACCACCTGTCTATTAGTACCACCTGGCTATCAGTACCACCTGGCTAACAGTACCACCTGGCTATCAGTACCACCTGGCTATCAGTATCACCTGGCTATCAGCACCACCAGGATATCAGTATTACCTGGCTATCAGTACCACCTGTCTGTTAGTACCACCTGGCTTTCAGTACCACCTGGCTATCAGTACCTCCTGGTTATCAGTACCATCTGGCTATTAGTACCACCTGAATGTCAGTACCACCTGGCTATCAGTATCACCTGGTTATCCGTACCACCTGGCTGTTAGTACCACCTGGTCAACAGTCCCGCCTGGTTTTCAATACTACCTGCTTGTCAGTACCACCTGGCTATCATTACCACATGGTTATTAGCATCACCTGGGTATCTGTACCTCAGTGAGTTTCAGTGCCACCCGGTTGTCAGTACTGTTAGGTTCTGAATAATAAGTTCTATATACAGGAGAGAACACAAACACCTGTATAGTTTTGTAGGTTCGGTTTACTGGATAAGAGTATGTACACAAAGGAGAGCAGCACTCTCTCTTGACTAGGCTCCCGGTCAACTGCTATAGGCGACGTATGGCAAGTGATACATTAGCAGCTTCCATACGTCGCCAGGCACATTAATTAAGCGTGTGGGATATGGTAATAACATTGCCACACGCTGCTAGCTAGGCTGAATAAATAATACATAAATGGAGCACATACATAATATACATACATGATATATAATCCAGCATACATAATATACATACACCTCCCTCCCCCCTATACGCTCATAGCAAAGTCTTGAGCGGACCTTTTCTTTTGGATCCGTTCTGAGCGTCGAGGGACTTCATCACTGGGAAGGGTATGGGACTCAACACTGGTGGCGGGGCCAGCAGAAGGCATTGTTACGGGTCGGAGAAAACGGCGGTTCCTCCACCACACACGACCACTGGGTAACCGCACCTGGTAGTCCCGTGACCTGCCGAGACCCATGACTACGCCTACTTTGTCCCAACGTAGGGAGGTCGGGTCCTGAACACGGACTTGGGTGCCGACACTCAACCTGGGGAGAGAACGGGCGTGGTCATTGTAGCGGGCGACGACGTCCTGAACACGTTCGGCGGCTCGGCGATCACAATCCTCTGTCTTGGCCTGCCACTCCTTGGAGAAGGATTGAGGGTGAGCAGGGACACAAGAACGAAGGGGGCGTCCATACAAAACCTGGGCAGGGGAGCGTCCGGTGTAGTTAGGTGTGTTGCGGAGTTCAAGAAGACCCCTGTCGAAGGCCTCGCAGTCAATGTTCCCAGAAGGGGCCACCTTAAGGATGAGGTGCTTCAGGGATTTGACAGCAGCCTCAGCGTGGCCGTTGGACTGCGGGTAATGGGGCGATGACAACACATGCCGGACTCCCCATCGGTCGAGGAACACAGCAAAGTCCCGGCTTGTGAACTGAGGCCCTCCGTCGGTTCGCAGGCGTACAGGAACGCCCACGTCACGGAAGTAGTGGCGGAACTTGCTGATGGTGGCGGCAGACGTCGTGTCATTACCGCACTTGATGACAACCGGCCAACCAGAGAGACGGTCGACGATAACGAGGAAGGACTTTCCTGACACACAGAAAAAGTCGGCCGACACAGACTCAAAGGGGCGGGTGGGGTTGTCGTCACTCATAAAGGGTTCCTGCTGCTGGCTGGGTTGTAATACTTGGCAGGGCTCACACGCACGGACAACATTGGAGATGTCGGAGTTGATGCCGGGCCAGAACACAGTCTGTCGTGCACGTCGTTTGGTGGCCTCAGCTCCACGGTGACTGTCGTGAAGGCGGGCCAAGGCGTGGGGACGTGATGCGGCAGGGACAACTACACGTGCTCCGTACAGAACAAGGTCTCCGTCGCAGTAGAGTTCATCGCGGAGTTTCCAATACGGGAGCAGGGTGTTGTGAAGATCGTAGCGGTTGCTAGGAAATCCATTCCTCACACACTCGACGAGTCGGACATAGGAAGGGTCATCTCGGGCCGCTGTTCGAAGGTCCTCCATTGCCTTGTCGTCATCTGGTGACAGGTCCGAACGAAGGGATTGGACGGCATGGAGAGTGACCACAGTCCTGACGGAAAGAGCGAGGTCGGCGTCGAGTACATGGTCTTCTGGAGTAGGGCGGCTGACAGGGGAGCGGGATAAGGCATCAGGGATGCAGAGCTCCTTACCAGCACGCCACACTGCAGTGAAGATGTACGCCGAGAGTTTCTCTTTCAGACGCTGGAGGCGAGGGTTCTCAACGGCGTCTAGCGTGTAGTGGTTGAGGATCGGGACAAGCGGGCGATGGTCGGTCATTAGGTGAAAGTATTGCAGGCCTATGAGGTAAAACCTGCACTTGGACATCGCCCAAACCGCAGCCAACAGCTCCAACTCAATAGTGGCATAGCGCGTCTCAGTGTCAGAGAGGAAACGCGAGCCACACTGGACGAGCCGGAACTGCCCTCCACCATGATCCTGCAGTAGGGCGTATCCCACGCCATACAAGCGTGAGGCATCTGTCTGCAGAACTGTCGGCAAGGCTGGGTCAAACGTGGCGAGGACAGGTGGACGAGACAGGGCCTGTTTCACTTGCTGGAAGGCCTTGTCGTGGTCGGGGGTCCACAGGAATGTCCTCTTGGGGCTCATCAGGGGGCGAAGTGGTTGAGCAGCTGCGGAGATGTCCGACGAAAACTCTGCTAACTGGTTGACGAGACCGATGAAGGACCTCAAGTCGGTCAGGTTAGCAGGGGTGGGAAAATCCGTAATGGCGCGGACCTTTTCCGGGTCAGCTGCGATACCATTCCCTGAGAGGGTGTACCCACAAAAGTCAACTGAAGAGCTGGCCAGAACAAACTTGTCGGCATTTAGGGTAATGCCGTGCTTCCGGCACCTGTTGAGTACCTCGTAGATACGGCAGAGGTGATCCATATAATCCTCGTCGTACACGAGTATGTCGTCGACCACTTTCACGCAGTTTGCCAGACCTTGTAGAGCCATATCACCTCGAAGACAGAAAGCGTCTCCTGTAGCGGCGAATCCCATGGGGCCACGGCAATAACTGTAACGTCCATGCGGGGTGATGAACGTTGTGAGTGGTCGGTCTTCCTCGGCAAGCTCTATCTGCCAGTATCCACACAGGGCGTCCATCGTCGTGAAGAAGCGCGCCTTCGGGTTCACGCTGCGTATGGCTGCAAAGGGCGTGGGAGAAGGGTGCGCAGGACGAGACACCTGGTTGTTGAGCTTGGAAAGGTCAGTGGTGATCCGAACACCACCTTTAGGTTTTGCGACGACAACCATCGGGTGACACCATGGAGACGGGTCATCGCCGGTTGGTACAATAATTTCTTGGGCGACCATGGAGTCCAGCTCGTTTTTGACCGCCTCGCGGAAGGCCAGGGGAACCAGTCGAGGGGTGTAAATAGCGAATGGCTTCGCGTCGTCCCTCAGGTGGATCCTCATGGGGGGGCCTGCCATCTTCTTGAGAGGCTTGGATTCCAGAGCGGACTTGGTCACCAGAACGTCGCTGAATTCCTTCAGGAAGTACTTCCGAGCATCCGAAGGAGAGGTGTCACTGGCAAGAGGCAGGGGTAGGGCGGCAGCAGGGTCGTTGCTGCTCCCTTTTTGCACCCTGTTGGCGTGTTTTACCTCAAGAATAGGTTTGGGGAAGTCCTGGGAGATGATGGCCAACTCCTGACAATGTCTGTAGGACAGCAAAGGAGTCTGGACACCGTTATGCACATCAATCCAGGCTTGACACGACCTGTTGCCAAAGGTGACTTGTGCTTGGAGTGAACCCAGGGCCGGGGTCATCTGTGAACCATCTGCCATAAAGCGGAGATCCTTGGGGGGCGGTCCTAGATCACTTGGAGAGAGCCCCAAGCATTGCAAATGCTGGGGACCGATGACTGTAGCATCAGCGCCGGTGTCGGGCAACATCTGAAGACGGGATGACACACCGCCGTAGGTCACGATGACGCTGATGTACTGGGGGACTTTGGTCCTGGGACGCTGGGGGGAGCACACATTCCTAATGTGGCTCGAGCGTTGTCAAGAGTCGTCGTACCTCTGATTGGAAGACTGTGGGCGGCCCTCTCTGGTGGAGGGGGGCTGAAGCTTCCGCCGACGCGGTCCCTTGGGTATGTTGGAAGGGCAACACTTGTCATAGTGGCCCAGACGACCACACACATTGCACTGGACGCGTTTGGCTGGACACCGTACTGTGAGTGACCAGTGGCCCTTACGGTCACAACTGTTGCAGGTAGACTGAGCAGCTGGACACACCTGTGTTCCGTGCTGCTTACCACAGTTGTTGCAAAATAAATCGGGCGTGGACGTGGTGGGCGAAGGCGTAGGAACAGACTTCTTGTCCTTCTTGTACCGGGACACAGCGCGTACAGCTGTAGGGGGAGCGCGGATGGCAGAGGTGGCACACCTGGCAGCCTCATAGGAGCGACATATCGTCGACACATCCTTAAGAGAAGAGGAAGAGTCGAGGGAGGTGAGGCGTTGGACAAGTTCCTCGTCCTTAACACCCATCAGGATCACCTGCTTCAACTGGGTCTCCTCGCACTGCTGGTGGTGGCCTGGACATATATCTACCTCTTCCGAGGCTCTCTTAAGACGCACGTAAAAGGCATCAAAAGACTCACCCTCCAACTGTCTGCAGCTAAACAATTCCCTCCTGCGCAGAGCTTCATTCTGCTGTCCTTTGATGTGCCGTTGTAGAACGTCCAGTACCTCCTCTACAGACAGCAAAGAGGTTGGGGGTACCTGCAACGTATGTTCCAAGACACGCTGAATTTCCAAGGACAGGCACATGCGCAGCTGGATGAGTTGTTTAGGCTGTGACAAACACTGGAGATCCACCATTGTAGAGTAGTCAGTCCACCGTCGCCGCCATTCACGAAAAGTCTGGAAAGTCTCATCAGGCTTCAAGATGGGCGGCGTTTGAGCTGCTGCTTTAGGTGGGGCTGGGGGGTGTGAAGGAAGCATGGATGAGGTATCTGAACCAGTCAGTACCGAGGCAGTGTTAGAGCCAGGGGCTTGGTTAACAGTGAGGCGAGATATCAAGGCTTCAAACCGTTCACTGTCTTCCAATCTCCGTTGGTTGTCTCGTTCTGCCTCTGCTTGCCTTCTGTGCTCATCCGCCAAACGTCTGTGGGCTTCATCCTCGCGTTTCTCATCTCTCATAAACTTCAGTAAAGCAATTATCTCTGGAGACAACGCTGAATATTGAGGTGAGGGACTGCGCGATGTGGGGGCTGAAGCGTCGTGGCCGGTCTGGTCATCCATCTCTGCGGGGCTATCACCCGCCTGGGTCATCCAGACGCTGGGTCCACGGCTACGTAAGGCGTGAGACATAACTACTTCCTCTGTGTACTATGTCTTAAATCAGTGTTGACCGGTCAGCCCGTCGTATCAACAAGATTTCAGACAAAAAATTAATTAAATACACAGATAAGTAGGTTATATATATAAAATATATATAAGGAAGCCGCGCGGTCAGCGAGTGTTAGTACGTGTGAGTGTGTGTCCCGGGCCGGCAAAGCGTCTCGCCCCAGCTGTGAGGGGGGTGGAGGCGGCGCTGTGAGGGGGGTGGAGGGAGAGGCGCGGCGACTCCCAGTCAGTCTAGTTACCCTCAGGACGCGGTCAGAGACGGGTGCACTGAACTTTACTCCTTACAAATGCCCAGAACGTGCCGTATACCTTGGGAATCCTTTAGAACAAGGTCACACATGAATGGCACGAACACACAATGCACTAAACACTTCACAGAAAATCACTGTCACTGACACTGCTCAAAGTTGCTGAAATTCTTCGAGGAGAGATGGCGCGGGAGTTGACCCAAGGCTTGACCCAAGACGGGAGGGGACCCTAGCCGGCTTTCTACAAACTTTGCACTATCACTCGTAATTATCCAGTAAGACTACGCACTGCGCCATGTTAGGTTCTGAATAATAAGTTCTATATACAGGAGAGAACACAAACACCTGTATAGTTTTGTAGGTTCGGTTTACTGGATAAGAGTATGTACACAAAGGAGAGCAGCACTCTCTCTTGACTAGGCTCCCGGTCAACTGCTATAGGCGACGTATGGCAAGTGATACATTAGCAGCTTCCATACGTCGCCAGGCACATTAATTAAGCGTGTGGGATATGGTAATAACATTGCCACACGCTGCTAGCTAGGCTGAATAAATAATACATAAATGGAGCACATACATAATATACATACATGATATATAATCCAGCATACATAATATACATACAAGTACCATATGGCTCTCAGTCCCCCCTGGTTGTCAGTACCATCTGGCTCTCAGTACCCCCTGGTTGTCAGTACCACCTGGCTATATATACAGTTGCAGAAATGTGTTTCTAAGCAACCTGTGGTAACCTATATCTCCAAACGGCAACATTGCAAAAGTAGTATCACTGTTTGTGAATAAATGAGTAGTTGTCGTGAAACGACGGACGTGATTCTTGGATAGCTTTGCTATAGGTAATATATGTTGGCCGGTTGGAAACACGGGTTACCTCAGGGGGGATAGGTACAAATTTTCGCAACTGTACCATACATAGTCTAATACACATACTGTACATTCTTTTCAACTGTTTTCGAATCAGTGGATGATGTGGGAGACTCAGATGATGCTTCCAGTCAGGGATAAAGGAAACACACTGGTGTCAAGTTCGTAAGTTCTATTTCTGGGACAAACACACAAAAGGAGTTAAGACAGGGTAAACAGCGTCCTGTCCCGGAATCTCTCTCTGGGTATCTCCATCTGCGCATGTGCTCAAAGTCTGAACTACACTCAGTGACAAAAGGGGGTATGATTATAACATATAATACAGAGACCTGAATCAATAATGGTAAATAGTACAGTTACATATTACAGCATATTCGTCTCATATATCTACACCTCCCTCCCCCTCACGCTCGTAGTGCAATCTCGAGCGGACTCTTTTTCCAGGAGCCTTTGAGAGCGACGTGGGAAAACTGGGGGGTCACTGAATGAGGACTTACTTTCTCATCCAAGCAAGGGTTCACAGGGATGTGGGGGAGGTGTTCACCACTAGGGGACGGGACTGAACGAAGGAAGCGGCGATTCCGCCACCATACCCGACCACTAGGGAGACGGACCTCGTAATCCCTGGTCTTGCCGCAGCCCATGACAACCCCGACCTTGTCCCAGCGGTGAGACGTCGGGTCTCGAACCCGAACTGTTTGTCCGATACTCAACCTGGGAAGGGGTCGGGCGTGCTGATCGTACTGTGCCTTTACCTGGTCAGCACGGGCGGCTGCACGACGATCGAAGTCCTCGGTCTTGGCCTGCCACTCCCTCGAGAAGGACTCCGGATGGGCAGGGACACATGACCGTAGTGGGTGGCCGTATAACATCTGTGCTGGGGAGCGACCTGTGAAGTTGGGGGTATTCCGCAATTTCAATAAACCCCGGTCAAACTTCTCACAGTCAATGTTGCCTGAGGGTGCCGTCTTGAGGATCAGATGCTTGACGGACTTTACGGCAGCCTCGGCATGTCCATTGGACTGGGGATAATGTGGCGACGACGCCACATGATGGACTCCCCATCGCTCCATGCAGTCCCGGAAGTCGTTGCTGGTGAACTGGGGCCCGCCGTCAGTCCTCAGGCGGAGAGGGACACCAACTTCCCGGAAGTAGCGGCAGAACATACGTACTGTATGAGAGGCAGTAGTGTTGCCTCCGCAGGGAACGACAACAGGCCACCCTGAGAGCCGGTCGGCGATGACGAGAAAGGACTTTCCCGCCACAACGAAGAAATCCGCAGAGACGGACTCAAAGGGCCTTGTAGGGTTGTTGTTGTTCATGAGGGGTTCCTGCTGCTGACTGCTGAGTGGAGCCGTCTTGAGGTCCTCCTTGGGAACCAGCACGTCCTTGGATTGCAGTAAACTCCCTGGCTGCAGAAGGTGACGTATTGGTTGGGAGGGGCAGCTCCTTGCACCTGTTGACATGTTTAATTTCCGGAATTGGCTTGGGGAAGTCTGGAGATATTATGGCCAACTCTTGACAGTGGCCATAAGACAGTAGTGGCATCTGAACACCTTTGTGGACCTGAATCCTGGCAGAACATGACTGCTTACCTAGGGTGAGGGTAGCCTGAAATGTACCCAGAGCAGGTGCCATTGTAGAACCGTCTGCAGTGAGCGTTGTAGAAGTTGACGGTGGTTGCAAGCTGCTCCTAGGGATCCCCAGAATGTCGAGGTGTCTTGTGCCGATGACTGTGACGTCCGCACCTGTGTCAGGAAGCATCTGGATACGGGAAGTAATGTCGCCGTATGACAGGTGAACACAGATGGGCTGAGGTGTCTTGCTGACAGGAGAAGAAGAGGATCCCACGCGACAACAGATCTTGTTCTTCGCCGCCTGAGACTTGCAAGTAGTATCCTTTTTCTTCCGTGACTGACAGCATTTGTCAAAATGTCCAATGCGGCTACAGGAGCGGCACTGAACGTTGTTGGCAGGGCACTTCAGTGTCCTAGCCAAATGGCCACGACGGCCACAGTTATTGCAGGTGCTGTCAGCGGCAGGGCATTCAGAACCATGCCGACGAGCACAATACTGGCAGGGGTGACCTGGCGTCGAAGTCTGGAGTGATGCTGAAGAGTGATGCAAAGCTGAAGTCGGATGTGAAGCTGAAGTCGGATGTGAGGCTGAAGTCCCGTCACGTCCTTTGTTCTTCTTATATGCGGAGATGGCACACAGCTGGTTAGGTGGAGCACGAATAGCAGAAGTCGCACTTCTGGTGGCTTCGTAAGAGCGGCAGGTGGTGACAACATCCTGTAGAGAGGAGGCAGTGTTGAGGGAGATAAGCTTCTGAATAAGCTCTTCGTCCCACACACCCATGAGGATAATCATCTTCAGCTGTGTTTCCTCACAAGTCGACGAGTTCCCCGGACAAACGTCAACCTCCTCAGCGATGCGTCTGAGTCGTACGTAAAAATCTGCAAATGACTCACCCTCCAGCTGCTTACAACTGAGAAGCTCTCTCCTACGCAGAGCTTCGTTGCGGAGACCCTTGATATGCGTCTGTAAAGCATCCAAGACGTCCTTCACAGTCTTGTCTGTGTTGTGGGGGATTTGCAGGGTGTGCTCCAGGATACGTTGCGTCTCTAGGGTGAGACACATCCTCATCTGGATCAGCTGTTTCTCCCTAGGCAACCTCGATAAGTCGACCATCATCGAATAATCGTCCCATCTCCGACGCCATTCACGGAATACCTGGAACGAGGCATCAGCTTGGAGTGGCGGTGGACTCTGAGCGAGTGCTTTCTGTGGGGGGGGCAAAGAAGTTGGAGAGGACCCTTCGGGCGCACCTGTGGACGAAGGGGCAGGTGTGGCAGCTGCTCGAAGGTTCACAGGTGTCAACAACTCGATCATGGCACTGAATCTGTCATCTTCTTGTTGACGCCTGTGATCCTCTTCCTGTCGCCTCCTGATGTCGTCTTGTCGTCGGTTTTCTTCCAAAAACTGAATTAAACGAAGGAAGTCGCCGCCTGTGGCAGGTTGCGGACGTGTGTAGTGGGGGCTAAGGGTGGGTGGGGCCGCTTGATCCACTTCCCGCTCCACTTGGAGTCCACTTACTGCACCAACATCAGTCTGATGTTGGGCTTGTTGGGTATCTGGAGAAAACCCAATAAATTCTTGATCTTCCATAAGGCCTGGTTTATTTCTCTCACAATTACTGTAATTAATAAGTGAGCAGAAAAGCAATTGCCTTTAAATAGAAGATATCTGCGAGCGTCTGTGAGTGAGTGAGTGTGTGTGTGTGTGTGCGTTCGTTCGTGCGTGTACTCGGAGCAGGCTGGCCAGAGAGCGGGTGGCTGGCGGTATAGCAACTCCTCACGCCAGTTCCAGCCGAGTCATGAGCGGGGAAGGATGTCAAAACTTGAGCTCTCCCCTAGGTCTTAAATGGGCTTCCCTCTTTTGTAAAAAGTGCAGGAACACGGGGAAACACTTTAAAGACACTAAAGGGCACACACAACACTGAAAAAGCACTTCACAACACTGCACTGTAAATCCAGGAATATCTTGAGAGGTACGCGCCGATATTCACTGGGCAGGAGGAGTTGACAAGATGGCGGCTCCGAGAGAGATTCTGCGTCCACTCCAATTCTGAATAATGTGATGTCCCAGCTAATCACTGCGCCATGTGGGAGACTCAGATGATGCTTCCAGTCAGGGATAAAGGAAACACACTGGTGTCAAGTTCGTAAGTTCTATTTCTGGGACAAACACACAAAAGGAGTTAAGACAGGGTAAACAGCGTCCTGTCCCGGAATCTCTCTCTGGGTATCTCCATCTGCGCATGTGCTCAAAGTCTGAACTACACTCAGTGACAAAAGGGGGTATGATTATAACATATAATACAGAGACCTGAATCAATAATGGTAAATAGTACAGTTACATATTACAGCATATTCGTCTCATATATCTACAGATGACGGACACGATTTTGATGTGGTTTATCTTGATTTTAGTAAGGCCTTCGATAGGGTCCCCCATGAAAGACAAATACGTAAAATGGAGGCTGGTGGAATTTGGAAATGTTCTAAACTGGATTAGGGCGTGTTTACAGGACAAAAAACAGAGAGTCAGTAGTGATGGCATCAAATCCGATTGGGGTAAAGTCACTAGCTGAAGTACCCTAAGGTTTGGTAATTAGACTATTACTATTTATCATATACATAAACGACATAAAAATAGGCGTAGACAGCAACGTAAGTAAATTTGCTACAGGAAGATCTAATCAAATGTTTCGCAGGGTCTGAAAAATGGCAGATGAAATTTAATGTGGACAAATGTAAAGAACTTAGCCTAGGAGATGTAAACAGAGAAACTGGATATCAGATCAACGTTGTTACGGAGAAACCAGATTGTATATCTATACTCAATGTTCTTAATGTCCGGGATTAGTCTTGTCATCCTCCTCTGTATGCTTTCGAGGGATTCTATATCTATTCTGTATTACGGTGACCAGAACTGAACCGCGTAATCCAATTGAGGTCTCACAAGAGCATGATAAGCTTGAGGATAACCTTGCTAGTCTTATAACTAGTACTCCTTTGTATGAACCCAAGTACTTTGTTAGCCTTGTTTCGACAAAATACGCACTGTTGTCTTGTTTTAAGATTCCTACTTATCATTACTCTTAAATGTCTCTCACAGTCGGACTTCTCAATAACAACGTTGTTCATAAGAACATAAGAACATAAGAAAATAAGGAGTCTGCAATAGGCTGGTTGGCCTGTGCATGGTAGCTCCTGTCGAGAGTTACTACCACTCTCTATCATCCATGAATCTATCTAGCTTCCTTTTGAAACTTTCCAGAGTTCCCCCACTTACTACAAAGTTGCTAAGCTTGTTCCACTCGTCCACCACCCTATTTGTGAACCAGTTTCTTCCTATCTCCCTCCTAAACCTAAACTTATCCAACTTGAATCCGTTGCTCCGAGTCCTATCCTGCTCGGATATTATAAGAACTTTATCTATATCCCCTTTATTGATTCCTTTCACGCACTTAAATACTTCTATCATTTCTCCCCACACTCTTCGCCTTTCTAGGGAATGCAAGTTAAGTTTCTTTAACCTATCCTGATATGGAAGGTTTCTAAGTCCCGGAATCATTTTTGTCATTCTTCGCTGCACCGATTCTAGTGAATTTATATCCATTCTATAATAGGGGCACTAGAAATGAACAGCATAATCGAGGTGCGGCCTAACTAGCGCAAGATATAGTTGCAATAAGACCTCTGCACTCTTGTTACTTACACTTCTAGATATAAAACCCAATACTCTGTTTGCCTTATTTCGAACATTAACGCACTGTTTTCTAGGCCATAGGTCCGGGCTCACAAGCACCCCTAGGTCTCTTTCACAAGTCGACTTCTCTAGGTTGATGTTGTTAAGGCTGTATACATTATAAGTATTTGTTCTTCCAATATTAAGTACGCTGCACTTGCTGGTGTTGAATTTCATTGGCCATTTTTCAGACCACCCCTGCAGTTTATTTAGATCCTCCTGTAATGCATTTGCATCCTGCCCTGAATTAATTTGCCGCCCTATTTTGGTGTCATCCGCAAACTTGCTTATGTCACTGCTGATCCCAGTATCTAAATCGTTTATGTAGATTATGAACAAGAGTGAGCCTAGTACTGACCCCTGGGGAACCCCACTGGTTACACGGCCCCACTCAGATTTAACACCATCTACGCTGACCCTCTGCGTTCTATTGGTGAGCCATGATTTTATCCAATTTAAAACTTTCCCCTCGATACCATGAGCCTTAATTTTTCTCAGAAGCCTCTGATGCGGTACTCTGTCAAATGCTTTGCTAAAGTCTAAGTAAATAACATCGTAATTTTCGTCATTATCTACTACCTCGAAGACTTTCCTAAAAAACGTTAGCAGATTTGTTAGACAAGATTTTCCCTTTGTAAACCCATGTTGAGAGTCGTAGATTAATTTGCTTTTCTCTAGATGCGATCGGATGCTATCTGCTATAATTGATTCAAGAAATTTCCCCACTACTGACGTCAAACTGATAGGCCGGTAATTTGACGCTGATGCTCTGTCTCCCTTTTCGAATATGGGTACTACATTTGCCTGTTTCCACAACTCTGGCACAACTCCAGTGTCTAATGATTTTGTAAATAATATAATGAGACAAAACTCACAAGAAGAAGATTACATATAGGTAGAATATTGATAGTATAAGAGTATAAAAGAGAGGAAGATTTTGGTTGCGTGGCCGTGATAGATATTTACACTGTCAATACACTTATCTTACGTTCTTAAAGGCGACTTCTTAAACACTGCTTCGTTACAACTCTTTATTAATTACGAACATGACATGGACACATTTTAACACCTTCTATTGAAGTTACTAGGACATTATATTTACGTTACTAGGACATCATTTTACGTTACTAGACACTGATTCTCGGACACGAACATGAAATGAATACACTTCCCATGTAAGTAACTCATCCCATGGAAAGCTCTGACAAACACTCACGTGGCCTAGGGGAGGCCTAGCAGGTAGTCCTGGGTTGTCTCTATGGGAGACTGCTTAGCTGGGCGCCGGAGGGAAGTCTCGGTCCTGACCGGAGGCGACTGGAGGTGACTGGAGGCGGCTTGCCTCCTGCCCCTGACTTCTCTCGAGCAGGCCTGGTGGTGTAGTAGCTGGCCACCTTGTTACAAGACAACTCACTCTCTGCGAATCACCCGAGGGAGGACTAGCACGTCCTATATATTGGGAGGCGAGCCGTCAGGTTGAGCTGGTCGGGGGGGCGGCGGCGAAGGGCCTCCTTACATTTGCCCTCGCTAATGTAGGGTCAGGTCTGGACCTTTTCAGAGACTGTATCTTCTGGAGAAGTCATCAGATGGGGCCTTGTGACATGAGAGGCCCTGGTTGTTTTGTGGCCCCTTGAGTTGGGCTCCGAGGGTTACATTTGACCTGGCTAATGTGAGGTCAGGTCTGGACTCTCTCTGCGATGTAGGTTATTGTATATTGGGAGAGAGTCGGCTGGTGCCTTCTTACATGTTTGTTGTGGTGACATGTCACATGGGAGAGGAGCCTGGCTGATTTATAATCCCTGGTCCACTGTGAGAGTTACCCTACACTTGACCCCCCTAATGTCCGGTCAAGACTGGCCCCCCTCTGCGGTGTAGGACATTGTGTATATTGGGAGAGAGCCGGCTGGTGCCCTCTTACATGTTTGCTGGCCGTGTGACATGGGAAGGGGAGCTAGTTGATTTGTAACACCCTTGAGCACCTACGGGGGATACCCTTACACTTGACCCCCCTAATGTCGGGTCAAGTCTGGCTTTCCTTGAGATGTAAGCTGTGGTCTGACAACCCATCACTACAATAAGTTTACGAGGGGTCCGCTAATCTGTTCCCTACACTCTTTTAAGACTCGAGGAAAAATTTCATCAGGACCTGGGGATTTTGTATTCTTTAGTTTATTTATCTTCTTAAGAGCATCCTCTTTTCTGATAGTGATATTCTTTAATTTCTCTTCGTCCTTTCCCTTAAATATCAGTTCCATCTCCGGAATTTCATCGCAAATTTCTTCTGTGAAAACTGATAAGAAGTAGCTGTTCAATGCTTTGCTTATTTCTTCACTGCCATTTATCAATTCTCCCCTCCCTGACTTTAAAGGCCCAACTTTGTCCTTGACCTTTGTCCTATATACCTGGAAAAATCCCTTGGGATTCGCCTTGGATTCTCTTGCTATTTTGATTTCATAGTCTCTCTTTGCTTTCCTTACATTTTTCTTAACATTCCTAGATAGTTCATTATACCTGTTTCTGAGCTGCTCCGCCCCTCCCTTTAATTTCTTATATATTCCTTTCTTTATTCCTATGTCATGTTTAAGTTTTCTGGTCATCCACCTTGGCTCATTCTTATTTGACCTAATTTTTCTGTGTAGTATATTTTGTTCTTGTGCTTTATGTAGTATACTAGTGAATATATTATAGTCATGATCAATTGTTGTGTCATCTATGACCTCACCCCTTCCTACTGGGAACTGACGTGACTGTTCCCAGGTGACCTCACCTAGGTACCTTCTTAACCCCTGATAATCCGCCAACCGAAAGTTTGGGACTCTGACCATATTGTCGTTGTTTTTCGTTTCCCAATTTAGAGTGAACCTGATTTCTCTGTGATCACTGTTACCTAGTTCTTCCCCTACTGTGATATCTCTGATAATATTTTCTTTATTTGTTAATACTAGGTCTAATATAATGTTACCTCTAGTAGGTTCAGTAATTAGTTGTTTCAAAAAATTGTCCTGTACTGCGCCTAGGAAGTCTTCAGATTCATTGTCGCCTACAATGTTGTCCCAGTCAATATTTCTGAAGTTGAAATCCCCCATAATGCATAGGTTGTTATATTTTGCTGCCCTTCTCATTTCCTGCCATATGGGCTGAGCTGCTTCTTTGCCAAGACTTGGGGGCCTGTAAATCACTCCCATAATTTGTTTTTCTCCTCCTTCCGTGATTTCTACCCACACAGACTCGGTTCCTTTTTCACCCTTTATTGAATTATTAGTACATTTTAATGTATCCTTGACGAAGAGTGCGACCCCTCCCTCCTTCTTACCTTCCCTGTCCTTGTGAAAATGGTTGTACCCTTCTATGTGGTACTCTGATAAAAAATTTTTGCTCGCCAGATTCATCCAATTTCGGTGATTGCTATGACGTCTACATTCTCGGTACATACAACCGCTCTCAGCAAGTCTATTCTATTTCTAACGCTCCTACTGTTTGTATAGTATACATTTAAACCTACACTTCCCTGGTCCTGTTTTACCCCTTGTCCTGAGTAACTAATTTTACTTCCCAGGACCTGCTTGTTTTTTGACTCCCACTTTCCTCGACCCCTCTTTACTGGCGAAACCCCCCCTTCGGAGTGACAATTTCACGCTCCAGGGATGCAGACAACGTCTTTACCCCCTCACGAGACAAGTGTACTCCATCGCGACAGTACAGGTAGTCGTTGCTATAGAATCGTTGCCAGTTATCAATGAATGCCCAACCATTGTTTGCACAATGTTTTTCCAGTCGGCAATTTATAGCAATTGCCCTGGACAGCCATTCACGACCAACCCCTCTTCTAGGCTAGACACCACATACTATCGGGATCCCTCCCCTATCTCTAATCTTCCCCAGTGCCTCCCTATACCTCTTGAAAAGTTCCTCACTCCTAATCTTACCTATGTCGTTTCCTCCCACACTAAGACACACTACTGGATTGGTACCCTCCCCTGACAAAACCCTGTCTAACCTCTCAGCTACATGCCCTATCCCAGCCCCAGGAAAACACACCCTAGTCCTACGTTTCCTATCTCTCACACAAAAAGCCCTATCCATGAACCTCACCTGGCTGTCACCAACTACCACGACCTTACCTGTGGGCAGGGTTTGTACAACTGCCCTTTCCTCTCCTTGATCCATACCGTCCTACCTCTTCTCTTCCTTGCCAGCTTCCTGCAGCACCTGGTATGGGTTACTACACTCCACACCCTGGTCAGCTTTCCTGAGCCTGACCCTGGTCCCCTTGGGGACAACCACTCTCCACTCCTGCTCCTCCTTCGCAGGTGTCCTGCTAGGCAGGACACCTACCTGAAGGAGTTCCGTCCTGAGGGCTTCGTTTTCCCCCTTTAGAGTGTCAACCTCACTCCTCAACTGCCCCAGCTGCCTTAACAGCGTGGCAAGGAGGTCGTCTTTCCCCACACTCCCCTCCTCTTCCCCCACGACACAACGATCCAAAGCGGCCATTTTCTTTGGTCTCTAACGGGAGCACGATCGGGCACGACCTTCTCCAAGCTGGGTCAGAGGTCAATTGAGAGCTGGGTCAGAGGTCAACTGAGCTGGGTCAGAGGTCAACTGATATCTGGTTTCTCTATTTACATTGCCTCGACTAAGTACTTTACATTTGTCCATATAAATTTTCATCTGCTTTTTTCAGACTATGTGAAAAATTTGTTTAGATATTCCTGTAGCCTTGTGGAGTCCTCGTCAGATTTAATTACACGCCCTATTTTTTGTCGTCAGCAAATTTACTTATGTTGCTGTCTACGCCCATACTTATGTCGTTTAAGTATATAATATATAGTCAGTTGTGTTCTGACCTCACTAGGGGAAAGGTCACGGCAGGGTTAGCTCCGGAGGGATAATTATCAGATATGGCCAGTGCTATGTGCGGTCTTGGGTATGAGAGTTTGTTGACCAAACTGGAGTGGTCCATTGAAGAATTGGTGAGGGCCAAGTTAGAAATTGAGAGGGCCACGGTGGAGAACATGAAATTAAGGAAGGAGCTGGCGAAGTTAAAAGGAGAGGCTGGACGAGTAAAGCCAGTGTCTGACGAAAACTCAAGTGAGTGGAAAGTTGTGAGTAGTGGGAAAACAAAGCTGGTGGTGAAGAAGCACATGAAGGATACTACAACAACGACAACAACAGCTAAGTGTACCAACCCGTTCAGTCCCTTGATAGACGAATTGGATGTTAGTACAGTCAGGGACAGGGATGACAAGGAAGGTATAAAAACTTTAATTGTTGGTGAATCACAGGTAAGGTACATGGACAGGGCCTTTTGTGGTAAAAACAAAAATAGGATGAGGGTGTGTTTGCCAGGAGCTGGGGTGGGGATATAATTGACAGGATGGACAATATCTTGTCTGGTAATGGGAACAAGCCCATTATCTGCCTCAGTGCAGGAGGCAATGATATTGGCCGGTGTAGGAGCGAGGAACTTCTTGATAAGTTCAAGGCAGCCATAGATCGTATTAGGACTAAGGGAGGAATCCCTATCATATGGGGTGTCCTGCCTAGAAGGGGAGTTGGCAGTGAATGGTTGTCAAGGGCAGTTGGTGTCAACGACCGTCTTGACAGATATTGCAAATCAATATCAGTCCCATTCATTGACAACTGGGACAACTTCTATGGCAGAATGGCTAGGGATGGGGTGCACCTGTCTAGGGATGGAGTAGCAACCCTGGCTGGGGCTCTAGAGGGGGCAGTTCAAAAGATATCGAAGTCTTTAAACTGCTAAGAGAACATATGGGCACGGGGGTGGGGGAGACTGCAGTGGGAGCGGGTAAACAAGGCGAAAGATTACAGGGAAATAGTGTTAGGAATGATGACATAACTAAATTAGACAGGGAGTTTAAAACTAAACGCGGTAAGGGAAGGACTCAGAACACGACTAACTTAAATGTATATTACGCGAACAGTAGAAGTATGAGAAACAAAATGGATGATATTAGGGCCTTGGTATGTACCGAAGAAATCGACATAATTGCATTCACTGAAACATGGATCAACCTTGACACACGTGAATTACCAGTCGAATACCAAGTTGCGGGTTACAAACTGTTCCATACCGATAGGCAGACCAGGAAAGGAGGCGGAGTAGCAATCTATGTTAGGGATAATCTGAAGTGTGAAATAAATAAGGAAATAAAAACTGAGAGGAATACAGAAACAATTTGGATAGAATTAAGCGACGGTCGGGAAAAATTAATCACAGGAGTAATATATAGACCCCCCAATCTTGATAGCGTCAATGAGCGACTTATTTGGGATGAAATGCGCAGGGCTTCCATACACAACAAAGTCTGTATAGTAGGCGACTTTAACCTTGGCCAAATAGATTGGACTGAGCTTATAGGTAACTCAGAATCAGAGGATTTTCTCGAGACGATCCAGGACTGTTTCCTAAGTCAAAGTATAACCGAACCCACACGGGGTAATAATATACTGGATTTAGTTCTGCCGAACATTGAAAACCTCATTAGTAATGTCGAGGTAGGGAACGAACTTGCAAACAGCGATCACAAAGAAATTCGATTCCAGTTAGATTTTCAGGGCAGACGTAAGGAAAATTCCACTAAAGTACCAGATTTCAGAAGGGCAAACTTTGACAGTTTAAAGAGGCAGCTGAAAAAGGGGGTGTCGCGCTTGGCTGTGAACCTGACAGATGACACAGACCTGATAACGAGGTCTGAGATTGCCGAGTTCCACAACAATTTAAATAGTGAGTTACTTAATGCACAAAGGCAGAACATACCATACAAAAACTCAGATCAGACAACAATGACCCTAAATGGATAAATAATTATTTAAAGAACATCATTGGCCAAAGGAAGGCTATAGGTAGAAGGATAAATCGTGGCGAAATTCACCTCCGGGACTATTACAGGGTATTGGCGAGTAGGGTTAAAACCGCGATAAGGAAAGCAAAGAGGAATAATGAGGTAAGGATAGCAAGGGAGGCGAAGACAAACCCCAAAGGATTCTACCAAATGTATCAAACTAAAACACGAGAAAAGATTGGACCAATACGGTCAGACTTCGGCGAGCTCACTGATAACGACGGAGAAATGAGCAATAATTTGAATAAATATTTTTCAACAGTTTTCACCACCGAAAATTTAAACATGATACCTGAGGCACCGACTCTATTCAGAGATAGTGAAGAAAACAAATTAAGCGAGATAGTAGTGACTAGTAACGATGTTTGTAAGCAAATAGACAAACTAAAGCCTAATAAGTCATCTGGTCCCGATGAGATATTTGCCAGAGTATTAAAGGAATGTAAGGAAGAGCTTAGTATGCCCTTAGCAAAGTTGTTTAACATGTCCTTAAAAACAGGTGTAGTACCAGAATCCTGGAGGATAGCGAATGTAATACCGATTTTCAAGAAGGGGGATAGATCACTATCCTCCAACTACCGCCCAATCAGTCTAACATCAATAGTAGGCAAATTACTGGAAGCAATTATTTCAAACTCTATTCGAAATCACCTGGAGAAGCACCAATTGATCAATGATTCCCAGCATGGCTTCACAAGCGGACGTTCTTGCCTAACTAATCTGTTAACATTCTTTTCATCAGTTTTCGAATTGGTTGACGAGGGGCACAATTATGATGTGGTATATCTCGACTTTAGCAAAGCCTTCGACAGAGTCCCCCACGAAAGACTAATTAGAAAGGTAGAAGATCATGGTATCAAAGGTGACATCCTTAAATGGATTATGGCGTGGTTACAGGACAGGAAACAGGGAGTGAGCATTAACCGCACTAAGTCCCATTGGAGCAACGTCACAAGTGGAGTTCCCCAAGGCTCAGTACTTGGACCATTATTATTTATTATATACATAAACGACATAGATATCGGCATAGAGAGCAACATAAGTAAATTTGCTGATGACACTAAAATAGGACGTGTTATCAAATCTGACGAGGACTCGGCAAAACTACAGGAAGATCTAAACAAATTTTTCGAATGGTCTGAAAAATGGCAGATGAAATTCAACGTCGACAAATGTAAAGTACTCAGTATAGGAGATGTAAACAGGGAAACCAGATACCAGATGAACAACGATGCCATAGAGAAATCCGACTGCGAGAGAGATTTAGGAGTAATGATAAGTAGGAACCTTAAGCCAAGTAAACAATGTGTTTTTGCTCGTAACAAGGCTAATAAAGCACTTGGGTTCATACAAAGGAGTGTTAGTTACAAGACTAGCGAGGTCATCCTAAAACTGTATCTTGCTCTTGTGAGACCACACCTGGATTACGCAGTTCAGTTCTGGTCACCGTATTACAGAATGGATATAGAATCCTTGGAAAGAATTCAGAGGAGAATGACAAGACTAATCCCGGGCATTAGGAACCTTGAGTGTAGAGACAGGTTAAGGCATCTTAATTTGCACTCCCTTGAGAGACGTAGAGCGAGGGGCGACCTGATAGAGGTGTATAAGTGGAAGGCAGGGCTAAACAAAGGGGACATTACAAAGGTACTCAAATTATCCAAGTAGGAGCGAACTGGTAACAATGGTTTTAAATTAGACAAATTTAGATTTAGGCGTGAAATAGGTAAACACTGGTTTGGAAACAGAGTAGTGGATGAATGGAACAAGTTACCAAATATCATCATTAACTCGAATACGCTGAATTGCTTCAAACATAGGTTGGATGCTCATATGAGCAATAGGGGTTGGGTGTAAAGGGGACTACCCAGTATGGGCCAATAGGCCCGCTGCAGTTTCCTCCATTCTTATGTTCTTATGTTCTTAATGGTCCAAGTATTGAGCCTTGTGGTATTACATTCGTGACGTTACCCCAATCGGATTTTGTGTCAATGCTTACTCGCTGTTTTCTGTCCTGTAAACAGGAGTGAGTGAGTTTAGTTATCGTTAAGGAGTGAGTTAAGTTATCGTTAAGGAGTGAGTTAAGTTATCGCTAAGGAGTGAGTTAAGTCATCGTTAAAGAGTGAGTTATCATTGAGGAGTGAGTTAGTTATCGTTAAAAAGTGAGTTAAGTTATCGTGTCTGAGTAAAACACAGACTGTGATTTATAGCTAAACCAAAATTCCTCACGTATTGTAGAATATTGCTTATCGTTCACAGCCTTGGTGTAAATGATGCTTTTATTTTTTAAATTTCGTAGGACACTGAATGATAATGCTGTATTTTGCAAGGACGGACAAACAGCTGAACGGACAGACAAGGTAACATTTAATGCGTCTTACTAGAAATGGTGGAATAAAAACAGTCAAACAATAATATCTTGATTTCACTCCATATTCCGAAAGATTTTTTTTTATTCGTCATTTACATCATTGTGTTTTCGTTTTTTTTATCTAAAAAAATTCCTCGATTTTATTTATTCGAAATCAAAAGAATGCCATGGGTGAGTGCAGGTGTGTGTGCAGGTAACATCAGCTGGAGTTGTATTCGAGCCGATCACCTCAGCGTGACACCACAACCTCACACTTAATTAGTATTGTTTGGGTCCCTGGAGGCAAGGAAGATCGGCGCGGTCTCTACGTGACAGAGCGCACTGACCGTCTCGGGGTGAAAAGAGTAAATGACGTCTTAACCTAACTCATATTCTTTGTCCCAGCAATCAGATAATAAGTGACCCATCACTCCCTAGTGACTTCTAAAATACTAATAATGCTTATTAATATCTATACAAAAGTTGTGTGATGCAACTATCCCGTCTTCTCTTGTGTATAAGGTGACTCCGGGCCCCTTTAGTCGAAACCACCAATAAAACCGTAAATATTCCTTAAGTATTTATTAAACCAAACTTCCCAAGTGAACATAAATAAACACTACGGCCTCAATAAAAATATTTACAGAAGAAAAGTAGATAAATAAAAGATGCATTTTTGATCCTCCCCATACTGGCCAGATATTATGAAAATAATATTGATAATGTGTTTAATGAATATCCTTCCTTCCTTAGGCTTTAGTAAGCCCCTTTATAATATTTATACTGTATATATTTGTGACACTTGCCAGATGCTTCTGGTGTTATTGTACAGGGGTACCTAGTGACAGCACTAGGATCCCGCTGCTCCTAAATATCCAATCACGTTTCAGCATGGCCCAAATATGTTCAATCGGATTAATATCACATCCTAGTGATGGACAGTCGATGACCTCAATTTCAGGGTGATCCTGGAGGTAGTCCTTCACTATGTTGCTGGTATGAATGGGACTGTTGTCATGACTCAGCCTGATAGTGTGGGGGGCTAGAACTGCCATAGCCCGGACTGTAGGAATTAGCACTTGCTCCAGGATGTCTACATACTGCTCACCAGTGAAACGGCCATTGATCTTGACCAGTTCACCTGGCCCATGTGCCCACATCCACTCCCAGAATGACACTGACACCCTACCACTCACTGCGCGATGTTAAATGTGTTTCTCATGGTAGCGTGTGTTGGGGGGCCGCCAGCACTGCCTTGCTTTGGCTCCCACTGACCTGAACACCGTTTCATCGGTAAATATAATGGTAAATATAATGAGTAGGTGATAGCCACCCTTTGTGAGCTGGAATATGGCAGTCGATCCCGGCTTCATGAAGTCGGCGTCTCGTCGTCATGTGATGGCAATTGAGGCCCAAATTTCTTGTATGCTCCACTGATGTTCGCATTGGATATGCCGTTGCAGCTGCCACGATCATGGCGTCCATCCTTGCCGACGTTACTCGTGGCCTTCCGCTTTGAGGTTTCGTCTCCACTGAGCCCTTTTCCTCCCACCGGCGGATCCATCTCCTAATCGTCTTGGTGCTCCTTGCCACTTCGACAGCATTGTTCGGCACAGTTGCCCCGGCTCTCCACATCCCGATGATTTGGCCTCGCTCAGCAATCACTGCCGACGAATTTGCTCGTCCTGCAGGCATATCTGAAATGGCAGAGTAATATTATGTTGTGGTAACTGATGCAGGCTTTTATATACTAGAGTAAATTAATGGTATTAGTAACACCTAGGTTAAGTATTATTACTCTGACATAACGTTTTGGTAAATCTTTTTGGATCAACTGCCCAAAAAAACTTCCTATTTCATGTATTCATAGTGAACTGCAAGTGGATCCTCCCCCCCCCACCCCCCAAACCTCCACCACCACCCCTGTGACTGTAGAGTGAACATTCGCCGATAATTATCATCATCATCATCAAGATTTAGTTTAACCAGACCACTGACGCCCATTTGAGTCTCTCCTAGGGCTGGCCAGAGGATTAGTTAACATATATTTGTGTTTCTATAATTTAGTGTTATATTGTTTGGAGGAGATTACAGTATTTCAAAAAGTTCAAAACTGAACTTAGCGAAAATTTTGGGGTCTCTGCTAAAATATCTTACATTGTAGGGTTAGTGAAGCACATTGTTCGATACCGATTATAAATAGGGCATTCAATGAGAATATGCTGAATTGTTATTTGTGTTCGGCAGTTGGAGCATATAGGTGGGGGAAGACATGAGTTGGCCATGCGTCAATCGCGTATGCCCAATTCTTAGACGATTCAGAATAGTTTCGTGATGTCGAGAGGATTGTTTTGATGATGACCAAAGATAAACTGATAATTTGATCATTTTTAGCTTATCACTTGTTGGTTCATTTTCCCAGGACTTTTGCCAATCGTCAAATATTAATTGCTTATAGGTAGTCAGCCTCGCCGATAATCAAAATATATGGTTTTCCACTGCTTTACATATTTCTTTGACAATTTTCAGCGATGACATGTCCGTCCCAAATTACACAAAACTGTAATATGTTACATTACGTTAGGATTCGTTTTATAAAAACGTTTTTCTTCATGTTCATTGAGTCGTTCTGAATTCCATTTCTGCTCAAAATACTACATTACCCAACCCAAACTCTCAGGTTGCAACTGGGGGTGTAACAAACCGAGTAAGGTAACGTGCGGCAAACGCATAGCACATCAAACACCATATTTTTATGGTGAAGTTAACTAAGGAGCTCATATAATAACTGTCATATAATTATAATAGGGTGTCCCACTAATTACAGCAGATATTTGTAGAGGTGAAAGAATATGTGATTCTGAGTATAAAACTTCTATACATATATGGATTTTTCGGTTTACGTTTAGCCGTGAGGTGGATTTTACAAATTACGCAAGGCAACCATTACAAATGGCGGAGTCGAGGCGGGAGAAACAGATAGCGATAGCGAATATAGGAAAGGGGGAAGAAGGTTTAGTCGTGAAAGAATGTGGGTTAAACGGAACAGACTTTTAGGAGGAGAGAAAGTGTGTGGCCTTCTGCCCACTGCATGGTATTGGGTGGTAGGTTGAGGTGATTGGGGCGATGGGAGGAAGGAAAGGAGGTGGAGAAAAGAAGGCGAAGGGAAATGGAGGGCCTATCCCTATTTGGGTGGGGTGCACCTTATCTTTAATTTGTTTGGAGGGCCCATTCATTATTTTTTCTGAGTAGGGTTACACTTTTTATTATAGATAGAGGGAAACGGATGGAGATAGAGACGTGGTGGCTCAATATCACATATTCTTTCACCTCTACAAATATCTGCTGTCACTCATGGGACACCCTGCAATAGTGTAAGGACGACATGGGCTATGCTGACAAATTAATGTGACTTATCTGTTGGTGACGACGATGGTAGGATCGAGACCTCGGCATGTTTCAGTGTTCGACATCATCTCCTTCCCCTGGTGTGGGTGGCGCCAACCTTGGTAACAACTTGTGTATTCTCCGTGACTACCAGTAATGGTAGTCACGGAGAATTAATTACTGGTGTGCCCATCAGTCTCACCGTCGTAGCCATGAACGGCAGAGATATGGTCGTTGTAGTGCTTTTATTTACCAGCTACACATCTCTCACATGCTTAATAATATTAATTATCTTCATGACAGTCTTATTATTATCAGAGATTGCGGAATTCACGATGTTATGCTCCACCTACACACAGCCTGTTACTAGACTAACCCCCACCTCCTCTATTCCCTCCCCCCCCCACACACACACACTACAGTGGGCGACATCTGTTGGCCGACCATAGCATTTCCCTCAGCTTTTCGAAACTTCAGACTCAAGGCTATTCGAATCCTCACTGTGGTTGGGTAGTGGACACGACTTTGGTGCACTATAGTACCTCGTGTTTCATACCAAGCTGGATTCTGTAAAAGGCTACTCCCACCACATAAGTGGCACTGGCAATGCCCAATTGGAGGTTCACGGTGCCATCAGCTCGATGAACAGGCTTTGTGTGAAATATAACAAAGTCTAGAATTGATTTTAGTGTCCTTGTGGCATGGTGGTAGCAATCCCTGGTCACACGCATAAGGTCGAGGGTTTGAGTCCTGGCTGGAGAGGTAGTTGATTATATGTTGAAGTCCGCGTGCTATATGGACAAAATGATATATATATATAAATATATATATATATATATATATATATATATATATATATATGTTCAAAGTCCGCGTGTTAAATGGACTAAAAATGAAGTATATATATATATATATATATATATATATATATATATATATATATATATATATATATATATATATATATATTAGGGTGGTCCAAAACTATATGGTAAAAAATATAAGTAGTAATATATTGCCTCCACAAGCCTTAAAATTGTCCATTTGGTTCAAAGATAAGGTCTTTAAAATTTTATCCATATTCATTAACATTTAGAGGTCAATCCATTTTGCATATTATACTTGTAGTGTAGGACTGAATTTTCTTGTCCGCATGATACAGTCTTAATATACACAACACATTATATTGGGTATATTTCAATGTATATAGCCTAGTTGCCTATTTGGAAAGGGCAAAGAGTCAAGTATTGAGTCATAGGGACTGACAATGACAGGTTGAAACAGGAAACACAGACAAGGGTTACCATTAATCAGATGAAGTTACTTATTTCATTTATATCTCATCAGTTCTACAATTATTTCATTATCAATGTAAATAGTATATTTTGCTGAATAAAGACAATGTGTTTATAATGTATTTATCTAGCCCCGAAAAATCCTTATTACGTACTAAATGGAAAAAAAGAGGACATTGGATTGACCTCTAAATATGCTTTAAATGATCCAATTTTTTTCTGGGATGCATTTTGTACCCAATGGACAAAAATAAACCTTGTGGAGAAAACGTATACAAATATGTGATATTTTGGACCTCCCTAATATATATATATATATATATATATATATATATATATATATATATATATATATATATATATATATATATATATATATATATATATATATATATATATATGCTGATGACCACAAGGAAAAAGAAAACACGAAGTTCCCAAGCGCTTCTCCCACAGATCTTGTGCCTCCAGACGGAGTCGTCACCCATAGTGGCAGAGTCGTCCACACCCCTGCCCGTTATGTCTCACATGTGAGATACAACCCTGCCGACAACAAGTCTTTTGCAGCGCCCGGAGGGGAAGGGGAGTACTGTAGTGGATCTCTCCCCTACAAACTACATCAGCATTGCAATGCGACAGTATCCTAGCAACCAAGAGAGCTGTTCAAGGGGGGGGGGGGGGGTCACCAGCTGCTACAGTATCCTAGCAACACGGGGTGGGGGGGGGGGGGGGTTCGCCATCTGCTACATCTTCCCTAGCAACGGAGTCAAGAAATCGGCGAGTTCCCACAGGTTTACTTCCGGCTGATGTGTATATCAGCTCTGTCTCTCCATTGAGCTTCCACGAGACAGTACTCTCTGACCCTCTCTCTCCATGAACGGTTACGAGTTTGACAATGTGGCGCGGATACGTCCGGATATGCCGACCTGTCCCAAGAACTTAAACCTCCTAGTTCTCAAGAAGTTCTTTGAAACTAATGGGATCATGGGGGTTACCAAGGTGGAACAACTGAAGCTCCATGGTGACATCAAGATCACCTTCGCCGAAAAGGGTATGCCCGTGACACTCGCGGAGATCCCAGACATCAATGGCATTCCAATAAAAATGATTGCCTACAAGTGGGACAACCTGAAGCTGGGAGTAATCTCCTAAGCCGAAATTGCCCACGTGGACAAAGCAGAGCTGAGCGAGCTCCTCAAGGGACAACTCCAAGTTGCCCTCATCGGACACCATGCAACCTGTTGTTGTTGTTGTTGAGATTGTCGGACCGTAGTCCGACACGGGCCTTTGCCTATAGGCGGCCCGTTTGGTGGTTCCGGCTGGAGCTCGAGGAGCAGCCAGACCGGATTGGGATGGAGGTGGTCCCACCTGCAGATGGAAGGATACTGCAGGTTGCAAGTGTGAGCAGACCCCCGATCAGTGGACGCTTACCACCAACCCCCACTCTTGGACGTGGTCAGTTTCGGAGTGGCGCGCCCCCCGAACTGGGGTCCGCACTTGCTGGGAAAGGATGCTTACTAAGCTATCTGGGTGGTGGGTATCGTGTGATGACCCGGAGTAGGTGGTGAAAGTGGTCTGTATGGGCCTTTCGGGTTAGAGTGGCCGCTGGTGTTGTGTGTGTTTCTGGGGAGATTTGAATTTTGTTTCGGAGGCTTTGTGTGACCTCGCAGTCGAGGAGATAATGCTCAAGTGGGTTGGCTGCTGGCTCCTGACAGTAGGTGCAATCCATGACGTCATTGCCGATCATCTGCCAGGAGCACTTGTACCCTAGTCGTAGTCGATGAAGGCTGACTTGGGTTTGTCTTGGGGTTTTCCTGTCAGCGAAAGGTGGTTCCCCTTTTGTGGCCGCCAGGTACCATTTGGCTGATTGGGACCCGGAGTTCAGTGCATGAAGGAAGCTCTTTTTGATGTGGAGCTTGCTGGTCTTTCTGAGGTGATTCTTTATCTGTTGCACACTTGCTGGAACTTGGATGTGTACGCTACTGGAACGTGTAGCTGCCTTGGCTGCTTCGTCTGCCACGTCGTTTCCTCCGATCCCTACATGACTGGGAATCCAGTGTAAGACGACTGGTCGGTTTTGGCTTTGGAATTCCTGTAGCTGTGCGAGGATCGAGGTGATGATGTGGACGTTGTCTCTTGGTTGACTGTGTTGCAGCGCCTGCATGGCCGATTTCGAGTCCGTATGAATTATGATGGACTTGTTGTGTTGGGTTGCAGCGTGTTGTAGGGCCTTTGAGATTGCTACCAGTTCTGTTTGTAGGGTGGAGCAGTCATTGGAAAGTCTCCATTGGAGGGTCTGACCTTGGGTGTAGAAGGCCGCTCCAGATCTATGATGTTTTGGGTCCACCGAGCCGTCTGTGAAGTATGATGCTGCATCAGCCGGTGTCTCGGTGGCTATGGCTTTGAGAGTTATTTTTTGGAGGTCCTCCTTCTGGAGGTTGGCCTTACTATCACCTAGGTCGGTGAATTTGAGTGTGGCTGGTGGAGGGCTCCATGGTGGAGGAACAGCGTAACCATTGTCTCGTGTGTCTTGGTTGTTCTTGACGAGTGTTTCTGCTTGCAGGTGTCGGATGACCTCGCTTGCCTCGTGCGACCAGGTGGCCCCTCGCACTCTGTGGTCGAGGTGGAGGGAGGCACTGATTCGAATCTTGGCAGCTGTGGGCTTGTCTGCTCTACAGATTTTGGCGAGGAGACCGGCTGTCACCTGCTTGACTCGTACTGCCAGGGGTGGTAGCTCGGTTTCCATTTGCAGGTTGCAAATTCTGGTCCACATGGGTGCTCCGAGCATGGTCCTGAGAGCATTGTTTTGAATGACTTCTAGCTTAGCCATTTGGTCTTCTCTCAGTCCAATGAGTGCTGGAGCACTGTAATCTACCAGCGATCTGATGGCGGCCGTGTAGTAGGCTTTGAGCACATGAAGGTTTGCTCCTGCGGATTTGCTGGTGAGCGACCTCATTATATTGTGTCTGCTCTTCGTCCTGTGCCTGAGATACTCGAGTTGTGGCTTGAAGGTGAGTTTCTGGTCAAACCAGATTCCAAGACACTGGTGGGCGTTGGTCCAGACTACCGGCGTGTTTTGTATGGAGAGCATCTTGTCTGGTGTGTCAGTGCAGATGGCCATCGCTTTCGACTTGGCTGGATTTATCTTGAGTCCAAGTCTGTTGCACTCCTCTTCTATAAGTTGGAGTGCGTGTTGCGTGTTGGCTAGTCTGTTCGATCCTCTTACTATGAGCTGTAAGTCGTCTGCATAGCATAGGAGCTTGGCTGTTTGTCTGAACGGAAGCTTGACTAGGTTTTCCATCAGGACATTGAACAGCATTGGACTGAGGATGCCTCCTTGTGGGGTTCCGTTTTCATGGACCCTGTAGCTTGAGGTTGTTCCCTGAAAGCGTACTCGTGCTTCCCTTTGTGTGAGGTAGTTCTGGATCCACCCCAGCAACCTTCCTTTGACGCCTTTTTTTGCGAGCGTAGTTGTAATGGCCAATGGATTGGCTAGTTCGAAGGCTTTCTCCAGGTCGAGGAAGACCACCAGAGCTGGTTTGTTGTCCACTGTGCTGAGTATCTCGGCGATGTTGTTGCCTGTGCCGGTGTTCTCGGTGTAAGCAAAGATGTGAGGGTGTGGGCTGCCTACTTTCCACTTTAGTCGGTTGAGAGCCATTCTTTCTCCCGTCTTCGCTATGCAGCTGAGAAGGGAGATGGGCCTCGGCTTGTCTGGTTCTCTGGGCTTCGGAATGGGCTGTATGTCTGCCTTCTTCCATTCCGGTGGGAGTCTTTGTGCTGTCCACGAAGCATTGATGGCTTGCAGCAGAGCCTCATGTCCGGCTGTACCGGCATGAAAGAGCATCGAGTAGGTTATCCTGTCTGCCCCAGGAGCTGTGTCCTTGCTTCGTTTTAGCGACTTTTGGAGTTCTTGCTGGTTGAATGGTCTGTCAGTGTCATCTTCACTGTTGCAGGCCTCTTCGATCATCTGGAGTCTGACCTGTCGCAGACGCCGTTGTGTCTCCTCCGCCTGTCTCGGGAGGTTTTTTGTTGCTGCTCGGTCAGCGAACAGTTTTGCAAGTCTCTCGGCTTCCTCTTCTGGGTTGGGATGGGTTGGTGGTTGTGGTGTTGCCTTCCCAGATGCCCTTCGGATCTGGGCCCACATCTTGCCAAGGGAGGTGTGCTCGTTGAGTTCGGAGCACCACTTGAGCCAGCTTGCGTGTTTTATTTCTTCCTTCTCTTCCCTGGTGTCCTTGACTATGACTTGCAGGAGATGTCTGTTTGTTGCCGTGGGGTGTCTCCTGTGGTTTCTTCGGGCCATGTTCACTCTGTGGTTGAGTTCTTTCACCCTGGGACAGTAGTACCAGTAGTCATTGTACTGTCTTGATGTTGGTTTTGTTTTTGGGATGGCCTCTTCTGCCGCTTGGTGAAACGCCTCGACCAATTGGTGGTGGAGGGTTGTCTCATCCACGGGTGCTGGGCCGGCCGGCTGTGATTTTTCGCGCCAGTTAGCTAGGTGTTTCTTGAAGAGTCCCCAATCTGCCTTTTGGGTATTGTATCTCCATCTCGGGGGGGGGTGGAGTGGGGAGTTTATTCACCTTCAGTGTTGTCAGGGTGGCGAAGTGGTCGCTGGTCAGCGTGGGGTGTATCTGCCAGGAGGCCGAAGGCTGTAGTGCACTGGAGACGAAGGTTAGATCTAGCCTTCCTCCCCTAGTGTGGGTGGGCTCACCGGTGTTCAGGAGGCAGATCTCGGGTGTATCTTGAAAGGTGGTGTATAGGTGTAGGCCGTCTTCATTTGTGGGGCTTGCCGAGCTTAGGAAGGGATGATGTGCATTGAAATCCCCTCCTATGAGTGTGGCGTGGTCAGCGGCCGAAGCAAATAATTGAGTAACCTCCAGTGAGCCCCTTGGGTTCTTGTAGATGTTGTGAACCGTTAGTTCTCGTTCTTGTAGGGTTACTTTGACGGCCTGTCTCTCGATGTTTTCGCCGCATGGAAATTGCTGCGTGACATCGGCGGAGGGTATGCTTGACTTGACCAAGATCATGCATCCTCTTGTTGACGCCTGCGTGAAATGCCTCCTGTATGTCTTGTAACCGCTGAATTTGAAACAGTGGTGTTCTTGTAATAGTGTTTCTTGTAGAAGTATGATGTCAAGCTTGTCCTTGGCTGCTGCTTCTTGTAGGAGGTGTTTCTTGTTTTTAATGCCCTGAGCATTCCATGTTAGGATGTTCAGGGTGCTGGTGGTTTCCACCACTGTTTCATCGGGGATTTCTGGTGGTCCTCGATGGAGATGTCCAAGTCCGGTTCCAGCTGGATCAGGTCCATATCTTCGTGTTCTGTGGTTCTTGTCTTCTGAGCCGTGGTTCGGTTCAGGGGAGTTGAGACGTCGAGTTTCTTTCTGGGAGCTGTCGGTATCTTGGGTTCTCTGGTGGCCTTCTTCGGTGTGGAGTGTACCTCGGCTGTCACTCGTGTGGGGACCGGCGTGGGTTCCTCCACTGAGGTGGCTGGAGCTGTGGCGACTTGCCCGAGGACGCTCCCCATGAGTATTTGGAGCTGTGTTGCTTGGATCTTGTGGCCCAGTAGTCCGGCTAGGCCCTCCGCGAAGGTTGTCAGTACCTTGGCTAGGTCTGATACGTGTATCATTCCTTCTGGTGCCTTGGTGTGTGCTTCTTTTGTTTGTCTCGTGGTTGTCTGCTGCTTGGGTGGCTGAGGTGTGGCCGTGGTGAGGCCAGGAAACTGGGCTGCACTTTGGGTGTTGACTGGCTGAGGAGGTTGTCTTGGTTGTTTTGGCCTCTGGGTTCCCCACACGAAGGTACTTGGTGGGGCTGGTGTGTAGGCGGTGGGTGCCGGTCTTGCTGCTGGTCGGTTTGCCTGGACCCTCTTTGTTCTCTCGGAGCATCCAGGATTCCAGGCGTGGTGTTTGCCCCCGCAGTTGGCACACTTGGGGGCAATTTTTTCTCCATTTTTCAGCTTGGTGAGGCAGGAGTGTGTGCCGTGCTTCTGTGCGCAGACTGCGCAGATCTCCTTGTACGTGCACCGTGTCTGATGGTGCCCGTATTTCTGGCATCTGAAGCACCGCAGGGGCTCTGGGACAAAGGGCCTCACTTCGTAGGTCCCCCAGGTTTTGAGGTCTATGGTGCTGGGGGGTGAGCCGTAGTGCGTTATGAGCACTTGATTCGTGGTGGCCGTCTTGTCGGACATGGGAGAGCATCTCTCGGCTTTTAAAATCTTCGGGTGGTTCTCCAGGGGTTCGAGAGGTAGATCCTTTGGGTATCGGAGGACTACCGACTTCATCAGTTTCTGGGCGGGGTCTAGCTTGGTTGAAGTGACGGTGGTGGTGTTCTGCAGGTAAGTGTCGAGGGTGGTGGCGGAGTCCTTGTCTTTGGGGTGAACGATCATCTCCCCCTTTAGGTTGGGCCGCACTGAGAACTTGGCCAGTGGATTCTGCTTTTCCATCTCTGTGACGGCGGCATACGTTGTTTTTGCGTCCGTTTTCGTGATCCTGAATTTTGGCAGTGTCGTTGAGGGTGAGCTGGTGGTGGTGATGGGTGCCTTGGGGGCTGCTTGACGGCAATCGTTTCCCGAAAAAGCACGTCGGCGTTTCTTGTTTTCTACCTTCGTCCAGTTGTCCTCAGTGGCGGTAGCAGTGGTGGTGGAGTTGTTGGAGGTGGTGGTGTTGTTGGAGGTGGTGGTGTTGTTGGAGGTGGTGGTGTTGTTCTTACTTTTCAGGGCTTCATTGAAGGCACGTAACTGGTCTGCTTTCTCAGTGCGGAGCCTGTCGTAGTTCGGGTCGTCAGGATGGCGGTTCAGGCGGGGATCGCGGTTAGGAGGGCGTACGCGCTCCATAACCGTGGTTTTTTTTTTTTTTTTTTTTTTTTTTTTTTTTTTTTTATTAGATCCTACCTATTCCGTTTGAGTAAATAGCAAAGGAATTACAGCACTCCCCACTGGCTGGTGGTCGTAGAGTGGTTCCTGAGCTTCTCTCCCGGAGCCCCGATGGGGAAGCCTACTTCCTAGTGTATGTGACTGCTCACTTGTAGACGTGAGCTAAGTGTGCCTATTTGGGAAGGATAAGGATAGCAACCCTCTTTCCAGGTGGACCCGCACGATCACGGTTTCCTGGAAAGACTCGGCTGGGGAGGGTTTTGCTCCGACCCCCTTTCGTGTTCACAATCTCCTGGGAGGGAGGTGAACAGTTACAGGGGGGACCGCGGGACGAATACACTTTTTGAGGGTGCAGGTCCCTAGGCCAGAGCGAAAAAGGAAAAAGTTTTAGTAGAAGGAAAAGAGCTCAAACCACGCCGGGAATATCGCGCTATAACTGCTCTCCAGCTAGAGTGTGGGTCACTCACACTGCCAGTGGGGAGGGCAAGCTAATGCTAGATAAACCGAGAACGCTCGTGAGTAGTTGTGGACGATGACAGTCCTGGGTGGTCCGGTCCGGGAAGATGGCCAGCAATGGCGCAGGGGAGAAGGCGGTCTTCAGAGTTCCGGGTCCAGCAGGAGGTCTTGTTGGGAGGTCTTCTTGGTCCAGGAGCGATGCGAGAAGTGGGCCCATGCAACCTTACCCAAGGAGGCTCAACTGGCGTGGGTACATAAGAACAAAAGAAAATAAGGAGTCTGCAATAGGCTGGTTGGCCTGTGCATGGCAGCTCCTGTCGAGAGTTACTACCACTCTCAATCATCCATGAATCTATCTAGCCTCATTTTGAAACTTTCCAGAGTTCCAACACTTACTACAAAGTTGCTAAGCTTGTTCCACTGGTCCACCACCCTACTTGTGAACCAGTTTCTTCCTATCTCCCTCCTAAGCCTAAACTTATCCAACTTAAATCCGTTGCTACGAGTCCTATCCTGCTCGGAAATTATAAGAACTTTATTTATATCCCCTTTATTGATTGCTTTCACCCACTTAAATACTTCTATCATATCTCCCCGCACTCTTCGTCTTTCTAGGGAATGCAAGTTAAGTTTCTTTAACCTATCCTGATATGGAAGGTTTCTAATTCCCGGAATCATTTTCGTCATTCTTCGTTGCACCGACTCTAGTGAATTGATAGCCATTCTATAATAAGGGCACCAGAACTGAACCGCATAATCGAGGTGCAGCCTGACTAGCGCAAGATATAGTTGCAATAAGACCTCTGCACTCTTATTACTTACAATTCTAGATATAAACCCCAATACTCTGTTTGCCTTATTTCGAACATTAACGCACTGTTTTCTAGGCCGTAGGTCCGGGCTTACAAGTACCCCTAGGTCTCTTTCACAAGTAAACTTCTCTAGGTTGATGTTGTTAAGGCTGTATACATTGTCAGTATTTGTTCTTCTAATATTAAGTACGCTGCACTTGCTGGTGTTGAATTTCATTTGCCATTTTTCAGACCACCCCTGCAGTTTATTTAGATCCTCCTGTAATGCATTTGCATCCTGCCCTGAATTAATCTGCCACCCTATTTTGGTGTCATCCGCAAACTTGCTTATGTCACTGCTGATCCCAGTATCTAGATCGTTTATGTAGATTATGAACAAGAGTGGGCCTAGTACTGACCCGTGGGGAGCCCCACTGTTTACACGGCCCCACTCAGATTTAACACCATCCACGCTGACCCTCTGCGTTCTATCGGTGAGCCATGATTTTATCCAATTTAAAACTTTCCCCTCGATACCATGAACCTTAATTTTTCTCAGAAGCCTCTGATGCGGTACTCTGTCAAATGCTTTGCTAAAGTCTAAGTAAATAACATCGAAATTTTCGTTATTATCTACTACCTCGATGACTTTCCTATAAAACGTCAGTAGATTTGTTAGACAAGATTTTCCCTTTGTAAACCCATGCTGCGAATCTTAGATTATTTTGCTTTTCTCTAGATGCGATCGGATGCTATCTGCTATAATTGATTCAAGAAATTTCCCCACTACTGACGTTAAACTGATTGGCCGGTAATTTGAAGCTGATGCTCTGTCTCCCTTTTTGAATATGGGTACTACATTTGCCTATTTCCACAAGTCTGGCACAACTCCAGTGTCTAATGATTTTGTAAATAAATTTACAAGGGGTCCGCTAATCTGCTCCCTACACTCTTTCAAGACTCGAGGGAAAATTTCATCCGGCCCTGGGGATTTTGTCTTCTTTAGTTTATTTATCCTCTTAAGAACATCCTCTTTTCTGATAGTGATATTCTTTGATTTCTCTTCATCCTTTCCCCTAAATATCAGTTCCACCTTTGGAATTTCATAGCAAATTTCTTCTATGAAAATTGATAAGAAGTAGTTGTTCAATGCTTTGCTTATTTCCTCACTACCATTTATCACTTCTCCCCTCCCTGACTTAAAAGGCCCAACTTTGTCCTTGACTTTTGTTCTATATACCTGGAAAAATCCCTTGGGATTCGCCTTGGATTTTCTTGCTATTTTGATTTCATAGTCTCTCTTTGCTTTCCTTACATTTTTCTTAACATTCCTAGATAGTTCGTTATACCTATTTCTGAGCTGCTCCTCCCCTCCCTTTAATTTCTTATAAATTCCTTTCTTTATTCCTATGTCATGTTTAAGTTTTCTGGTCATCCACCTTGGCTCATTCTTATTTGACCTAATTTTTCTGTATGGTATATTTTGTTCTTGTGCTTTATGTAGTATACTAGTGAATATATTATAGTCATGATCAATTGTTGTGTCATCTATGACCTCACCCCTTCCTACTGGGGACTGACGTGAATGTTCCCAGGTGACCTAACCTAGGTACCTTCTTAATCCCTGATAATCCGCCAACAGAAAGTTTGGGACTCTGACCATACTGTCATTATTTTTTGTTTCCCAATTTAGGGTGAACTTGATTTCTCTGTGATCACTGTTACCTAATTCTTCCCCTTACTGTGATATCTCTGATAATATTTTCTTTATTTGTTAATACTAGGTCTAATATATTGTCACCTCTAGTAGGTTCTGTAATTAGTTGTTTCAAAAATTGTCCTGTACTGCATCTAGGAAGTCTTCAGATTCATAGTCACCTACAATGTTGTCCCAGTCAATATTTCTGAAGTTGAAATCCCCCATAATGCATAGGTTGTTATATTTTGCTGCCCTACTCATTTCCTGCCTTTGGGCTGAGCTGCTTCTTTGCCCAGACTTGGGGGCCTGTAAATCACTCCCATAATTAATTTTTCTTTTCCTTCCGTGATTTCTACCCATACAGACTCGGTTCCCATTTCACCCTTTATTGAATTATTAATACAACATTTTAATGTATCCTTGACGAAGGGTGCGACCCCTCCCCCCTTCCTACCTTCCCTGTCCTTGTGAAAAAGGTTGTACCCTTCTATGTGGTACTCTAATAAAAAAATTTTGCTCGCCAGATTCATCCAAGTTTCGGTGATTGCTATGACGTCTACATTCTTGGTACATACAACCGCTCTCAGCAAGGCTATTTTATTTCTAACGCTCCTACTGTTTGTATAGTATACATTTAAGCCTACCCTTCCCTGGTCCTGTTTTACCCCTTGTCCTGCGTAACTAATTTTACTTCCCAGGACCTGCTTGCTTTTTTACTCCCACTTTCCCCGACCTATCTCTACTGGCGAACCCCCCCCCCCCCTTTGGAGTGACAATTTCACGCTCCAGGGATGCAGATAACGTCTTTACCCCCTCACAAGACAAGTGTACTCCGTCACGACTGTACAGGTAGTCGTTGCCATAGAATCGTTGCCAGTTATCAATGAATGCCCAACCATTGTTTGCACAATGTTTTTCCAGGCGGCAATTTATAGCAATTGCCCTGGATAGCCATTCACGACCAACCCCTCTTTTAGGCAAGACACCACATATTATCGGGATCCCTCCCCTATCTCTAATCTTCCCCAGCGCCTCCGTATACCTCTTGAAAAGTTCCTCACTCCTAACTTTTCCTATGTCGTTTTCTCCCACACTAAGACACACTACTGGATTGGTACCCTCCCCTGACAAAATCCTGTCTAACCTCTCAGCTACATGCCCTATCCCAGCCCCAGGAAAACACACCCTTGTCCTACGTTTCCATGCTGCCGTAAACCACTCAGTGGTCACACCTCCACTTAGCCCCGGGTTCGTCAACCTGATCAACGCTCCTCAGAGAAGTAGCATTCCACCAGACAAGCAAGACATCAGGGACCTGTTGCAAACCTTGAACAGCAGGATGGACAACATTCAACAGCTCTTCTCCTCCATGCCTGCTTCTTCTCCTGTTCCTGCCACACACACTGTGTCCTACCAACCCCAACACCCCCGTCCTGCCCCAGACACCGCCGCCAGCCCCCAGCACAATGTACCTACCTTCTGTTGGTACCATCAACGTTTTTGCGCTAAAGCTAAACGCTGTGAGGCTCCCTGCAACTACACGGCGAAGCAACATCGACGGAGACTGGTAGGCGCCATAACCTCCTCCACTATCAAGCAGCACATCACACGCCTTACTTCTGACCTTGACCACTTCACTCCTGCTGCCCGTCACGACCTACTACAAACACTACATCAGGCGGTTTCTGCAGTCAAGGCTACTGCCCCACGCCAGCCTTCCCACCGCCCTGAACACATTCATCCCGCACCTCCTCCGCCAGTCTACCCACCATTGCCACTTAGAGCACCTCCTCGCCCACAACGTTTCTGCATACCCTCTTTTCATCCTCAGATACCTACTGCTCTTGACGACCCCGCAGCCGGCCCTAATGACCAAGATACCCCACCCGGCCCCCCTCCATCTGCGGCGATAGAAGCACCATATTCCTCGCCAGTACAACCTTCTCCTATCCACAACCCTCTTTCTCCCTCTGCTTCTCCCACAGATCTCGTGCCTCCAGACGGAGTCGTCACCCATAGTGGCCGAGTCGTCCACACCCCTGCCCGTTATGTCTCACATGTGAGATACAACCCTGCCGGCAACAAGTCTTTTGCAGCGCCCGGAGGGGAAGGGGAGTACTGTAGTGGATCTCTCCCCTACAAACTACATCCGCATTGCAATGCGACAGTATCCTAGCAACCAAGCGAGCTGTTCAAGGGAGGGGGGGGGGGTCACCAGCTGCTACAGTATCCTAGCAACACGGGGGGGGGGGGGGGGTTCGCCATATGCTAGGTCTTCCCTAGCAACGGAGTCAAGAAACCGGCGAGTTCCCACGGGTTTACTTCCGGCTGCCGTGTATATAAGCTCTGTCTCTCCATTGAGATTCATTCTGGCCTACGTTCCTGAATTTGTTATGGGAGGGCGAGTTAAAAACTCGCATTGTATCGTAACTAACTATATATACATACATACATATATATATATATATATATATATATATATATATATATATATATATATATATATATATATATATATATATATGCAAGTAAATCACTGTATGTGCGCGTGATCTAGGTATATGCTGATAACCACAAGGAAAGAAGAAAACACGAAGTTCCCAAGCGCTTTCGTGTAATTCACATCTTCAGGGGTGAGTACAGACTAGAGAGAGTAATACAAATCAAGTTGAATATATACAGAGGAGGGTGAGACCAGGTCCACAATGGTCAGGTAATTAGGTAATGACCCTACTAATCTTTAAATAGCACACAGCGGTTGGTGGTCAGGTCAGATGGGCCAGTGACCCGCCCTCTCACTTGATCACAAATCTTCTTAATTACAAAATTGTCCAGCTTGTACATACCGTTTCTCAAATTCATGTTGAATGCTTCGGTATGTTTAATAAGACTAGATTCTATGATGTTCCTACTATCAATTGAATTACATGGTAATATTGAGGAGGCATTATCCCAGTCAATGCAATGCTTGTTATCCCTCAAATGAACAAACAGAGCATTGGATTCCTGGCCTGTCCTAACACTGTATTTGTGTTGTTTAATTCTAGTTACAAGATCTTTACCTGTCTGGCCTAAGTAAAACATATTACATTCCTTGCAAGGGACTTTATAAATGCAACCAATTGTGTTGTTGGGGGAGTTCTTGATTAACATTTGTTAAACAGTGCATGAGTTTTTAAATGCCACATTGACGTTCCAGGTTTTTAGCTGTGCCGGAATGTGTGAGAAATTTTTGTGAAATGGTAATATTAAGATATTCTTATGGTTATGGGTGGGCTTGGGATCAGTTCTATAAAAAGTTTTCTCAGTAATGTTTAAGCATTTGTCTATGAAAGATCTAGGGTATTTAAGGTTTGAGCCAATATTATATATATATTTGTATTCCTCATCGATGAATTCCGGACTGCACTGTTAAACAAATGTTAATCAAGAACTCCCCCAACAACACAATTGGTTGCATTTATTAAGTCCCTGACCATTGTGGACCTGGTCTCACCCTCCTCTGTATATATTCAACTTGATTTGTATTACTCTCTCTAGTCTGTACTCACCCCTGAAGATGTGAATTACACGAAAGCGCTTGGGAACTTCGTGTTTTCTTCTTTCCTTGTGGTTATCAGCATATACCTAGATCACGCGCACATACAGTGATTTACTTGCATATATATATATATATATCATGTAAATCCACAATGAAAACGCGGATAAGATAAATCTTGATAAAATCACACAGGGAAAAGGGTAACAATGGAGCTCCTTAGCTTTCGTCTTTATTCAAGATATCTTCAGAGGCAACTCAATTACATGGACAGAGAGGCTTAAGTACACAGGGTGATCTTACTAAACATGAGGTCAGGTCATAAACATGATATCCACTAATCCGCACACCAACACCACCACACACGCGAAGGAGCTTCAGAGAAAGGGCGACGTGATTAGTCAAGTTAAGTCAGGTAAAAAATATGGGACCCACTAATCATCTATCCTATATCTAACTCCAATGCTTTCAATGCATTTTTAACCTTGGGCCACTGACAAATAAATTTGTGTAAAATATTATCAGTTTTGTACTGACCATCACTAAGGTTCATAGAATTTATTTCCCTAATCAAACTAGCTTCAACCAGAAGTCTTTCTGCGACACATGATGATTTGTACACTTCTAAGCTGTTTTCCCAATCTATGGGATGATTATTGTTCCTAACATGAACGAACAGTGCACTGCTTTCAGATGCTGTTTTGATATTGTACTTGTGCTGTTTAATTCGGAGTTTACTGCATTCCATGCAGCAACTGTAATGGAAGGTATGTGTAGGACAGATCTTGCCTACAGTAACATTCCTGCCAATTTTTAGTACATAGTAATTAAATTGAAAATACAAACTGATGATACTTATAGGATTGACACACACACACACGTCTGGACAACATTGACGCATTTTCTTGACTTAACCGTGTTACAAACGTTGCTTCTAGACGTGATAAAGACTAGAGTTCGTATTCACAAAGACTTGTACGTCAAACTTTTCTCATAAATAACGATGTGAGAATACAATTAACCAAAGCTAATAAACTAAAGTAACGCCCATACACCACCACAAACGACCGCACCCAACTGGACGAAATGACGGATGTAAAAAACAATGAGTGGCCACAAGAAATCGATCTAGATGTGGAAAATGATGGACAACCACTGCTCGCTGGCCCCAAGACGGAAGAGCAAGATGAACTGGAAGGTGTACGAACTATCAGCGATAGGCATGACTCATCTCAACCAGGAACTAACTGAAACCCAGAAATCAGCGACCATTTGATGAGTGCGCTGATGGATGGTCAGGAAAGCTACATTGAAGAGTTCATCTCCAAAAAGGGTATAGTCAAGCCTGCAGCTACAGGGAAGGGCAATGGCCCTGTCAAGAAGACCCAACAGAGCAAATTTGAAGCAGATGCATGGCCTCATCGGGGGAGGATCAACCAGTGAGGGAATAAAGGAGCCATGGAAGAAACCAAGGTGATGCAACCACTCCCAAGATTGAGGCTATTCTTAGCAAAAATGAGGTTATACCATCACAGTCTGCAGATATAAAGAGTAAGGAACCATGGGAGGTGCTGGAGAGGGTTATGTCAGCATTACACTCCTGAGACATGCGCCTTCTTACCATTAAAGCCTTCAAAGGGAAAAGCTTTCGCGAGTATTGGAGCTTTATGCGTTGCTTCAATGACACTGTAGACAAGATCCAGATATCTGATCCTGAGAAGATGCTCATCCTCCTGCAGGATTGTTCTGAAGAAATTCAAGACCACCTATACTCATTTAGTATTGTAGAAAACGGCTATCAACGGGCTCTAAAATCACTGCGGATACGATTTGGTGGAGGAAAATGCCTTTATTCGTGAACAGGTTCAGAACCTGATGTTGACCTCGTCAGTGTGTAATAATGACAGAGCGGGATTTCAATGCCTAGCAGACAGGCTGAATGTATGTATGCACTGAGACAAGTTGACAATCTGATGGCGAAAGAGTTGCTAGTTGAAAAGTTACCCAGTAACTTGCGCGAGAAATACCGAAGCAAAAGGAGAAAAGGAACCAGGGTTAAAACATCACTGGGTTTTCATACAGAAGGCCGTTGGTAATGGAAATGCTAGATAGACGTACACAGAAACATGGGGAGCCAGAGGTAGACGATATGCCGGCAATAATGCTAGCAGGCGTGCTGTAGGGCTGTCACGGGCGCAAGGCTTGCTCGCTCTGCTCAGAAGATCATAACTTGAATTGATGCCATAATTTTCGTACTATGGCAGTATCTGGGAGAACCCGAACAGTACAACGATTGCGGTCCTGCTGCCTGTGTCTTAGAAAGGGACACCAGGCCAATGCGTGTCCGACGGGATACTCACCGTGTGACATTGATGGGTGTTCAGAGTTCTACTCCAGATGGTTACACCCTTTTGCCAAGTCCATGCAAAGGGAAAGGTATGAATATAGACGCCAGAGCCAAGAAACAGATAAGAGTAAGTCTCGTGACCGTGATGAACGGACTAGGGACACATGTGACTACACAATCAAGAGGAACCACGGCATCAAGAGAGAAAGGTCGGAACCTACACAACAAGATGATTGGCATGAGCTACGCGACAAGAAGTCATGAGGTCATGAAGATGGAGGCCGACGTGAGAAACTATACTGGAACTCTGGGGAATCAACCACGAGGGAGATGGCAGGACCCAGTTAATGATTAAAGAACAGCAAAGTGGCTCTTCCACTGATGGAGATGGAGGTAAAAGGGCCGAACTCAAGGCGCACGATATGAACGAATGCACTCCTGGACTCCGGTATGTTTAATGAGACTGGATTCTATAATGTTCCTACTGACAATTGAATTACAAGGTAATATTGAGGAGGCATTATCCCACTCAATGCAATGCTTATTATATCTCATATGAATGAACAGAGCATTGGCAGTAGGAACATTATAGAATCCAGTCTCATTAAACATACCGAATCTGTCAACTTGATAATTTTGTGATTAAGAAGATTTGTAACCATGGTCAATTTTTTGGATTAAGAAGATTAGTAAGGGTCACTGCCTTATGACCAGAACATTGTGGACCCCTGTTGTCCCCCAGGGACTTAATCTCACTCTCCTCTACCGTATATATTACAAACTGGACAATTTTGTAATTAAGAAGATTTGTAACCAGGTGAGAAGGTTGGGTCACCTTACCCTCTGACCTGACTACCGACCGTTGCGGTGCTATTTAAAGAATAGTAGGGTCATTACCTAATACCTGACCATTGTGGACCTGATCTCACCCTCCTCTGTATATATACACCTTGTTTTGTACTTCTCCTTAGTCTGTACCCACCCCTGAAGATGTGAATTACACGAAAGAGCTTGGGAACTTCGTGTTTTCTTCCTTCCTTGTTGTTATCAACATATATATATATATATATATATATATATATATATATATATATATATATATATATATATATATATATATATATATTTGTGTGTGTAACCGATCCGAAATTGATGGACTTTTAATTTCTCACTTGACTTGGTGTTTATTAATTATTAGATGGAAATTGCAGTGGAAGCGCCCCCTGGAGAAAAATCCGAACCAGCACAAGAACACTTAAATTTACTAAACAAAATGATTTGTCTGTGACCCGTGGAAAGATAGCATCTGTGACTGGGATGAATGAGACACACTGTAAAATTTAGACACTGACGTGTGGTTTCCAATTTAGTTTGTTGTCTATGGTGACGCCGAGGAGCTTCGTGGAATCTACAACCTGGAGTGTGTTCGGACCTAGAGTAATGGAAGGAGGTGGGACAATGTCGGAGGAGAGGTTGATGTGCATAACCATGGTCTTGGTATGGTTGATGGTGACATGGTTGTTGGTGGCCCAGTTTTGGAGACTGTTCAATAAATCCTGAAGGGCGGTATAGTTGGGAGCAGAATTGTTGACGCTGATCCCAATGGTGGAGTCGTCGACATATTTCCAGCGAGCAGGGGTTTCTCTTAGGGCATCATTGATGAGCATAAGGAAGCAGAGTGGTCCCATCTTGGTGCCTTGGGGGACGCCACAGGTGAGTGACTGAAAGGTGGAGACAGCCCCTCGGAAGCGTACAGCTTGGCGTCGGTCACTGAGGAAGTCTGTAAGCCATGGTATAAGACTTCTCCGAAGCCCGAGGTCAATAGCTTTGTTGATGATTATATTGTGGTCGACTAGGTCGAACGCTTTAGTGAAATCAATGAAGGCGACAGCTACAGACGTTTTTCGTTTCTCGAGAGGGCGGTATATGTAATCGAGAAAGCTGACAAGACAGTGAGTGGTGGAGGAAGTTTTCATGTTGCCAAATTACTGAGGGTCTACGACTCCTGCAATATCAGCATAAGACCAGTCGAACACAAAACTTTCACAGATTAGGCTGGGTATTGGGTGATTGCAATAGGTCGTAGCTGATTTAAGGACTGTGGGCTGGTTGACTTGGGCACTGGTGATACATAAGAGGTCTTCCAGTCAGCTGGGCATCTGGCTTGACTGAGAGAAGCATTGATGATGGAGCATAGGGGTTTAGCAAGCTCCGGGGAGAACTCCTTGAAGAGTTTCATTGGTAAGTCAATGGGGGTGGTAGAGCGTTTTAATTTTAGTTTGTCCAGGCGTTTTGCTACTTCAAATTCTTCTACTAAGTCAGTGGGAAGGGGGGCTGGTAGGTAAGCAGGGAGAGTGGTTGTGTCAAGCCGGGAAAGAGTCTGGCATATAGTAGCGAAATGGTTATTTGTTTGCTCAGCTGCGTCAACATAAGTGAGATGGCTAAGGAAGGGGAGGGGGTGTGTCTTATTGTTTAGTCCTCAGAGTTCTTTAAGCTTACCATACCATTGACTGATGTTGGTCTGCTTCAGGTGTTGTAATTTGGTTGGGTAGTGGGACTTCTTTGCAGTGCGTATTTCGCGGATGACTCGGTTGCGAAGGGACCTGTAGCGGATCATGAACAGCAGACTACTATCAGGTGTGGCAATATTCAAGGTGTCAGACATGACATTGTCCTATCTATCCAAGAAATGCTGCATGAGCGCAACCCGTATGTACAGTCATTTAAAAATGCCCTGGTAAACATGCCTTCTGACGAGTACAAAGGCAGGATCAAAGCAGACACGACCCCTAAGAGAGAATATGAAAGAAGATTCAATGCTCCTGTAGTTGATGAAGTAGCCATCCTGATTGTCGGTCAAGAGTTTGAGAAACGAGACATCATACTCAAAATGAGAGACGAGTCGCTCACAAGAAGAACATGATGCCACATGTACTGGAAGCTATAATACTGACAGGAAAAGCTAAAAAGGAGAGGACGTTTTTATACCTCTCGTCACCACTGACCTGCCATTTGAGTTCAAGTGACTTCAGTTTACGGTTAAAGTAAGCTTTGCCATGACCATCTACAAAAGTCAGGGACAGTCCCTACAGATGGTTGACCAAAACCTGGTGTTTCCTTGCTTCTATCATGGACACTTCTATGTTGGATGCTCCAGAGTGGGAATTGACAAAAATCTATACATACTTGCTGCTAATGGCAAAACCAAAAATGTGGTCTACCTTAATGCACTACAGTGAGATAATGTGGAGCCTCCAGGAAGGTGGCGTCCTACCATGGCCTAGCGAGGGGAAAGTTTTAAATTGGATAAAATCATGGCTCACCGATAGAACGCAGAGGGTCAGCATAGATGGTGTTAAATCTGAGTGGGGCTGTGTAACCAGTGGGGTTCCCCAGGGGTCAGTACTAGGCCCACTCGTTAATAATCTACATAAACGATCTAGATAGTGGGATCAGCAGTGACATAAGCAAGTTTGCGGATGACACCAAAATAGGGCGGCAGATTAATTCAAGGCAGGATGCAAATGCACTACAGAAGGATTTAAATAAACTGCAGGAGTGGTCAGAAAAATGGCAAATGAAATTCAACACCAGCAAGTGCAGTGTACTTAATATTGGATGAACAAATACTGTCAATGTATACAGCCTTAACAACATCAACCTAGAGAAGTCGACTTGTGGAAGAGTCTTTGGGGTACTTGTAAGCCCGGACCTACGGCCTAGAAAACAGTGCGTTAATGTTCGAAATAAGGCAAACAGAGTATTGGGTTTTATATCTAGAAGTACAAGTAATAAGAGTGCAGAGGTCTTATTGCAACTATATCTTGTGCTATTCAGGCCACACCTCGATTATGCGGTTCAGTAGGGGTAGAACAAATGGGGCTGGTCACACAGAGAGTGGAGTAAGGACAGGGTGATGGGGAAAACCCCCATCACCTCAGTTAAGATAGGAGGAGTCTTGGTTACATCTCTTCTGGATTCTGGTAGTGAGGTGTCTCTTGTCTCAGAGACAGTTTATCTTAGATATTTTGAATCTAGGGGAGTTGGATTACATTCCCCAGAGGGTCTTGTGTTGAAAGCAGCTAATGGTGGGTCAATACCCATACCTGGGCTACATGTTGGTGGATGTTGAGATTCTTGGACATAAAATAGAGCAGGTCGGGTTTCTAGTGAGGAAGGGGGAGCAGAGCTCTGCTAGTAAGGCCCCAGGGTTGATATGGATGAATGTACTTAGCCAATCTCGAGAAGGTCTAGTGAAGGATTTTGGCCCCCAATATGTTAACTGTAGTATGATACAGTAAAGGGAAACAGAGTTTTTTCTAAGTGTTTCCAAGAGATTGAGAGCATCCACCGAAGGAAGCAGAAAGACCAAGTGGGGTTTGCCTCCTCTACTAGGTGGAAACCAACAAGGATCCCCGCAAACTGTCGCCAGGCAGTCAGTATTTACGTCCGAAGCTTACGGAGATGTCTCAAACTTGAAGTCTTGATTGAGCCAATGCAGGCAGGGTAAGGGCGGCTGCCTCACAACCTCCTTCTTATCTCTTCATACACTACCATTAGGTACGGTAAAGGGGTTGCCACTGTGGCCAATGTGGGCTAATTCTTGCCGTGGCTAAAGCGAAACTGTCATGTTGGAGTGGCTCAGGGGCCGATCTGTGTCCTCAACAAGAAACAGCGGAGGTGAGCTCAAACAGTGTTGAATGGGGGACAGAATGTCCAGCTGATGGGCAGATGCCAGAAGATCTAAGGCAAATAGGGTTGAAGATTGACCTAAAACAAATATCCAGTAGCACACAAGAGAGACTTTGGAGTGTGTTGCGGAAGTACCGCGATGTTTTTCTGGACAGCAAGGGAAAATTAAGATACACTGGAATAATCAAGCATACCATCCCTCTCGTAGATGAAACTCCCATTAGGCAGCCCTTCAGACGGGTTCCCCCCACTCAAATCCAAATGGTTAAGGACCATATCAACCAGCTGTTGGAGCAGGAGGTCATACAAAAAAGCACTAGTCCATAAGCAGTCCCGATTGTTCTGGTGAAGAAACGAGACATGTCACTGCATTTGTGTGTTGACTATAGGAAATTGAACAAAGCCACGCGTAAGGATGCCTTTCCACTACCAAGGATTGATGAGTCTCTTGATGCATTGCCAGGAGCAAGGTGGTGTTCAACATTCGATCTAGCCTCAGGTTATTATCAGATAGAGATGGATGACAAGGACATCCAAACGACTGCTTTCTGTACATCATTCGGGCTGTTTGAGCATAAACGCATGCCGATGGGATTATGTAATGCTCCCGGAGCATTTCAGCAAGTCATGGAGAGCATCTTTGGTAGTGAGATACAACCTTGTTGGTGTACCTGGATGACCTCATGATATTCTCAAAGACACTTGATGAGTGCATAGAAAGGCTGTAACTTGTGCTCTCTAGGCTAAAGGGACATAACGTGAAACTGAAACCATCCAAATGCAACCTGTTTCAGAGGAAGGTTGCCTATCTTGGATATGTAGTTTAACAGAAGGGAATTGAGACAGACCCTGGTAAGATGGAGGCTGTTAAGCAGTGCCAGGTTCCCACCACCATTAGGAAGTTACGTTCCTATGTTGAGTTTGCCTATTTTTACCGACGGTTTGTCCCTGGATTTGCAAAATTAGCTACCCCGTTAACAGCCCTAACTTCAGGTGCCACCGCCCCAAACCAGTCCATCTGCTCGAGGTGGGCTCAGGCTCATGATGACGCATTCAACCAACTAAAGGGCAAGTTAGTCATGGCACCCATTTTGATTTGTGCTGATTTTAGGAAGCCAGTTTTCAGGGGCTAGGAGCTGTCTTGTCACAGGAGGTAGAAGGCAGAAAACACCCTATTGCCTATGCCAGTAGGGCCTTGAAGGGGTCGGAGAGAAATATAAAGAATTAAAGTAGCATGAAATTAGAGCTGCTAGCATTGAAGTGGGCCATCACGGAAAAATTCAAAGACTATGTGGCAGGCAGCAAGTTTACTGTCCTCACTGACAACAATCCTTTGACTTACTTGGACAAGGCAAAGCTTGGGGCAGTAGAACAGAGATGGGTGGCCGATTTAGCTCGGTTTGATTATCATCTGGAATATCTGGCAAGGAAAGCGAATGGGAATGCAGATGGATTATCCAGGAAGAGCCATGAGCCAGAACCTGAGGCAAATGAATCCTCCGAGAGGGTTGAAGCTATGGTCATAGATGCTTTCGGGGAAGAGAGTTCTCTTAGTGGTGAGGACAATGAGACCCCATGCCCAGCTGAGGAAGGAGTAGATAGCTCTCAGGTGACTGGACAGTTAATGTGGCTTCCCAGCATATCTCAGGAAGGTTTGGAGCAACTGCAGGAGTAGGACAGTAACATTTCATAGTGCCGAAAGGGCCTAGAAAGACAGCTAGGAGAAAGTGAATTTGTAACAGATTGCTGTTTAGGAAATGGGGAAGGCCAGGCCAGAAGGAGCTAAAACGACTAGTTTTGCCTACTACCTTGAAGGGGGAGGTAATAAAACTTTTGCATGATGACAAGGGTCATCAGGGTATCGAACGCACCACTAGAATGATTAAGCAGAGGTGCTACTGGCCACGAATGGATAAGGACATCTTTGAATACTGTAGGGACTGCCACCGGTGCATTGTAGCAAAAGCAGTTTTCCCAGAGGTATGCATGCAAATGAATCCGCTTACAGCCATTAGACCCTTTGACATCAAGGCGGTGGATTTTACAGTACTAGAACCTTCAAGTGACGGCAGATAAAATGTGATGGTGGTGACAGATGTGATCTCTAAGTATACCTGGGCATTCGCCACACGGGAACAGAAGGCAGCGACTGTAGCAAAGACCCTGGTTGATGAGATATTTACCAATTATGATGTTCCTAGGAAAATTCACACTGATCAGGGAGCCCAATTTCAGAGTGCATTACTGAAAAACCTATGCAAGACCTGGGGAATAAAGAAATCTAGGACTACTCCATACCATCCAGCTGGAAACGGGCAGTGCGAGAGGTTTCACCGCACAATGCACCAATTGTTGCGAACATTGTCAGTCAAGCAAAACAAACATTGGATAAAGCATTTATGAATGGTAACCAACATCTATATTAAGACTCCTAACTTGACCACTGGGTTCTCCCCTCACACTTTGATCTTCGGTACTGATCCCAAGCTTCCGATAGATATCTTGTTAGCACAAGCAGAGGAGGAGGACTCGTGTCATGATTGGGTGGCCCTACACAGAGAAGTATCAGAGAATGCCTTGTACTGCGCAACTCATTGCCATTCCTAAAAACCCGTTTAATTCATATTACGCTACATAGTATTCAAATCCACCGCGCTTGTAGAATCTCAGGAGCGTTTTACCCTCAGGATCACTCTCAGTAAGCCCCGCCTTCGAACACAGTTGTCACTACGTTTATTGCACTCTCTACTGGCCAACGCAACCTTGAATTAGTCTGTTTAAATCAACCCAAGTAATTTGCCAGACCTTTGTCAAAAGAGGGTCATCTTTGAATGAGTAACAGTTAGTTTGTTTGTGATTATTGTCATTGCGTGAGTAGCGATCACTGGCAACTCAGGGGTATATAAGCTCGAGATGGCGAGGCATCAGCGTTCCCTGACGCTGATTCACGTTTGTCTCCAGGTATGTTGTTTCCTAGCCATTCAGTTAATTCAGTCAATTGTAGTGATTATCCGTGTTCACCAGTGTTCATGATTTAACAGTTGAATTGTCACTCACCCAGTGTAGAAGTAATATAACGTAAATACGTCTGTCGTCTAGACAAGAGAGTTGGTTGGTGTTGTCATGTTTCTCAGTTCCCTGACGCTGATTCACGTTTGTCTCCAGATCGAGGGTGGGCTTAATTGAAACCCACCGGTCGCTCGGAGCCGGTGGATACCCAGCAGTGGTCAATATAGGAGTGATGGCGCTGATTCGTCATGATTAATCGGCACTACTCTACCTCGTGGGCCGATGACCCCAGACCCATCTCGGGTCGGAGTGGAACCGACCACAACAACAGTTGTTAGAGGCGCCAGTGCTATACCCTGGGACAGGCCTTGGAATTATGGTCCACAGTGTGGTTGTATGTGTTTTTACCAGTGTGTTTTATAAGAAATAAATCAATGAAGACATGTGATGGTTTCACCCTTCTTTACCCTTATCGATCTGATCAATGGAAAACCTAACCCAATGCCTAGTCCACTCTGCCCGCTACCAAACGAGCTACATGCTGTCCAGAGGGGGTCTGGTGGCAGCGACCCTTAGAAATTAAGTTTAGAGTTAAGTTATCCCCTTAAATTTAGTGACCCCAGATCTGGCAGTATAGCCTGGAGAGTTGCAAACGGTAATTTGGAGAATATGTATCAGAGTAGAAAGCTTCTGCATTATAAGAAAGTGCGAGGAAATCATTGGACGTTGGTCAACGTGTATTAGTGCGAAACCTTCATGGAAAGGGAAGGAATAAAATCCAGGACAACTGGTATGAGGATATATATGTGGTATCCCATATGTTAAATGAGGAGGGAAGTGTGTATAGGATTGTTCCTGAGGAAGATGGGGCCTCAAAGGTAATTAATACACTACATGCATTTGCGGGCAGCCCCAAGAGTAGCTGATGGCTCAGATGTGACAGATAGCTATGATGGTGATGATGAAGATGATGCGGATTGCCCCGTGGGGGACCCACATCCTGACAGTGGTGAAAACTCTAGGCACGAGGTAGACACACAAAGTTCTAATGAGGACCTGGACCCCGTCGCAGATAGTTTAAGTGAGGGCAGATAACATAAGAACATAAGAATGGAGGAAACTGCAGCGGGCCTATTGGCCCATACTGGGCAGTCCCGTTTACACCCAACCCCTATTGCTCATATGAGCATCCAACCTATGTTTGAAGCAATTCAGCGTATTCGAGTTAATGATGATATTTGGTAACTTGTTCCATTCATCCACTACTCTGTTTCCAAACCAGTGTTTACCTATTTCACGCCTAAATCTAAATTTGTCTAATTTAAAACCATTGTTACGAGTTCGCTCCTGGTTGGATAGTTTGAGTACCTTTGTAATGTCCCCTTTGTTTAGCCCTGCCTTCCACTTATACACCTTTATCAGGTCGCCCCTCGCTCTACGTCTCTCAAGGGATTAGTCTTGTCATTCTCCTCTGAATTCTTTCCAAGGATTCTATATCCATTCTGTAATACGGTGACCAGAACTGAACTGCGTAATCCAGGTGTGGTCTCACAAGAGCAAGATGCAGTTTTAGGATGACCTCGCTAGTCTTGTAACTAACACTCCTTTGTATGAACCCAAGTACTTTATTAGCCTTGTTACGAGCAAAAACACATTGTTTACTTGGCTTAAGGTTCCTACTTATCATTACTCCTAAATCTCGCTCGCAGTCGGATTTCTCTATGGCATCGTTGTTCATCTGGTATCTGGTTTCCCTGTTTACATCTCCTATACTGAGTACTTCACATTTGTCTACGTTGAATTTCATCTGCCATTTTTCAGACCATTTGAAAAATTTGTTTGGATCTTCCTGTAGTTTTGCCGAGTCCTCTTCAGATTTGATTACACGTCCTATTTTAGTGTCATCAGCAAATTTACTTATGTTGCTGTCAATGCCGATATCTATGTCGTTTATGTATATAATAAATAATAATGGTCCAAGTACTGAGCCTTGGGGAATTCCACTTGTGACGTTGCTCCAATGGGACTTAGTGCCGTTAATGCTCACTCCCTGTTTCCTGTCCTGTAACCACGCCCTAATCCATTTAAGGATGTCACCTTTGATGCCATGAGCTTCTACCTTTCTAATTAGTCTTTCGTGGGGGACTGTGTCGAAGGCTTTGCTAAAGTCGAGATATACCACATCATAATGGCAAATGAAATTCAACACCAGCAAGTGCAGCGTACTTAATATTGGAAGAACAAATACTTATAATGTATACAGCCTGAACAACATCAACCTAGAGAAGTCGACTTGTGAAAGAGACCTAGGGGTACTTGTAAGCCCGGACTTACGGCCTAGAAAACAGTGCGTTAATGTTCGAAATAAGGCAAACAGAGTATTGGGTTTTATATCTAGAAGTGTAAGTAACAAGAGTGCAGAGGTCTTATTGCAACTATATCTTGCGCTAGTTAGGCCGCACCTCGATTATGCGGTTCAGTAGGGGTAGAACAAATGGGGCTGGTCACACAGAGAGTGGAGTAAGGACAGGGTGATGGGGAAAACCCCCATCACCTCAGTTAAGATCGGAGGAGTCTTGGTTACATCTCTTCTGGATTCTGGTAGTGAGGTGTCTCTTGTCTCAGAGACAGTTTATCTTAGATATTTTGAATCTAGGGGAGTTGGATTACATTCCCCAGAGGGTCTTGTGTTGAAAGCAGCTAATGGTGGGTCAATACCCATACCTGGGCTACATGTTGGTGGATGTTGAGATTCTTGGACATAAAATAGAGCAGGTCGGGTTTCTAGTGAGGAAGGGGGAGCAGAGCTCTGCTAGTAAGGCCCCAGGGTTGATATGGATGAATGTACTTAGCCAATCTCGAGAAGGTCTAGTGAAGGATTTTGGCCCCCAATATGTTAACTGTAGTATGATACAGTAAAGGGAAACAGAGTTTTTTCTAAGTGTTTCCAAGAGATTGAGAGCATCCACCGAAGGAAGCAGAAAGACCAAGTGGGGTTTGCCTCCTCTACTAGGTGGAAACCAACAAGGATCCCCGCAAACTGTCGCCAGGCAGTCAGTATTTACGTCCGAAGCTTACGGAGATGTCTCAAACTTGAAGTCTTGATTGAGCCAATGCAGGCAGGGTAAGGGCGGCTGCCTCACAACCTCCTTCTTATCTCTTCATACACTACCATTAGGTACGGTAAAGGGGTTGCCACTGTGGCCAATGTGGGCTAATTCTTGCCGTGGCTAAAGCGAAACTGTCATGTTGGAGTGGCTCAGGGGCCGATCTGTGTCCTCAACAAGAAACAGCGGAGGTGAGCTCAAACAGTGTTGAATGGGGGACAGAATGTCCAGCTGATGGGCAGATGCCAGAAGATCTAAGGCAAATAGGGTTGAAGATTGACCTAAAACAAATATCCAGTAGCACACAAGAGAGACTTTGGAGTGTGTTGCGGAAGTACCGCGATGTTTTTCTGGACAGCAAGGGAAAATTAAGATACACTGGAATAATCAAGCATACCATCCCTCTCGTAGATGAAACTCCCATTAGGCAGCCCTTCAGACGGGTTCCCCCCACTCAAATCCAAATGGTTAAGGACCATATCAACCAGCTGTTGGAGCAGGAGGTCATACAAAAAAGCACTAGTCCATAAGCAGTCCCGATTGTTCTGGTGAAGAAACGAGACATGTCACTGCATTTGTGTGTTGACTATAGGAAATTGAACAAAGCCACGCGTAAGGATGCCTTTCCACTACCAAGGATTGATGAGTCTCTTGATGCATTGCCAGGAGCAAGGTGGTGTTCAACATTCGATCTAGCCTCAGGTTATTATCAGATAGAGATGGATGACAAGGACATCCAAACGACTGCTTTCTGTACACCATTCGGGCTGTTTGAGCATAAACGCATGCCGATGGGATTATGTAATGCTCCCGGAGCATTTCAGCAAGTCATGGAGAGCATCTTTGGTAGTGAGATACAACCTTGTTGGTGTACCTGGATGACCTCATGATATTCTCAAAGACACTTGATGAGTGCATAGAAAGGCTGTAACTTGTGCTCTCTAGGCTAAAGGGACATAACGTGAAACTGAAACCATCCAAATGCAACCTGTTTCAGAGGAAGGTTGCCTATCTTGGATATGTAGTTTAACAGAAGGGAATTGAGACAGACCCTGGTAAGATGGAGGCTGTTAAGCAGTGCCAGGTTCCCACCACCATTAGGAAGTTACGTTCCTATGTTGAGTTTGCCTATTTTTACCGACGGTTTGTCCCTGGATTTGCAAAATTAGCTACCCCGTTAACAGCCCTAACTTCAGGTGCCACCGCCCCAAACCAGTCCATCTGCTCGAGGTGGGCTCAGGCTCATGATGACGCATTCAACCAACTAAAGGGCAAGTTAGTCATGGCACCCATTTTGATTTGTGCTGATTTTAGGAAGCCAGTTTTCAGGGGCTAGGAGCTGTCTTGTCACAGGAGGTAGAAGGCAGAAAACACCCTATTGCCTATGCCAGTAGGGCCTTGAAGGGGTCGGAGAGAAATATAAAGAATTAAAGTAGCATGAAATTAGAGCTGCTAGCATTGAAGTGGGCCATCACGGAAAAATTCAAAGACTATGTGGCAGGCAGCAAGTTTACTGTCCTCACTGACAACAATCCTTTGACTTACTTGGACAAGGCAAAGCTTGGGGCAGTAGAACAGAGATGGGTGGCCGATTTAGCTCGGTTTGATTATCATCTGGAATATCTGGCAAGGAAAGCGAATGGGAATGCAGATGGATTATCCAGGAAGAGCCATGAGCCAGAACCTGAGGCAAATGAATCCTCCGAGAGGGTTGAAGCTATGGTCATAGATGCTTTCGGGGAAGAGAGTTCTCTTAGTGGTGAGGACAATGAGACCCCATGCCCAGCTGAGGAAGGAGTAGATAGCTCTCAGGTGACTGGACAGTTAATGTGGCTTCCCAGCATATCTCAGGAAGGTTTGGAGCAACTGCAGGAGTAGGACAGTAACATTTCATAGTGCCGAAAGGGCCTAGAAAGACAGCTAGGAGAAAGTGAATTTGTAACAGATTGCTGTTTAGGAAATGGGGAAGGCCAGGCCAGAAGGAGCTAAAACGACTAGTTTTGCCTACTACCTTGAAGGGGGAGGTAATAAAACTTTTGCATGATGACAAGGGTCATCAGGGTATCGAACGCACCACTAGAATGATTAAGCAGAGGTGCTACTGGCCACGAATGGATAAGGACATCTTTGAATACTGTAGGGACTGCCACCGGTGCATTGTAGCAAAAGCAGTTTTCCCAGAGGTATGCATGCAAATGAATCCGCTTACAGCCATTAGACCCTTTGACATCAAGGCGGTGGATTTTACAGTACTAGAACCTTCAAGTGACGGCAGATAAAATGTGATGGTGGTGACAGATGTGATCTCTAAGTATACCTGGGCATTCGCCACACGGGAACAGAAGGCAGCGACTGTAGCAAAGACCCTGGTTGATGAGATATTTACCAATTATGATGTTCCTAGGAAAATTCACACTGATCAGGGAGCCCAATTTCAGAGTGCATTACTGAAAAACCTATGCAAGACCTGGGGAATAAAGAAATCTAGGACTACTCCATACCATCCAGCTGGAAACGGGCAGTGCGAGAGGTTTCACCGCACAATGCACCAATTGTTGCGAACATTGTCAGTCAAGCAAAACAAACATTGGATAAAGCATTTATGAATGGTAACCAACATCTATATTAAGACTCCTAACTTGACCACTGGGTTCTCCCCTCACACTTTGATCTTCGGTACTGATCCCAAGCTTCCGATAGATATCTTGTTAGCACAAGCAGAGGAGGAGGACTCGTGTCATGATTGGGTGGCCCTACACAGAGAAGTATCAGAGAATGCCTGGAGAGTTGCAAACGGTAATTTGGAGAATATGTATCAGAGTAGAAAGCTTCTGCATTATAAGAAAGTGCGAGGAAATCATTGGACGTTGGTCAACGTGTATTAGTGCGAAATCTTCATGGAAAGGGAAGGAATAAAATCCAGGACAACTGGTATGAGGATATATATGTGGTATCCCATATGTTAAATGAGGAGGGAAGTGTGTATAGGATTGTTCCTGAGGAAGATGGGGCCTCAAAGGTAATTAATACACTACATGCATTTGCGGGCAGCCCCAAGAGTAGCTGATGGCTCAGATGTGACAGATAGCTATGATGGTGATGATGAAGATGATGCGGATTGCCCCGTGGGGGACCCACATCCTGACAGTGGTGAAAACTCTAGGCACGAGGTAGACACACAAAGTTCTAATGAGGACCTGGACCCCGTCGCAGATAGTTTAAGTGAGGGCAGATAACATAAGAACATAAGAATGGAGGAAACTGCAGCGGGCCTATTGGCCCATACTGGGCAGTCCCGTTTACACCCAACCCCTATTGCTCATATGAGCATCCAACCTATGTTTGAAGCAATTCAGCGTATTCGAGTTAATGATGATATTTGGTAACTTGTTCCATTCATCCACTACTCTGTTTCCAAACCAGTGTTTACCTATTTCACGCCTAAATCTAAATTTGTCTAATTTAAAACCATTGTTACGAGTTCGCTCCTGGTTGGATAGTTTGAGTACCTTTGTAATGTCCCCTTTGTTTAGCCCTGCCTTCCACTTATACACCTTTATCAGGTCGCCCCTCGCTCTACGTCTCTCAAGGGATTAGTCTTGTCATTCTCCTCTGAATTCTTTCCAAGGATTCTATATCCATTCTGTAATACGGTGACCAGAACTGAACTGCGTAATCCAGGTGTGGTCTCACAAGAGCAAGATGCAGTTTTAGGATGACCTCGCTAGTCTTGTAACTAACACTCCTTTGTATGAACCCAAGTACTTTATTAGCCTTGTTACGAGCAAAAACACATTGTTTACTTGGCTTAAGGTTCCTACTTATCATTACTCCTAAATCTCGCTCGCAGTCGGATTTCTCTATGGCATCGTTGTTCATCTGGTATCTGGTTTCCCTGTTTACATCTCCTATACTGAGTACTTCACATTTGTCTACGTTGAATTTCATCTGCCATTTTTCAGACCATTCGAAAAATTTGTTTAGATCTTCCTGTAGTTTTGCCGAGTCCTCTTCAGATTTGATTACACGTCCTATTTTAGTGTCATCAGCAAATTTACTTATGTTGCTGTCAATGCCGATATCTATGTCGTTTATGTATATAATAAATAATAATGGTCCAAGTACTGAGCCTTGGGGAATTCCACTTGTGACGTTGCTCCAATGGGACTTAGTGCCGTTAATGCTCACTCCCTGTTTCCTGTCCTGTAACCACGCCCTAATCCATTTAAGGATGTCACCTTTGATGCCATGAGCTTCTACCTTTCTAATTAGTCTTTCGTGGGGGACTGTGTCGAAGGCTTTGCTAAAGTCGAGCTATACCACATCATAATGGCAAATGAAATTCAACACCAGCAAGTGCAGCGCACTTAATATTGGAAGAACAAATACTTATAATGTATACAGCCTGAACAACATCAACCTAGAGAAGTCGACTTGTGAAAGAGACCTAGGGGTACTTGTAAGCCCGGACTTACGGCCTAGAAAACAGTGCGTTAATGTTCGAAATAAGGCAAACAGAGTATTGGGTTTTATATCTAGAAGTGTAAGTAACAAGAGTGCAGAGGTCTTATTGCAACTATATCTTGCGCTAGTTAGGCCGCACCTCGATTATGCGGTTCAGTTCTGGTGCCCCTATTATAGAATGGATATAAATTCACTAGAGTCGGTGCAGCGAAGAATGACAAAAATGATTCAGGGACTTAGAAACCTTCCATATCAGGATAGGTTAAAGAAACTTAACTTGCATTCCCTAGAAAGACGAAGAGTGCGGGGAGATATGATAGAAGTATTTAAGTGGGTGAAAGGAATCAATAAAGGGGATATAGATAAAGTTCTTATAATATCCGAGCAGGATAGGACTCGGAGCAACGGATTCAAGTTGGATAATTTTAGGTTTAGGAGGGATATAGGAAGAAACTGGTTCACAAATAGGGTGGTGGACGAGTGGAACAAGCTTAGCAACTTTGTAGTAAGTGCGGGAACTCTGGAAAGTTTCAAAAGGAGGCTTGATAGATTCATGGATGATAGAGAGTGGTAGTAACTCTCGACAGGAGCTGCCATGCACAGGCCAACCGGCCTATTGCAGACTCCTTATTTTCTTATGTTATGTTCTTATGTTATAATTGTGCCCCTCGGCCACTGATTCGAAAACTGATGAAAAGAATGTTAATAGATTAGTTAGGCAAGAACGTCCGCTTGTGAAGCCATGCTGGGAATCATTGATCAATCTGTGCTTCTCCAGGTGATTTCGAATAGAGTTTGAAATGATTGCTTCCAGTAATTTGCCTACTATTGATGTTAGACTGATTGGGCGGTAGTTAGAGGATAGTGATCTATCCCCCTTCTTGAAAATCGGTATTACATTCGCTATCCTCCAGGATTCTGGTACTACACCTGTTTTTAATGACATGTTAAACAACTTTACTAAGGGCATACTAAGCTCTTCCTAACATTCTTTTAATACTCTGGCAAATATTTCATCGGGACCAAGTGACTTATTAGGCTTTAGTTTGTCTATTTGCTTACTAACATCGTTACTAGTCACTACTATCTCACTTAATTTGTTTTCTTCACTATCTCTGAATAGAGTCGGTGCCTCGGGTATCATGTTTAAATTTTCGGTGGTGAAAACTGTTGAAAAATATTTATTCAAATTATTGCTCATTTCTCCGTCGTTATCAGTGAGCTCGCCGAAGTCTGACCGTATTGGCATGAGGAACTCCAGAGACAACTATTCTGTGATTATGAATATTATTGATTTGGATATGTATTTTTGTAAGCCCCGAGGAGGAAAAAATAAATATATTTTGTAGGTTTGAAATGGAATTTGAGCCAGAGCAAATGCATCCCAGCTCGGGTTGGAGAGACACTACGGCGTTGTTTACATTACAAAGACGCGTCGGGTGGGCCCATTAACAGGTGTGTCCCACGTATGTCTTGCTCTGTTAGGGTGTGTTTGATAGATTGAGCATAATAAGTGTTATATGAAGAATATGATGATCTTGTGGAGGTAGTTTGTAAGCCAGAATAAGGCTAATTTTAGCTTTGCTCTACAGACATTCACCCTGGAGTGAGTCGACACCAACAGCCACCTGTGCTATGCTGGTGGGTTGGGTTTATTATTTACTGTTTAGTTCTTACTACTGTGTGGTACCAATATGTGAATATGACAACAGCTGATGCTTGTTTTGTAAGTACAACGTATAATAACTAGTTGTGTCTGATCTAGGTCCCAGCCTTTCCTTCCTCGGGTGATTTCTAGAGTAAATAAAGGAGAGAAAATTATATGTCTGTGTTTCATCCCTGCTATGGGAGTTCCCTGCTTTATGCTTTGATATATATATATATATATATATATATATATATATATATATATATATATATATATATATATATATATATTTATATATATATTTATGTAACATATTATCAGTTTTGAACTGACCATCACGAAGGTGATGTCAGTGGCCCAAGGTTAAAAATGCTTTGAAAACCTTTGATCTAGATGTATGATAGTTATTTAGTGGGTCCCTTATTTTTGACCTGACCTGACTAGTCACGTCACCCCCTTCTCTTAAGCTCCTCTATGTGTGTGTTGGTGTGGGGATTAGTGGATGACATCATTATGACCTGACCTCATGTTTAATAAGGTCACCCTGTATAATTAAGCTAAGGTGCTCCGTTGTTTCCCTTTTCCCGTGTGATTTTATCAATATATATATATATATATATATATATATATATATATATATATATATATATATATATATATATATATATATATATATATATATATGTATATCTTCTCACTACGATAGGCGATAATTTAGAACTTCTTTACACTGGTTTAGACTCTCAAAATACCAATAAATGGCCAGACACTCCTTGTTCCACCCCTCTAGTACAGTTGTATCTTCTTGTATGCCATTTAACTATCCACCGACACATAGTCTAACCTCTATATTTTCCATAATATAATCTTCATGTCTACTCCTGAATCTTCTTTCTTATTGACCCGTGTATTCCTCACTATCAACCCTTTGTCGTCATATATATGAAGCAGTATCTCACTATTTCCATTCATTCCTGGTAAACCATATATTGCCTTTATCCTCTTCAACTTCTCCATTACCAACTCACTTCCTGATGTACTGTGTCTCACTATTACCACACTTTTCTCTCTAGTTTTAATCTGGTCCGTGATTATTTAGAACTGAATTCATATAGGCAAACAGGATTCTAGGGTTCATATCTAGGTCTGTGAGTAACAGAACTGCTGACGTTATCTTGAAACTTTACCTAGCATTAGTGAGGCCACACATGGATTATGCGGTTCAGTTCTGGTGTCCTTATTATAGAATGGACATAGATTCTTTGGAGAGAGTACAAAGAAGAATGACAAAAATGATCCATAATATTAGAAACCTTACATATGAAGGAAGACTGAAAAGCTTAGGCTTGCATTCATTAGAGAGGCGTAGAGTTAGGGGAGATATGATAGAGGTGTACAAGTGGGTGAGTGGGATTAACAAGGGTAAAATGGAAGATGTTCTGAAGCTCAGTAATAACGAAATAACTAGAACAAATGGCTTTAAATTAGATAAATTCCGATTCAGAAAGGATCCGATTCAGGGCAGATCCCTTTCACACCCATCCCATCACTTCCATGTGCCTATCCAACTTCGTCTTGAAGCTCCCTAGCGTCCCCGATCCTACTATCGCACTCGGTAGCCTATTCCACATATCCACAACTCTATTACCAAACCAGTGCTTGCCTATATCCTTTCTGAATCGGAATTTATCTAATTTAAAGCCATTTGTTCTAGTTATTTCGTTATTACTGAGCTTCAGAACATCTTCCATTTTACCCTTGTTAATCCCACTCACCCACTTGTACACCTCTATCATATCTCCCCTAACTCTACGCCTCTCTAATGAATGTAAGCCTAAGCTTTTCAGTCTTTCTTCATATGTAAGGTTTCTAATATTATGGATCATTTTTGTCATTCTTCTTTGCACTCTCTCCAAAGAATCTATGTCCATTCTATAATAAGGACACCAGAACTGAACCGCATAATCCATGTGTGGCCTCACTAATGCTAGGTAAAGTTTCAAGATAACGTCAGCAGTTCTGTTACTCACAGACCTAGATATGAACCCTAGAATCCTGTTTGCCTTGTTGCGAACGCTAATACATTGTTTTCTAGGTTTCAAGTCGTTGCTAACAAATACACCTAGATCTTTTTCACAAACTGAATTTTCTATTTCCGTGTTACCTAGTTTATACTTAACGTTTGTATTCGTCTTCCCTATCTGTAGTACCTTGCATTTATCAGTATTAAAATTCATTTGCCAGTCTACTGACCACTCATGTAAGGTATCTAGATCTCTTTGAAGGTGTTCAAAGTCACTGACTGAATTTATCACTCTCCCCATTTTGGTATCATCTGCAAATTTACTAATCCTACTAGTTATGTCTAAATCAAGATCATTAATGAATATAACAAACAGCAGAGGGCCCAATACAGATCCCTGGGGAACTCCGCTTTTGACCGCACCCCAGTCTGACTTTAATCCATTTATGCTGACTCTTTGTTTCCTACCAGTTAACCATGACCTAATCCATTTTAATAATGATCCACCTATTCCATGTGCTTCTACCTTCCTTATCAATCTCTCATGAGGGACTCTATCGAATGCTTTACTGAAATCTAAATAAATTATATCATATGACTTATCATTATCTACCGCTTCATATACTTCTGAGAAAAAGCTAAGCAAATTTGTGAGACAAGAACGTCCCTGGGTGAACCCGTGCTGAGAAGAATTAAACAATATTTGATTTTTGCAGTATTCCTATCCAAGTCAACATCTTTACTTGGGAGTCGATATAAAGTCATATCGAAATATAATATAGATCGATTTAGAACTTTCTGCCGTTTTGATCATTACGGAGAGGTCAGAGCTCACTGGGGAGTTGAATGACCTTACGAACGTTGACCTCTTTAACGTAGCTTGGTTTCCTAGTCAGTTATTGAATACAGGCAGAGTTGTAAAAAGAACCGAACTTTGTTACATAAGTAAAAGTAGTGTTACATTGGCAAAATTTTACTCAAGTAGAGGTTAAAGTATCCAAAGTTCAATGTACTCAAGCACAAGTAAAAAAGTATCTCATTCCTCAAGTACTGAAAGTAATAAAGTAACAAAATTATTGTTTCAAGTATTAAAATAAATCAACAGAATATTATAAAAAAACTAGTTAACTAATGATGAAAATAAAACACATAGCATTACAGATGTTTATTTGCAAATCTTCTATTGAGATTAATCAAAAACTGATTCTCGAAAAAATGGCTACCCAATCAGGATCTCTTAGGCCTAAATATAAGCCCAGCATACGTTCAGAGGCTCTTCTCCCTACAATCTATCGCAGGGATAGTGAACGGGCTGAAAATATATCCATCTAACACTATGATCACTGTCTTCCTTATCCACACAAGTAACGTCGACGCAGACATAATGTGCAGGAAGATGGGGATTATTAGTTCCACACTTCCCCAGCATATCTATATTTCTATCAATCTATATTTATTTCTTTATATCTGTCTACCTATTTATATAATATTATTGTTATTTATCTATATCTATCTATCTATGACGACACTAAATTTATCCATATCTGTCTAGCTATCGATCATTCTATAGCCATATACATTTATTTAGCTGTGTGTGAGTGTAGGAAAATAAAACATAATTAATAAATATATCTAAACATCAATTATCGCTCAAAAATATACATGTTATTAATGTCATCACAGGAAACTCTTCATGTGAAGCAAATAACTTGTACTTCATAAAACATCAATTTTATTAGCATGAACTAACACAACAACACTCCTAGAAGCAAGTGAACGTAGTGAGAGATCAATAAACAAATGTATGAGTAAATTTTGATAACACAGAAGCCAGTAATAATCAGCGTCTTGTGGGGGAGGATTTACGTACTAAAAGAACTGAGTGACTCCCTGAAGGATACCCCCTATACTTATTTTATCTTAAGAGTAATTACCTTAACGCAAACCTAACCTACCCTAATGTAACTTAACTTTTCTTAACCTAAACCATCAGGTAGTGATTCTTGTATGTTTCCGGGGCAATTCAGGGGTTCAGAGTGTGCATGACTGATATTTGGGGCTGTAAACACACACACATTGATCGTATTTAAACACACACAGAGGCAGGTGCGAAATAATAAATTTGCCAACTTTTAACACATTAACTGGGCCACTTCACGAACACACTATATGTAATGTCATTATCACTTCCCTCACACTGACCGTCTGTTATTATTCACCGAGGTACTAAACTACTCTGAGCCTGGTGGACCAAACCATACGCATATGTCTTTGGTCAATCCAGCTTTACCAACCCCCAGAGACATTTTAGATGAAAACTACGGTCTTTGAGCACACCACACACGAAACAGTGCCGTGCTTGTGTAATGTTTTGCCCCAAAACTGTTACGTATGGCCCATGATTTGACAGATAAACACAAATTATCCTTATTTAAGAGATCTTTAAGTTATTGAACAAGCCTTAAATCTTAAGAGTACTAGTTTTGATTTTAACACAATGCAGTTCAGTTCACTGCGGCACTGCTACTTATTTCAAATCTGAACATTAGGATTGCGTCATACATCTAATGCGAAAAACAATTTTGTTCCCGGAGTGAGAGTGAACGTCGAGCCTATCATGTTCCTGAGCTTATATACCAGAACTGGCGAACTTGGAAGGCATTGAACACATATTGTTTCCTCGCACCACAGCCAGACAATCATAACTCACTGTGAGTCGACGCACTTAATAGCCAACTGAGCCCGGAGGACCTGACCCTTGGTTCTCACGTTGGGGTGGTCTTGGAGATGTCTGTGTATGATGGAGGTTCTTTGTCTAGGTTTTCCTCTGTACTTAGCGTTACCTTGGCGTCTTCATCTTGGCAAGGGAGAATGTCGGTCACGGAGACATAGGCTTCGTCGGCAGTGGTGCAGAGGTGGTCATATGGAGGAGGTGTGTCCATCACTGCATCATAATTGGGTGGAGCATCGGTAGTGTTCCTGTCACACACACTGCCGCCATGCTCAGGGTCTTTATTCTGTTGAAATGTGCATAAATTACTCTACATTTTTTTCAGGGATGTGATGCAAACAAAATTATTTAAAGAAATCCAGGACATTTCACTTAAATGAATCAGAAACAACAACACACTTGAAGAGATTTCTGAATGTGATGACAAATTACACACAAACGCACATATCAATCCTATTATAGTTCTGCGTTGAAGCAGAGGACCTTCAAATGTATTCAGGGCTAACTGAGACACAGATTTTCTAGAAAAGCATAATACGAGATACAGTAATGTTAAAAGTGATAATTTAGTAAGGGTGTCTAAGGGAAAATATCATTAAGTGCCGGACAAAAGAATGAATCTTGGATCTTCAGCAAGGTTATGGATCAAGGACATTGGGTGAGGGAGAGGAAGCGGGCTTCCCTTTCTAACGAGGCCACTACGACCGTGAGGTAAACAACAGCAGAATCCCTACACTGTGGCAACCGTGGAGACCTCCGTGGTGGCAACACAAGCATCCACAGGTACTAATTTTAATCCATTCTTTATTTGGCAACGAACCAAAGATGATATTCTCTGTATACTAAAACCTCGCTGAGATATTTCGTACATAAAGCCAAGTAAGTAACAACATAATTATTTTGCAAGATTATTTATATATATATATATATACTTCATTTTTAGTCCATTTAACACGCGGACTTTGAACATACAATCAACGACCTCACCAGCAAGGAATCGAACCCTCGACCTACTGGGTGTGACTAGGGAACGCTTACCGGCTAGGCCACAAGGACACTAAAAGCAGTTCTAGACTCTGTTATATTTCACACAAAGCCTGTTCATCGAGCTGATGGCGCCGTGAACCTCATTGGGAAACTGCCCGTGCCTCGTATGTGGTGTCAGTAGCATTTTACCGAATCCAGCTGGTATGAAACGCGAGGTACCAGCTGGATTCGGTAAAATGCTACTGACACCACATACGAGGCACGGGCAGTTTCCCAATGAGGTTCACGGCGCCATCAGCTCGATGAACAGGCTTTGTGTGAAATATAACAGAGTCTAGAACTTGCTTTAGTGTCCTTGTGGCCTAGCCGGTAAGCGTTCCCTAGTCACACCCAGTAGGTCGAGGGTTCGATTCCTTGCTGGTGAGGTCGTTGATTATATATATATATATAAATATATATATATATATATATATAAGAACATAAGAAAATAAGGAGTCAGCAATAGGCCGGTTGGCCTGTGCATGGCAGCTCCTGTCGGGTTACTACCACTCTCTATCGTCCATGAATCTATCCAGCCTCCTTTTGAAACTTCCCAGCGTTCCAACACTTACTACAAAGTTGCTAAGCTTGTTCCACTCGTCAACCACCCTATTTGTAAACCAGTTCCTTCCTATCTCCCTCCTAAGCCTAAACTTATCCAATTTAAATCCGTTGCTCCGAGCCCTGTCCTGCTCGGATATTATAAGAACTTTATCTATATCCCCTCTATTGATTCATTTCACCCACTTAAATACTTCTATCATATCTCCCCGCACTCTTCGTCTTTCTAGGGAATGCAAGTTTAGTTTCTTTAACCTATCTTGATATGGAAGGTTTCTAAGTCCCGGAATCATTTTCGTCATTCTTTGCTGCACCGACTCATGTGAATTGATATCCATTCTATAATAGGGGCACCAGAACTGAACCGCATAATCGAGGTGCGGCCTGACTAGCGCAAGATATAGTTGCAATAAGACCTCTGCACTCTTATTACTTACACTTCTAGATATAAAACCCAATACTCTGTTTGCCTTATTTCGAACATTAACGCACTGTTTTCTAGGCCGTAGGTCCGGGCTTACAAGTACCCCTAAGTCTCTTTCACAGGTCGACTTCTCTAGGGTGGTGTTGTTAAGGCTGTATACATTGTCAGTATTTGTTCTTCCAATATTAAGTACGCTGCACTTGCTGGTGTTGAATTTCATTTGCCATTTTTCAGATCACCCCTGCAGTATATTTAGAGCCTCCTGAAGTGCATTTGCCGCCCTATTTTGGTGTCATCCGCAAACTCGCTATATATATGCTGATAACCACAAGGAAAGAAGAAAACACGAAGTGAATTACACGAAAGCGCTTGGGAACTTCGTGTTTTCTTCTTTCCTCGTGGTTATCAGCATATACCTAGATCACGCGCACCTACAGTGATTTACTTGCATATATATATATATATATGGTATATATATATGGTATATATATATATATATATATATATATATATATATATATATATATATATATATATATATATATATATATATATATATATATATATATATGCTGATAACCACCAGGAAAGAAGAAAAAAACACGAAGTTCCCAAGCGCTTTCGTGTAATTCACATCTTCAGGGGTGAGTACAGACTAGATAGAGTAATGCAAAACATACATTCATTATTATTCTGCCCACCATAATAAAGTCAAACAGTCAGTATTTACAACAATGTTTTTACGTGCCTTGAGAATTTGCAGTCCGGAATTCATCGATGAGGAATACAAATATATATATAATATTGGCTCAAACCTTAAATACCCTAGATCTTTCATAGACAAATGCTTAAACATTACAAAGAAAACTTTTTATAGAACTGATCCCAAGCCCACCCATGACCATAAGAATATCTTAATATTACCATTTCACAAAAAAATTTCTCACACATTCCGGCACAGCTAAAATCTTGGAACGTCAATGTGGCATTCAAAAACTCATGCACTGTTAAACAAATGTTAATCAAGAACTCCCCCAACAACACAATTGGTTGCATTTATAAAGTTCCTTGCAAGGAATGTAATATGTTTTACTTAGGCCAGACAGGTAAAGATCTTGTAACTAGAATTAAACAACACAAATACAGTGTTAGGACAGGCCAGGAATCCAATGCTCTGTTTGTTCATTTGAGGGATAACAAGCATTGCATTGACTGGGATAATGCCTCCTCAATATTACCATGTAATTCAATTGATAGTAGGAACATCATAGAATCTAGTCTTATTAAACATACCGAAGCATTCAACATGAATTTGAGTAACGGCATGTACAAGCTGGACAACTTTGTAATTAAGAAGATTTGTGATCAGGTGAGAGGGCGGGTCACTGTCCCATCTGACCCAACCACCAACCGTTGTGTGCCATTTAAAGATTAGTAGGGTCATTACCTGACCATTGTGGACCTGGTCTCACCCTCCTCTGTATATATTCATCTTGTTTTGCATTACTCTATCTAGTCTGTACTCACCCCTGAAGATGTGAATTACACGAAAGCGCTTGGGAACTTCGTGTTTTCTTCTTTCCTGGTGGTTATCAGCATATACCTAGATCACGCGCACCTACAGTGATTTACTTGCATATATATATATATATATATATATATATATATATATATATATATATATATATATATATATATATATATATTTATTAGATGCACTTGTAGCTGTACTTAAATGGTTAAACGAAAGGTATACAGTGACCCTGACTGGCTGATTAATCTGGTCTTTGGTAGAAACAAAAGGTGTTCTGGCTGCCACAAAAAAAGATAAGAATAACGATTTATCGTCTTCTTGTATATGTCAGACCTACAGGTATTCTGTTCCTTTAGCTTTAACAGGAATTATCTATTCATAGAATCTATATCAATGAGTGCATAATGAGAATTCTACTTATGCTGTTTGAAATAAGATTAAGATGTAGACGAGTAAATTATATTCATGCCAGTATTTGTTGTCTACCTCCATGACAAGAGAAAACCAATCAACTGTACATTCCCTTCTTCCTTGAAATCTTTATAAGACGAAAATGTTCCTGGGCTAAGGGGATGCTACGAGTCACGAACGTTCTTAAAAATTATATTTTTTTCTTGTGAGTATAATATTTACCACATTGAGGACATAATACACATGTAATCTATTTGGTAATGATAATGGATAAGGTACTAAAAGCCTGACGTCCAACGTAAGGAACTATTGTGGTAACTAACCTTGGGCCTCTAGTAGGTTTCCGTGTCTTGCGCTTGACGTAGGTATTTATAAGAGAAAATCATCGGCCATGGGGTAACTAATATAAACTAAATAATTGTATATTTTCAGGTGGTGTAATGTTACGAATTGGTTTACACTATCTTAGGTTTTAAGTGTCATTGTTGTAAGGGTTTGACTCATTAATAGAAGATAGTTAACTAACACCTCACTTATTGTGTCTGCTGTACACGAGAAAATTAGTGAGAAAAGGTCATGCTAGTGTATGATGCATCTTTGATGATTTAGGCAAAACATTCTACTGTCTCTGAAAACACATATCAGTATATATTATAACATTATTTGTTCTTATTTTTCAAAGATAAAAAAATAGTTAACGAAATATACAATAACTCCCTTATTTTACGAGAGTTAATCCAAATGTCCTAAGTTTTTCCTGACATTGAGTGGAGTGATCTAAGTTGCCGGCTCGTAGAGATTTTAAGGCTTGCTGCCAAGTTGCACTTTGTTCCTTTGTGAAAGGCGAAAAATGATCATTTTTTGGAAAATAGTAAGATAGTAATGAAATATAGACTATGGCATAAACGTTACTATTTCGACACCTAAAATATTTAGGTTATTAATGTCTTGTGTCAGAACGTTACCATATGAACTATTATTGTCTATATAATGTTATCGCATTTGTAAAATCATAAAATATAATGGAATACCATTTTTAACTTCCGGTCTTTGAAGAACTGAGTTTTTCCAAGTCTGAAAATTAAGAAAAAGTTAAGTGCTTATCAACACAAATGACACTGCTACCAACTTACGCTGTCTTGGTGTTGAACACACTGCTTTTTATAGTGGCTGCACCGCTCACATGCCTTTGTGGACAGTCACATGCTCCACAGTTCATCTAATGAACACTGTTGCTACATATTACTCCAGGAGGAGTCTCAAAGATTCGTACGTTTTTATGTATTTTTCTGTGTTACCTACTGTACATCTAGTGTCGGTGGTTAGATTGAAAATTCGCTGTTGTTTCGGCTATGATCATTTCATATATCCTAAATCAGATAAATATATATAATCTTTGATCCTCATTTATTGGGAAGAATAACTGAAGGAAACCTTGAGATTTCTGGCTCAAGATGATACAAAAAAAAGGTCTAGTCTTACCTGTGGTTGGCCTTCTGGACGACTCGCCAACAGTCGGTAATGAGCCATGAGCAGGGACACACACGCACACAACACAGCAAAGGCTACGAGCAACGAGAAGCCTGGAAATGCACACGATGGGTTGTGGAAGAGAACCGCCACAATCACCAAAGAAGGCACAGTCCCAAGAATGGACAAAAACAGTGACTCGCAGATTACACGCATCTTTGCTAGCTGCCCTGGGTCTGCGTTCCCCCGTCCTCACGTTACGAGAGAGCTCACACAAGTGGTGCTTTGGTGCGAGTGCTACCAGTTATATAAACCTGTGTGCCCTGCCGTGAGGCTGCCTAGACTGATGGCAGTAGCTGCGGTGAGACCCCGGGATCTCTCTAGGAAAATAACGCGATTTCCTGTTGGCTGACGGGGAAAGACGAGACGATACGTACGTTCACACCTGCCTGGTATATCCACCACCTACCCTACTTTTTTTTTAGTGAATCATAGAACGAATTATCTAGAATATTACGTGATTTATCTCAAAAGTAATTACAGATCAAAGAATTGATTTATTCGATCTCAATTACCCGTTCAAAGTTTAGCATCTACACACACACACACATATATATATATATATATATATATATATATATATATATATATAATATATATATATATATATATATATATTTTATGAAAATCCACAATGAAAACGTGGATAAGATAAATCTTGATAAATATATATATATATATATATATATATATATATATATATATATATATATATATATATATATATATATATATATATATACTGTATATGCTGATAACCACAAGGAAAGAAGAAAACACGAAATTCCCAAGCGTCCTTGTGGGCTAGCCGGTAAGCGTTCCCTAGGGCCACCCAGTAGGTCGAGGGTTCGATTCCTTGCTGGTGAGGTCGTTGATTATATGTTCAAAGTCCGCGTGTAAATGGACTAAAAATGAAGTATGCATATATATATATATATATATACAGACTCAATGTAGTATATCAAGTATTAAGAGAAAATGTTTTAGACGACTTGACGTCACAGCAATGACCTTCCGATCTGTAAAAAGTAGAGAAACAAGGAAAAGATTATCAGGTCAGGCAGGTGAGGGAGTGAAAGGGTTGGACCTGCCTTCTTCCCTGACGTGAAGGAAGAATGAGTTTAATATCTAATTTGGTCGGTAACTAACTAGCTGGATGAAAGAATTCCCATTAAACAAACTTATTGTAGCATAATAGCATCTAGCTAGCTTAATATTACCACAATCTAGACTAAATCAACCATAATTAATCAAGCCCAACATAACCATAACGTAGCCTAACCATTACATGGTCAAACAATACCATAACTTAATTCTACCGCAGCCCAACTTATAAACAGATAACCATAAACTAGCCTAGCATAACCACAACCTAACCCAACCCCAAGATGAATTTCGCGTTGCACTCCAAACTTAGAAACTTAGCAAATCACGATTTGGGGGGGGGGGGGGGGGGCGAACATTAAAACAATTTTGATATTGAAACAGTTTGCTTAGCCAGAAAAATACAGATCCAGAGTGGACAATAAGAAAAATATTGAGTGAAGTGAGAACTTGAACTTTTCTTAGTGGCACGTGATACTGTCCATTTATATTAAGGAATTATTATATAATATTATTTAGTACCATCTGGACTACTACAAGTAACATGGTGTTCGTAAATATATATTAGAATGTTGCCACGATTAAAATTTGTCTTATTTATAATTATTTTTTACATTTATATTATAAGTATGTAATCATTTTCACAGTAAAGTTGATATACCGTAATCTGATAAGAGGGTGGAAGCGATACAGCATGGGTAGTGTTGGGGTGAAGCTAAGGGACAGCAGACACAGTCTTGAAGGCAAAATATATAACTATTACAATGTAAGATATAATGGTTTCCAATGTTATAATAAAAGTAAATGTATGCAAGCAATTGTTCCAAAAATATCAATAACTGGACAATAGATGAACTTAAATAGATGATTTAAATGAAATCTGCTCGGATGGGTGGGGGTAACTTGTTCCACACCACGCCCTGATATTTTATAAAGGTCTGGGACAACACAAGAACACAAGAATGGAGGGAACTGCAGCGGGCCTATTGGCCCATACTGGGCAGTCCCGTTTACACCCAACCCCTATTGCTCATATAAGCATCCAACCTATGTTTGAAGCTATTCAGCGTATTCGAGTTAATGATGATATTTGGTAACTTGTTCCATTCATCCACTACTCTGTTTCCAAACCAGTGTTTACCCATTTCCCGCCTAAATCTAAATTTGTCTAATTTAAAACCATTGTTACGAGTTCGCTCCTGGTTGGATAGTTTGAGTACCTTTGTAATGTCCCCTTTGTTTAGCCCTGCCTTCCACTTATACACCTCTATCAGGTCGCCCCTCGCTCTACGTCTCTCAAGGGAGTGCAAATTAAGATGCTTTAACCTGCCCGGGATTAGTCTTGTCATTCTCCTCTGAATTCTTTCCAAGGATTCTATATCCATTCTGTAATACGGTAACCAGAACTGAACTGCGTAATCCAGGTATGGTGTCACAAGAGCAAGATACAGTTATAGGATGACCTAGCTAGTCTTGTAACTAACACTCCTTTGTATGAACCAAGTACTTTGTTAGCCTTGTTACGAGCAAAAACACATTGTTTACTTGGCTTAAGGTTCCTACTTATCATTACCCCTAAATCTCTCTCGCAGTACTTTACATTTGTCCATGTTGAATTTCATCTGCCATTTTTCAGACCATTCGAAAATTTGTTTACATCTTCCTGTAGTTCTGCTGAGTCCTCGTCAGATTAAATAACACGTCGTATTTTCGTGTCATCAGCAAATTTACTTATGTTGCTGTCTATGCCGATATCTATGTCGTTTATGTATATAATAAATAATAATGGTCCAAGTACTGAGCCTTGGGGAACTCCACTTGTGACGTTGCTCCAATGGGACTTAGTGCTGTTCATGCTCACTCGCTGTTTCCTGTCCTGTAACTACTCCCTAATCCATTTAAGGATGTTACCTTTGATGCCATGAGCTTCTACCTTTCTAATTAGTCTTTCATGGGGGACTCTGTCGAAGGCTTTGCTAAAGTCGAGATATACCACATCATAATTGTGCCCCTCGTCCACCTATTCGAAAACTGATGAAAAGAATGTTAATAGATTAGTTAGACAAGAACGTCCACTTGTGAAGCCATGCTGGGAATCATTGATCAATCTGTGCTTCTCCAGGTGATTTCGAATAGAGTTTGAAATGATTGCTTCCAGTAATTTGCTTACTATTGATCTTAGACTGATTGGGCGGTAGTTAGAGGATAGTGATCTATCCCCCTTCTTGAAAATCAGTATTACATTTGCTATCCTCCAGGATTCTGGTACTACACCTGTTTTTAAGGACATGTTAAACAACTTTGCTAAGGGCATACTAAGCTCTTCCTTACATTCCTTTAATACTCTGGTATATATCTCATCGGGACCAGGTGACTTATTTGGCTTTAGTTTGTCTATTTGCTTACTAGCATCGTTACTAGTCACTACTATCTGGCTTAATTTGTTTTCTTCACTATCTCTGAATAGAGTCGGCGCCTCGGGTATCATGTTTAAATTTTCGGTGGTGAAAACTGTTGAAAAAGATTTATTCAAATTATTGCTCATTTCTCTGTCGTTATCAGTTAGCTCGCCCGTGTCTGACCACATTGGTCCAATCTTTTCTCGTGTTTTAGTTTGATACATTTGGTAGAATCCTTTGGGGTTTGTCTTCGCCTCCCTTGCTATCCTTACCTCATTATTCCTCTTTGCTTTCCTTATCTCGGTTTTAACCCTACTCGCCAATACCCTATAATAGTCCCGGAGGTGAATTTCGCCACGATTTATCCTTCTACCTATAGCCTTCCTTTGGCCAATGATGTTCTTTAAATAATTATTTATCCATTTAGGGTCACTGTAGTCTGATCTGAGTGTTTTGTATGGTATGTTCTGCCTTTGTGCATTAAGTAACTCACTATTTAAATTGTTGTGGAACTCGGCAATCTCAGATCTCTTTCTCAGGTCGGTGTCATCTGTCAGGTTCACGGTCAAGCGCGACACCCCCTCTCTCAGCTGCCTCATTAAACTGTCAAAGTTCGCCCTTCTGAAATCTGGAACTTTAGTGGAATTTTCCTTACGTCTGCCCTGAAAATCTAACTGGAATCTAATTTCTTTGTGATCTCTGTTTGCAAGTTCGTACCCTACCTTGACACTGCTAATGAGGTTTTCTCTTTGACAGAACTAAATCGAGTATACTATTACCCCGTGTGGGTTGGGTTATATGTTGACTTAGAAAACAGTCCTGGATCGTCTCGAGAAAATCCTCTGATTCTGAGTTCCCCATAAGGTCAGTCCAATCTATTTGGCCAAGGTTAAAGTCGCCTACTATACAGACTTTGTTGTGTATGGAAGCCCTGCGCATTTTATCCCAGATAAGTCGCTCATTGACTCTATCAAGATTGGGAGGTCTATATATTACTCCTGTGATTAATTTTTCCCTACCGTCGATTAATTCTATCCAAATTGTTTCTGTATTCCGCTCAGTTTTTATTTCCTTATTTATTTCACACTTCAGATTATCCCTAACATAGATTGCTACTCCGCCTCCTTTCCTGGTCTGCCACAATTTGGTATTCAACTGGTAACTCACGTGTGTCTACGGACTGAGAGGAGCACATGGGACTTAGTTGATTAATTGATTTATAAAAAAATAAAGCACAGCATTAAGTGCTAAGATCCTGAAGTCTTAACATTTTCAATTTAGAAAACTGTTCGTTCGTGTGATAATTTTTTTTTCAGTAGGTCATTGTCTGCACAACACTTTTCTAGGCAGCAACCAGGGGTTTTGTTTTAGTGGTGCCGGAGGCCCTCAATAGTATCTGGCAGTGAATCAACTGTTGGTAAACAAGGCCATAGTAGATTTCTTTCATTGCTGCAAGAATGAGTGACTGACGAGTCTGCTACCGGATACCCCACTGTTTATGATTCTGCTGTGAATGGTTTGTATGTGGTTTTTCCAGTTTAGTTTATCTTATGCAACAACCCCTAGGAATATAGTATTTTGTTAACGTTTGCTGACTGAATTACCAGAGTAAAGGGGGTCCAGATCTGGGGTAAGTTTTTTCTTGTGTGAAAGATTGTGTGGTGGGTTTTTCAAGGTTTTAGATAAGTTTATTACATATTACCCAGCTCCTGACTTTAGTCAATTCACTGTTTATAGTTCCCATCAAGGAATGGAGGAGATCTGAGTGACTGCCATAGAGATGACTATCGCCTGCAAATAATTTGTATTTTATGAGTGTGCTGGAGTGGACTATATCATTATGTACAACAGGAACAGGACTGGGCCGAGAATGGAGCCTTGAGGAGCACCGTACAAAATAGGTGAGGAGTCAGATTGTTGATTGTTATAGCAGACATACTGCTTCCTGTTGACAGATACGAGGCAAACTATTTGTTGGATAAGCCTCTAACGCCGTAATGTTCTAGCTTTAACAGGACGATAGTATTGTCGACAGTATCAAAGGCTTTTGAGAGGCCCAGGAATTTCCTACTGTGATTACCATCGAATGGGCTCAATATGTCATTAGTAAAAGACAGAAGGGCACTTTCAGTTGACCTTCTAGCTCTGAAGCTAAACTGAGAATCTTTAAGGATTTTACTGTCACTTCAGAAGGAGTTTAGTCTACATGCCAGCTTCTCGAGTATCTTATTTAAGACTGGGAGGACTGATATGGGGCGGTAATTCTTGAAAAGACCTTTATCACCAGATGTTTTTAAATGCCGGGTGAACTTTAGGAACTTAAGTTTATCCGGTAAGACACCACTAGATAAGAAGGAGTTACAAATGTGTAAAACTGGTAGTAATAGGGGGCCACTTTCTTAATGATGCTCATTGGTATATTGTCATCGCCTGCTGTTGCATCCTTTGGCATTTTTTGGGTGGTCAATAATTCATCTTCCGTGACAGGGACAAGAACAATTCATTTTGCTCTCTGTTTTATAGGTAGGCTGTAAAATCTTCATGGTGGTCAGGTACGCTCTCTGAAAGATTTCTGCCAACATCTGACATTTCTAACTGCTTGTGTTACTATATTTCGGATACTTCGGTGAACAACACCGAAAGTTCTGGGTCTTTAGTTTGTTTTTCTTTCATTATTGCCTTGATTTCACTTATGATATAGAGCTTGGAGATAGATATACTTTTTACTCACTTAGTCTTGAGGGGGGGAAGAATTTATCAAAGCAAGCATTGAAGATGCAAGACAGTTGCAACAAATTACGTTAGTGTTGTCGGAGTAGAAAAGAACCTACTTAGCATTCATTGAATTATTTTCGAACAGGAGCATATTGTCATCCCCAGTAGTATCTGTATTTTATTGTAACTTTACTAAAACTTTCAAATCTTGTGGTTGTTTTATACATGGCAAAATCTGGGAAATGATACGAGATTTTGTTAGAAATACTTCCATATGCAAAATTGTTAGGAGTGTTGTTAGATTAGATATGATCTACAATATCACAGTTACAACCTTCACACCCTTTTTTAGGACTCACTAGAGGATGTGTAGTCAACCCATAGGCCCATTATATCAGAGGACACTCTGAAATAACAGCGTCTGTTAACAGAGACATTAAATGTTAAACACAGACCCTTACCTTATTTCTGGCTAACAACCCCCTGACAGCTGACAGGTGTTTGCTTCAGTACCACTGTTCTCATTAAAACTGGTTTAATCAAAACACAGCTGTAAATTTACAACAAAATATATTTAACAACAAAATATAATAAATGTGCGCTCTCCGTCCATGTGCCTACAAAAGGCCACAAATAAATTCACTCAGAATAATGTTATCTCCACCAAATACAATGCTCTCTCACTACTATAAAATTCTTTAGACTATAATGAACATATTATACTCTAGTAAACACCATAATTATCCATGATTGCCCAGATAATAATAGATAAATATGCACCACACAATTTTGGCACTCCTGTCCTCCACAACATAGCTTAGTAGCTACCGAGAGTGCATCAAAATGAAAACAATGTTCCAATACTTTCTTGTTTCATCAACATATAATTTCTAATTATTTTTATACTTCCCACCTGCTTCTCACAGTCTTTCATAACTGTATACAAAATAAGAATATATTCTACAAGGTGTACTTAATGAAACAAATACTCGCATACATACTCATATAAAATAATCACGTTATTTTTCAAAGTCTTTACCATAGATTTGGAAATTTGATTCTAAGGAAAACGGAAAACAGCAGAAACTAAATACAATGGGTAACTGAAACAAATATTGAGGGAAAGGGGAGACGACTGTAACAAGAGTGACAGACTGACAGTGGTGGTAGTTACTCTGGTGGGATCGGTTATTGTGTTGAAGAAGAGCTTAGAATGACAGGAAACAAGAAGGTCTTTCACTGAAGTGTTATACTTATGTGCGGCACCACCACCGTGTCGTGACATACTGTACTTACGCAGGAGAACTTTCGCCGATAGATTCTCACTAATCACAAGAGCTGTTCCACCTCACATGGGAGGAAATCTCTGCCAGAAACCGACAGGATGCCGAGGAGTATACATCAATTTAACGCATTCTCTATGAGGACTTTAATTACTTTATTTGGCTAACGCCCAGAGGAAACTCCGTACCCCAGGAGTTAGTAGACTCCCCACATAATTTGAATTTAATAACTAAATCCAGGACAAATAGATGCAGATACACGAGGTGTATGGTGAGACCAGTTTACTTAAATAATACAGTATATCAAAATGTCCTTTTTTCTTATAAAAATTTTTTTTTACAATTTAGTGAGTCTTTACCGTCAGTTAACAGCGGAAGCATTGATTTCCAAAGCATTTTGGTGACAACACAATGTAATTTTGTTTGAATTTCAATATCAAGTTATTGAATGCGAGTCACTGCTTTGAACACTGCAATTCTGTTTCTAATAAAAGAAATTTGTTAATACAGAAATTTCGGCTTGATCAATCAAGTTTTTTCTCTATATGAATTAAATCCTGATTCAAGATACTTAGAGTAAATCTTAATTCAAGTTACCAAGATATCATCAAACATCGATTCATCGCATGAACTTTGAACTAGAAGTCTTAAACCTTTATACAACCTTTGTATTAAACTTTCTTACATTATGTAATAATAATAACGGTTGTCCCTCGTGTAATAAGGCATGGCCGGCCCAAGGGCCACCTAGACGTGAATTCGTTTAAGGTGAACATAAGAACATAAGAATGGAGGAAACTGCAGCGGGCCTATTGGCCCATACTGGGCAGTCCCGTTTACACCCAACCCCTATTGCTCATATGAGCATCCAACCTATGTTTGAAGCAATTCAGCGTATTCGAGTTAATGATGATATTTGGTAACTTGTTCCATTCATCCACTACTCTGTTTCTAAACCAGTGTTTACCTATTTCACGCCTAAATCTAAATTTGTCTAATTTAAAACCATTGTTACGAGTTCGCTCCTGGTTGGATAGTTTGAGTACCTTTGTAATGTCCCCTTTGCTTAGCCCTGCCTTCCACTTATACACCTCTATCAGGTCGCCCCTCGCTCTACGTCTCTCAAGGGAGTGCAAATTAAGATGCTTTAACCTGTCTCTATACTCAAGGTTCCTAATGCCCGGGATTAGTCTTGTCATTCTCCTCAGAATTCTTTCCAAGGATTCTATATCCATTCTGTAATACGGTGACCAGAACTGAACTGCGTAATCCAGGTGTGGTCTCACAAGAGCAAGATACAGTTTTAGGATGACCTCGCTAGTCTTGTAACTAACACTCCTTTGTATGAACCCAAGTACTTTATAGCCTTGTTACGAGCAAAAACACATTGTTTACTTGGCTTAAGGTTCCTACTCATCATTACTCCTAAATCTCTCTCGCAGTCGGATTTCTCTATGGCATCGTTGTTCATCTGGTATCTGGTTTCCCTGTTTACATCTCCTATACTGAGTACTTTACATTTGTCCACGTTGAATTTCATCTGCCATTTTTCAGACCATTCGAAAAATTTGTTTGGATCTTCCTGTAGTTTTGCCAAGTCCTCGTCAGATTTGATAACACGTCCTATTTTAGTGTCATCAGCAAATTTACTTATGTTGCTGTCAATGCCGATATCTATGTCGTTTATGTATATAATAAATAATAATGGTCCAAGTACTGAGCCTTGGGGAACTCCACTTGTGACGTTGCTCCAATGGGACTTAGTGCCGTTAATGCTCACTCGCTGTTTCCTGTCCTGTAACCATGCCCTAATCCATTTAAGGATGTCACCTTTGATGCCATGAGCTTCTACCTTTCTAATTAGTCTTTCGTGGGGGACTCTGTCGAAGGCTTTGCTAAAGTCGAGATATACCACATCATAATTGTGCCCCTCCTCCACCTATTCGAAAACTGATGAAAAGAATGTTAATAGATTCGTTAGGCAAGAACGTCCGCTTGTGAAGCCATGCTGAGAATCATTGATCAATCTGTGCTTCTCCAGGTGATTTCGAATAGAGTTTGAAATGATTGCTTTCAGTAATTTGCCTACTATTGATGTTAGACTGATTGGGCGGTAGTTAGAGGATAGTGATCTATCCCCCTTCTTGAAAATCGGTATTACATTCGCTATCCTCCAGGATTCTGGTACTACACCTGTTTTTAATGACATGTTAAACAACTTTGCTAAGGGCATACTAAGCTCTTCCTTACATTCCTTTAATACTCTGGCAAATATCTCATCGGGACCAGGTGACTTATTAGGCTTTAGTTTGTCTATTTGCTTACTAACATCATTACTAGTCACTACTATCTCACTTAATTTGTTTTCTTCACTATCTCTGAATAGAGTCGGTGCCTCGGGTATCATGTTTAAATTTTCGGTGGTGAAAACTGTTGAAAAATATTTATTCAAATTATTGCTCATTTCTCTGTCGTTATCAGTGAGCTCGCCGAAGTCTGACCGTATTGGTCCAATCTTTTCCCGTGTTTTAGTTTGATACATTTGGTAGAATCCTTTGGGGTTTGTCTTCGCCTCCCTTGCTATCCTTACCTCATTATTCCTCTTTGCTTTCCATATCTCGGTTCTAACCCTACTCGCCAATACCCTATAATAGTCCCGGAGGTGAATTTCGCCATGATTTATCCTTCTACCTATAGCCTTCCTTTGGCCAATGATGTTCTTTAAATAATTATTTATCCATTTAGGGTCATTGTTGTCTGATCTGAATTTTTTGTTTGGTATGTTCTACCTTTGTGCATTAAGTAACTCACTATTTAAATTGTCGTGGAACTCGGCAATCTCAGATCTCGTTATCAGGTCGGTGTCATCTGTCAGGTTCACAGCCAAGAGCGACACCCCCTCTCTCAGCTGCCTCTTTAAACTGTCAAAGTTTGCCCTTCTGAAATCTGGTACTTTAGTGGAATTTTCCTTACGTCTGCCCTGAAAATCTAACTGGAATCGAATTTCTTTGTGATCTCTGTTTGCAAGTTCGTTCCCTACCTCGACATTGCTAATTAGGTTTTCTCTGTTAGACAGAACTAAGTCCAGTATATTATTACCCCGTGTGGGTTCGGTTATATGTTGACTTAGGAAACAGTCCTGGATCGTCTAGAGAAAATCCTGTGATTCTGAGTTACCCGTAAGGTCAGTCCAGTCTATTTGGCCAAGATTAAAGTCGCCTACTATACAGACTTTGTTGTGTATGGAAGCCCTGCGCATTTCATCCCAGATAAGTCGTTCATTGACGTTATCAAGATTGGGGGGTCTATATATTACCCCTGTGATTAATTTTTCCCGACCCTCGCTTAATTCTATCCAAATTGTTTCTGTATTCCTCTCAGTTTTCATTTCCTTATTTATTTCACACTTCAGATTATCCCTAACATAGATTGCTACTCCGCCTCCTTTCCTGGTCTGCCTATGGGTGTAACCCGCAATTTGGTATTCGACTGGTAACTCACGTGTGTCTAGGTTGATCCAAGTTTCAGTGAATGGAATTATATCGATTTTTTCGGTACATACCAAGGCCAGCACAACAACCACACCCTGAGTTAACGAGCTGCATGACCCAGTGTCAAGGAATAGTCCGAGAAGACCGGACAACTCGCCAACTGCACTGGCTAACCATTACCCCAGAATATAATCAGCAAATCGAATAACATCCAGGCTCTTAATTAGTGGTGGGTAGACAGAGGCAAATAGTGTAAAATAAATTTGCCCATAGCTTCACCCTCCCAGGGAATGGAACCCGGGTCTGCTCGGGTATTTTCTGTTGTGTATGTCGTTGTAACATCCAAAAGAGTGAACACTAACCTACATATCCTGGGAAGAGGCGATGGCTCATAATGCATAATATAGTGTAATCGATCGATGTTATTAACAACTTAGTATTAATATCTTAGTAAAATTATTGTAATCCTTTTCTTTGACCTCTTCATTATTTCAGCAGCCTAAAACCATGCAGTACACACACACACACTGTCATGGGTTGCGCTGGGCCTCCCGCACAACCCATCCCAAATGTTTGTTTAGGTAGAGGTAAGGTACCCGGCCAGCCGATAGGGGTCATTTCACGCCTCAAAACCACATTTTAGCCAGTGGGCTTTAGACTTTGGGTTAGAGAAGACATGGTGAAATTTGAGGCATTTTCTGGACGTGAGATGATACGGCCGCATCGGCGATATGCAGCCCTGGCGGGTTAGTCCTATATATTAACCAAAATCATAATTCAGTAGAATGTGGAAATAAAATAAAGTCTGGGCAACATGTTGTGCCGTGCTGCTGCAATTGTGGCGGCGCGCATAATGCAGGTTCCTCAATTTGCAATAAGAAGCCACAGATGCGTGGTGCACGGTGGTAGAGCATGGGGAAAGTGCAACAACGAGAAAAGGAGGAAGGACGAGGAGTTGCAGGTGAGACAACTCTACCTTCAACTGAGAACGTGTGGAAGAAGAGGATGGAACAGAGTGACACGTTGAAGGTAACAGGAATTGGCGCAATAGCTGCACCAAAAGTTGTTCCAGAAGATAAGGTAATTGACAAGTTAGGTGATTTGTATGGCGTAGTACAGCGGTTCTTAACCGGGGTCACGCCCCCCCTGAGGGGGCGTGAGTAATTTCCAAATGGGGCGTGAACCCAGAGCAAAAATAAGGAATGGCCTTAGCAGGTGTGTGTATGTCCTTGTTTGGATTTTCGTGTGTCACATCCCCAAACGCCCCTCCCCCCACCGCTCCCCCCCTAAAAAAAAAAATCATTAAATATTATAAAATTTTCACGAAACTGGGTATATTGGTTGCGTGTTCCTCCAATGGAATTCTCGACCTTGCCGCGGCGTAAGCGACACTCAGTTAGGCTTGATCATGTAGAACAAAGTCCAGTGAGCACGCCTGTGACCATATCTCCAAATCGTGATTTTGGCGCTTACTCCACTTCCATTCTAGGCGCCTCATTTTGTTAGTAATGTAAGTATTAAAACGAAAAAGAGGGAATTGAAAAGAAAAAGAGAGGAGTGAGAAAAGGCAAGAAGAGGAGTGATTACCCTAAGTAGCGAGAGTTTTCAGCATTATTTGTATGTTTTACAAAACACCAGTGTAACTTACGGGACTGACTTACCATCTGTTGATACTGTTATAATGAGACTATGATTGGGATACAAATATTACTGACAGATAAGTGGAGGGGCGGGTCAACCGCGTCATCTTAGGTATTTACATGCACTACAACATTATTGATTGATTGATTGAAACAGTTTATTTGACCAGAAAAACGTGGCTGAGCCAGTTGAGAGCCAGAGCTCTCTTGTAGGCACCTGATGTATACTGTACATTTATCTCAAGGAAGTATTATGCAACATTTAGTATCATCTGGAATAGTACACATAGAATGGTGGTAATAAGAACATATCAGAATATTACCACGGTTATCACTTCGATATAAATTTATTAATTTAATTTAATTTTATTTTTTACATTTATATTATAAGTACAGTATATACACAAGTTACAGTGGAATTGAAAAACATAAATATAATGGGGGAACAGTACAACATGGGCTGTATTAAGGTTGAACAAGAGGACAGAGCTGTCAGGATTATGTCTAGTTGGCAAATATATTTTTTTCAATGTTAATTTCTTATCTATCTACATGATAATTTATGATAAAATGGTTTTGATGGTACAATAAAAGCAGGTATATAAAGTAAGTATTACAAGAAATATTAATAGTTAGACAATAGATATTTTTTAAGAGATGATTTAAAGGAAGGGATGTGAAAAATCCAACCATACAGGAACAGTGAGATCACTACTTTAAAGAAACAAGTTTTTTGGATGACATATAACGAAAAGATTAAAATAATTCTTGCATTGTATAAAAATTTTGCTCCAAGTATATAACATTTAACTTTGTGTAAGATTACATTATCTGTTCTTTTAATGTAGTACAGTGTTCATGTCAAAATGAACTACAGGTATTTCATTTCTATAAAATATGTATTGTATTGTTATAACATTTATAAGTTTTTGTAAGTCCCAAAAGGGGATGCAAAGGTGAGGGTGGGGGGTAGTATACTACCCTGTACTTTTGATGTAATAGTTTTATGGTCAATAAAGTATTTCAATCAGGTAGTAGGTAGTAGGCAGCTATCAAACAGGGAGGTACTACCGCCTGGGAAGATATTGGAAGCATAATGGTAGACCCTGCCGCCATATGGCATCACAAAAATTGTGACCAAGTTCCAGGTTGCTGATCTGACTTTATGCCTCATTTACACACAATTGCAGGGTCTCAATTGTTTCTCTCACTTTGACAGTCAGTCTGTCAGAACACCGAGATAAGAGAGCCGTGGATCTGAGGTGAACAAAGAGATTTAGGGCAAAGTATAGTTAAGAAGTGGGAAGTTCAGAAGAAGAATGATAGCAGGTGGACTTTCCACCCTGCGGAGGCTGGTTTGTGGCTTAACCATTGACAGTCGTCCGTCAGTCCTCCAGGGGCAAAGGAGGTTAGATAAGCTAACCTAAGCTGGTTTAAAGTGCAATCCAAGGGAATGTGTTGTTTTAGGGTTTGTTGGAGGGTCCCTTCAGGTCCTTGTGTTGCTGAAGGGATGTTCCTCATCTTTAGTGTTTTGGGGGTCCCACCAGGTCCTTGTGTGAACTGGCTGGATAGTCCCCATCTTTTCGGTTATATGAGTGGTGTTATTCTCTCGCGTATAATGGTTCCGGGCTGATTGTGTTAATGTTGATGCTTCTTGGCCACCAGCTGTGTGATATATTGTTGTTTGCCTGTAATAGTCCCATACCTCTTTTGCTTGTTTGTGTGTTCTTATGTTAATTGTGTCTATGTTATGTTCGATGTGTATGTCTCGTATTTTTTTAATGTGCGGCGGCCTATGTTTTGCTGCTTTTCTTAGTGCTGTATTTTGGACTGCTTGCAACTTGAGTTTGTTTGTTTTAGTTATTGTGTAAAGTGGAATTGGTGGGTATTCACGGTGTGGTCTGACGAGTGATTCGTATAGATGTAGCTGTGTTTTGGTGTTTAGTTTTCTAAAGCGACGGAGTTTGGTTAGTTGTAATTTGGCTTTCGTCAATCTTTCTCTAATGTGTTGGTGTATACCGTTTCTGGTGATTTTGAGTCCCAGTGTTTTTCCACTTTCTGCATATGGTAACTGTTGATTGTTGATTATGATTGGGTATGGATATATTTTTGCAATGTATATGATCTTTAGTTTTGGGATGTTGGTTTGGATTTTCCATTTTCTCTCATAATTGTTAATTTGTTTAGATCTCCCTGGATATTGTATTATTTGCGTGAAATCGTCAGCGTATGCAATGTAGTCCGATTGTCTTGGGTCTGGTATGTCTGCTGTGTATATTGTGTACAGTGTGAGTGGAATGCTGCTGCCCTGTGGGTCTCCACTGTGTATGTTGAAGGTTCGTCCAGTGTAGTTGTCTACAATGAGTTTAGCTTGTCTGTTGTCTAAGAAGTTGCAGAGAAGGGTTGTCATGTTTTTTGGCATGTCAAGTTGAATTATTTTATATTTGAGGCCTTCGTGCCACTCTTTATCGAAAGCTTTTGATATATCTCTGAGAACGACATTGCACTGGTTTTTATTGCTGAGGGCGTTAGCTATTGTTTCGTAAATTAGTGTAATAGCCGTGTTTGTGCCTCTGTTCTTCTGGAATCCACATTATCTGGGGTTATAATTGTTTTCCTATTCTAGATAGTTTATGAGTCTGTTGTTGACTATTTTTTTCAAGTATTTTGCCTGGTGTTTCTAATAGGGATATAGGTCTGTAATTTTCAGGCCTTGTTGGGTATTTTCCGGGTTTGGGTATGAGTCTGATTTTGGCTGTTTTGAATCTCGTGGGGAAGTGTCCTGTTGCTAGTGAGGCGTTAAAGATCTCTGTAAGTTGTCTTATCAGTGTTGTGGGTATGTTTTGAAGGACGGTTTTGTTTATCTGACTTAGTCCAGGTGCTTTACTTTTAAAACTGGTTATTACGTTTGTTATGTCTTTTGTGGTGATTGGCGTGGTTAATGTGTCTGCACTGTTTAGTATGATGAGGTCTATTGTTCTTAGTGGTTGCCATTTCTCTGTGTTTACACAACATACACACTGTATATCGTTCCTCACTTATGGTTCTTTATTATTATTATTATTATTATTATTTTTTTTTTGATTTATTAAGATTTATTATTACTATTATAACACTTTCTCCGTTAATCCCAATTAACTCCATTTCATATCATGTGGTATAATAAAGAGGTTTCGTAAGCTTGCTTCATAATACATTTAATTATTTACAGCAACTAATGTGAAAGTGAATTGCTTACAAAAAGTAGTCAATTATATTGTTCTTCCTCTTTTTTGAGGTTATATTTCGTACAATTATGTTACTTTAAATCAAATATACATTATATTACTGAGGAGTTACGAGAATCTCGCTTCATCTCATAATACTGTATGTGAAATTGATATACTGCAACCCATTTCCAACAGTGGAAGACATTTCTTATGTGGGTAATACAACGTAGAATATAATAATATAGTGTCTGGTTTTCGTTAAAGTCTTCTATGTAGTCCTGTAAATTTTTATTTTAACTATATGTAATATATAGGATATATCATATTTGCTAAATAGCGTATCACATAGTACAGTAATGTCAACCCTACAGAAACTACAGGAGTCAAAGTGTTCATTTCGAAACGAATACAGTTAAGGTAAGAATCGTATTGTAAATTTACTATAGATGGTGTTCTGGACGTTACCATCGTGAAGTTGCTGAAGTGAGTTAAATGTGTTCTTATGTCTCCTTTTATGAGAAAAATTTAGATTACTAAACTGATAAGTGTTGAAATAAGAAATAAATAAAGACACGAATATGAGAATACTGCAGCATCTTCACCGCATCCCGAACAAGACTTTCCGGAGAGAATAAGCACGCAATATTTATTTTATGACTGGGGTGGAGTAGGAAACTAGTTTTGCAAATTATACAACATTTATTTCCTGAAAACTTTACAAAAGAAATGGCCAACCCAAGCGTATGGACCCATATCTAAGAAAAAAAAAAATATTCTGAAAGCTCAAAACACTATCTTGAGAACTATCGTGATAACAGTCGTAGCCTAAGGAGTGTAAGTCCTGAGAATCATCTTCCAGAAATAAACAGTAAAACAATAATGTGTACAAAGGTATACACAAGTTGGATGAAGATATGAGGAAGGACGCTGGTCACTAGGCTAACACATCATAGCTTTAAAAGAGCCCAATTACCGCAGTCTTCATCTCTGTCCCGAGTGTCGCTTGTATGTATCCGTGTTATGTACTCCTATGTTGTCTAGCTTCGGTAACTCACCTGCTCACAGAAGAAGATGATTTACATACTGCAAAGTAATCTCCTCCAGCCATGCTATGACACCCTCAGGGGTGTACGGTAGTGCCAGGACACTCGTGGAAGCCCAGCAGCGTCTGTACACTCATATAAGCCACAACAGCGCTTGGGCATTCGTAGAAGTCTACAGCAGTGCCTGGACACACTTGGGTACCCGCAGCTCTTCTTTGATACACTTGGAAGCCCACAGCAGTGACAAGATACCCAGGTGCCGTACTCGCATCAGAACCAAGACAATCAGGTGCTGTGCCTACAGCAGTGCCAAGACACTAAAATGCCGTGCGCAGAGCAGTGCCAGGACACAGCAGCGTCAAATCACATCTCACACTAAAGATAGCGAGCAAATTCCACTGGCCATTAAGGCCTTGTTTCACCACCTGAAGCCTCTTACTTCTGCCAGGCAGCTCCTCTTCGCCAAGTGCCGGCCATTCAATGCAGGACTCACATGGGTCACCAGTGACGATTCACATGGGTCACCAGTGGCGATCGTAGGGTGCTCTTCGAAGTCGTGAAGGTGGAGCTAAGGCGGGACGCTATTGGACGGTAAGTTCAAAGGTGGTTTGATTTCATTTGATGTGGGCTGTGTTGTTCACGTGAGGGGGTTGTCTCGGGCGAAGTAAGAAGGGGGAGCCTCAATAACCGAGAGCTGTACTGATGAGGAACTACGAACATACGACTGATCTATGGCTGATAGATTGCCATGAGATAAATACTCTAAGGATGGAAAGACTGTGCTTGACGAGTTATCTTGGACGGAGGATGCGGTTGTGCTGGCCGCGACTGCTTCACCGTAAGAAGGCAGGGTTGAATCTTGACTATTGCTGTAACCCCGATCGTCTGTCTGATAACTTCCAGTAGGACCGTAGGACTCCTCCTGGATGAAATCATATGGCGGCGGAGGAAGGTGTGCTTGTGGATGAGGGGAAGTAATGAGTGAGGAGGTCTGGACAGCGCTGGGAGTCTTGGTGATCCTAACAACGGCTAGGCTCGGGGCAGGTGGTGTTTCATCACTCTGTAAGAAGATAGAATCTAGTGAGATGGCTAACAACGAAATTTTGGGTGATGACATTTTGTAAAAGAAAAATAAATATAGATATAAAATGTTGTTTTAAGGCTATACAGTAAGTGTTCTCACAAGCACTTATAGAAAATATTTCCATGTTACGCACGCACATACACAACTTTGTCATTTCATTAAATTCAAGCTGATCTGAAACTTAAGAGGAGTAAAGCTTTATCCAGTATCCCTAGACACCATGGTTTCTTCACGTTTGAGGTCGAAGGTTACATGATGTTTGGCGGTGACCGAAAAAGCAAAGTATAATATGATTTGTTTAACAAATAAAAAATACTAAAATGTCTCACGGATTTGCGTTCCCCTTTCTATTGCTTACACCAGAGCGTTAGTTAAAGTTCTACGGTACTTAGTTTGTTAATAGACGTAGGCTAGAACCCCGTGTGTCACAAAATTTCTTACGTCGAGTATTCCATGTAAGTAAAGATGTACAAGAACACAATTTAACTGGTCGACTTTAGCCAATGTGGTGAAATAACGTCCAACAAAAAACCTTAAAATTTGTTAGACTTCACGGCCACTTACCACACCCCAGTTAAGACAAAAACATTTTAGGAGTACTGGATCAAAGTCTATATTCCTTTGTGTGAAAATAATGGATACTGAACTGGGCGGGTTAAAGGCACTGCTACATGTATTCAGTAACCTGTATTTGTACCTTACAGCTTGACCTGTTGTTCGCTGCAAACAGATTATTATTATTATTATTACTGTATTATTATCCCAACTGTGTATCAGAGAAATGTTTTCGGTCCTGTCTGTTCTCAGAATAATTCAAGAACAGTTCCGCGGATTTGCACTGAGTAAGGTTGATGAACATATGACAAGGTCTACATGGTAAACTTTTGGTATACATCTCACTAAACTGACCAAGTGTTGCCATAGTTATTGTTCGCACACTTTGCAGTAGGGTAGTTTGGTGGTTAAAGAAAGGCCGAGGTAAATCATAAGGACAATCTCATCATGTTGTCTCACGCAATGGCCGATAATTGAGTGATTCTCTAGAAACCTAACCTAACCTTACTTCGAGCGAGAGACAACTTGACTGGCTACGGTGTTAAAAGAAAATGATGGTATGAAACTGCCTCCAGTAACGTCAAAACTATGTAATGAGAATGTAGACGTCAAAGCAATCACCGAAACCTGGATGAATCTGGCGTGCAAGAACTTTTTATCTGAGTATCACATAGAAGGGTACAACCTTTTTCACAAGGGCAGGGAAGGTAGGAAGGGGGGAGGGGTCGCATTCTTCGTCAGGAATACATTAGAATGTTGCATTAATAAAACAATAAAGGGTGAAATAGGAACTGAGTCTGTATGGGTAGAAATTGCAGAAGGAAGAAAAACTAGGGAAAGAAACAGCTCAGCCCATATGGCAGGAAAAGAGTAGGGTAGCAATATACAAAAACCTATGTGCATTATGGGGGATTTGAACTTCAGAAATATTGACTGGGACAACATTATAGGTGACTTAGACTATGAATCTGAAGACTTCCTCAACGCAGTACAGGAAAAAAAATAAAACAACTAATTACAGAACATACTAGGGGTGACGCTATATTAGACCTAGTATTAACAAATAAAGAAAATATTATCAGAGATATCACAGTAGGGGAAGAACTAGGGAACAGTGATCACAGAGAAATCAGGTTTACCCTAAATTGGGAAACGAAATATAATGACAATATGGTCAGAGTCCCAAACTTTCGATCGGCAAATTATGAGGGGTAAAGAAGGTACCTAGGTGAGGTCATCTGGGAACGGTCGGGTCAGTCTCCGATGCAACAGTTCACAACTGATGATTATAATAAATTCACTTGTATACTACATAAAGCACAGGAACAAAATATGCCATACAGAAAAATTAAGTCAAATAAGAATGAGCCAAGGTGGATGAACAAAAACTTAAACATGACATAGGAATAAAGGAAGGAATTTATAAGAAATTAAAGGGAGGGGAGGAGCATCACAGAGATAGGTATAATGAACTATCTAGGAATGTTAAGAAAAATATAAGGAAGGCAAAGAAGGACTATGAAATCAGGATAGCAAGAGAATCCAAGGAGAATCCTAAGGGATTTTTCCAGGTATATAGGACAAAGGTCAAGGAAAAAGTGGAGCCTTTAAGTCAGAGAGAGGGGAAGTGCTTGATGATAGGAAATAAGCAAAGCATTAAATAGCTACTTCTCATCAGTTTTCACAGAAGAAATTCATTAGGAAACACCAGAGGTGGAACTGACATTTAAAGGAAATGAAGAAGAGAAACTAAAGGATATCACTATCAGAAAAGAGGATGTACTTAAGAAGATAAATAAATTAAAGAATACAAACTCCCCAGGGCCGGATGAAAATTTTCCTCGAGTTTTGAAAGAGTGATTAGCGGACCCCTCATAAATTTATTTACAAAATCATTAGACACGGAAGTTGTGCCAGAGTTGTGGAGCCAGGCAAATGTAGTACCCATATTCAAAAAGGGAGACAGAGCATCAGCAAATTAACGGCCGATTAGTTTGACGTCTGTAGTGGGGAAATTTCTTGAATCAATTACTGTATATCAAATAGCATCCGAACGCATTTAGAGAAAAACAAAAGAATCTACGACTCTCATCATGGATTTACAAAGGGAAAATCTTGTCAAACAAATCTGCTGACATTTTTTAGGAAACTCTATGAAGTAGTAGATAATGACGAAAATTACGTTGTTATTTACTTAGACTTTAGCAAAGCATTTGACAGAGTACAGCATCAGAGGCTTCTGAGAAACGTTAGGGCTCATGGTATCGAGGGGAAAGTTTTAAATTGGATAAAGTCATGGCTCACCGATAGCACACAGAGGGTCAGCCTAGATGGTTTTCAATCTGAGTGGGGCTGTGTAACTAGTGGGGTTCCCCAGTGGTCAGTACTGGACCCACTCTTGTTCATAATCTACATAAATGATCTAGATACTGGGATCAGCAGTGACATAAGCAAGTTTGTGGATAACACCTAAATAGGGCGGTAGATTAATTCAGGGCTGGATGCAAATGCACTACAGGAGGATTTAAATAAACTGCAGGAGTGGTCAGAAAAATGACAAATGAAATTCAACACCAGCAAGTGCAACATACTTAATATTGGAAGAACAAATACTGTCAATGTATACAGCCTTAACAACATCAAACTAGAGAAGTCAACTTGTGAAAGAGACCTAGGGCTACTCGTAAGCCCAGACCTTCGGCTAGAAAACAGTGTGCTAATGGGGGACCGGTGGTAGAAGTGGTACCGTTCTTGCCTCGCAAGCGAGATGTCAAGGGTTCGATTCCCGGGCTGGTTGATGTTGTTTGGACTTACTTCCTAGCCCCCATTAGCCCTTGTTCTCCTAGCAGTAAAGTAGGTACCTGTTGTAAGTCGAAAGTTGCGAATTCCTATTCAGGGAGTTGTTGGAGCTTCCAATAACTTGATGACATAAAATCACTGACTCTTCAGGCTTCTACGCCCTTGACTCTTCAGGCTTCTACGCCCTTAACTCGTGAGACATAAAGGCAAACATGAACTTAGCATGCTTCCCTGTTGGGCGCTGTAAACGCTTCTGCGCTTCACTTTACACAAGGATGTAGGGGGTGCCCAATAAAAAAAAAGAAAGAAAAAAAGTGTGCTAATGTTCGAAATAAGGCAAACAGTGTATTAGGTTTTATAAGAACATAAGAATGGAGGAAACTGCAGCGGGTCTATTGGCCCATACTGGGCAGTCCCGTTTACACCCAACCCCTATTGCTCATATAAGCATCCAACCTATGTTTGAAGCTATTCAGTGTATTCGAGTTAATGATGATATTTGATAACTTGTTCCATTCATCCACTACTCTGTTTCCAAACCAGTGTTTACCTATTTCACCCCTAAATCTAAATTTGTCTAATTTAAAACCATTGTTACGAGTTCGCTCCTGGTTGGATAGTTTGAGTACCTTTGTAATGTCCCCTTTGTTTAGCCCTGACTTCCACTTATACACCTCTATCAGGTCGCCCCTCGCTCTACGTCTCTCGAGGGAGTGCAAATTAAGATGCTTTAACCTGTCTCTATACTCAAGGTTCCTAATGCCCGGGATTAGTCTTGTCATTCTCCTCTGAATTCTTTCCAATGATTCTATATCCATTCTGTAATACGGTGACCAGAACTGAACTGCGTAATCCAGGTGTGGTCTCACAAGAGCAAGATACAGTTTTAGGATGACCTCGCTAGTCTTGTAACTAACACTCCTTTGTATGAACCCAAGTACTTTATTAGCCTTGTTACGAGCAAAAACACATTGTTTACTTGGCTTAAGGTTCCTACTTATCATTAGAGTACTCCTAAATCTCTCTCGCAGTCGGATTTCTCTATGGCATCGTTGTTCATCTGGTATCTGTTTTCCCTGTTTACATCTCCTATACTGAGTACTTTACATTTGTCCACGTTGAATTTCATCTGCCATTTTTCAGACCATTCGAAAAATTTGTTTAGATCTTCCTGTAGTTTTGCTGAGTCCTCGTCAGATTTAATAACACGTCCTATTTTAGTGTCATCAGCAAATTTACTTATGTTGCTGTCTATGCCGATATCTATATCGTTTATGTATATAATAAATAATAGTGGTCCAAGTACTGAGCCTTGGGGAACTCCACTTGGTAACGTTGCTCCAATGGGACTTAGTGCCGTTAATGCTCACTCGCTGTTTCCTGTCCTGTAACCACGCCCTAATCCATTTAAGGATGTTACCTTTGATGCCATGAGCTTCTACCTTTCCAATTAGTCTTTCGTGGGGGACTCTGTCGAAGGCTTTGCTAAAGTCGAGATATACCACATCATGATTGTGCCCCTCGTCCACTGATTCGAAAACTGATGAAAAGAATGTTAACAGATTAGTTAGACAAGAATGTCCGCTTGTGAAGCCATGCTGGGAATCATTGATCAATAGGTGCTTTTCCAGGTGATTTCGAATAGAGATTGAAATGATTGCTTCCAGTAATTTGCCTAGTATTGATGTTAGACTGATTGGGCGGTAGTTAGAGGATAGTGATGTCCCCCTTCTTGAAAATCGGTATTACATTAGCTATCCTCCAGGATTCTGGTACTACACCTGTTTTTAAGGACATGTCAAACAACTTTGCTAAGGGCATACTAAGCTCTTCCTTACATTCCTTTAATACTCTGGCAAATATCTCATCGGGACCAAGTGACTTATTAGGCTTTAGTTTGTCTATTTGCTTACTAACATCGTTACTAGTCACTACTATCTCGCTTAATTTGTTTTCTTCACTATCTCTGAATAGAGTCGGTGCCTCCGGTATCATGTTTAAATTTTCTGTGGTGAAAACTGTTGAAAAATATTTATTAAAATTATTGCTCATTTCTCCGTCGTTATCAGTGAGCTCGCAGGTATCTGACCATATTGGTCCAATCTTTTCTCGTGTTTTAGTTTGATACATTTGGTAGAATCCTTTGGGGTTTGTCTTCGCCTCCCTTGCTATCCTTACCTCATTATTCCTCTTGGCTTTCCTTTTCTCGGTTTTAACCCTACTCGCCAACATCTTATAATAATCCTGGAGGTAAATTTTGCCCCGCTTTATCCTTCTACCTATAGCCTTCCTTTGGCCAATGATGTTCTTGAAATAATTATTTATCCATTTAGGGTCATTGTTGTCTGATCTGAGTTTTTTGTATGGTATGTTCTGCCTCTGTGCATTAAGTAACTCATTATTTAAATTGACGTGGAACTCGGCAATCTCAGCTGTCGTTATCAGGTCGGAGTCATCTGTCAGGTTCACAGCCAAGCGCGACACCCCCTCTCTCAGCTGCCTCTTTAAACTGTCAAAGTTTGCCCATCTGAAATCTGGTAACTTAGTGGAATTTTCCTTACGTCTGCCCTGAAAATCTAACTGGAATCGAATTTCTTTGTGATCTCTGTTTGCAAGTTCGTTCCCTACCTCGACATTGCTGATGAGGTTTTCTCTGTTCGACAGAACTAAATCGAGTATATTATTACCCCGTGTGGGTTCGGTTATATGTTGACTTAGGAAACAGTCCTGGATCGTCTCGAGAAAATCCTCTGATTCTGAGTTACCTGTAAGGTCATTCCAATCTATTTGGCCAAGGTTAAAGTCGCCTACTATACAGACTTTGTTGTGTATGGAAGCCCTGCACATTTCATCCCAGATAAGTCGCTGATTGACTCTATCTATCTAGAAGTGTAAGTAATGAGAGTGCGGAGGCCATATTGCAACCTTGCGCTCGTCAGGCCGCACCTCGATTATGTTGTTCAGTTCTGGTGCCCTTATTATAGAATGGATATCAATTCACTGAAGTCGGTGCAGCGAAGTATGACGAAAATGATTCGGGGACTTAGAAACCTTCCCTATCAAGATGGATTGAAGAAACTAAACTTGAATTAACTAGAAAAGTGAAGAGTGCAGGGATATATGATAGAAGTATTTTAGTGGGTGAAAGGAATCAATAAAGGAGAAAGGAGATTTTTTTTTACGGGTATCGCCCACCCGGACACAGGTCACTGACCCACGTCGGGGCCTAAAGGGCGAAAATGTAATAATAATAATAATAATAATAATAATAATAATAATAATAATAATAATAATAATTCATAGTAAATTAAATTTATAATAAAAAATATAAAATTGAAAATAAAATAAATTAATAATGATATTGATAATAATAATAATAACAATAATAATAATAATAACACTGTAATAATAATAATAATAATAATAATAATAATAATAATAATAAATAAATAAAAAAAATAAAAAAAGAGAAACAATAAATGTATGTTGTGTTGTCAATAGTAAGAGAAACAACTGAGACCCTACAATTGTGTGTAAATGAGACAGAAAGTTAGATGAGCAACCTGGGACATGGTCAAAATTTTCGTGATGCCATATGGCAGCAGGGTCTACCATTAGACAATACATTATGCTTCCAATATCTTCCCAGGCGGTAGTACCTCCCTGTTTGGTAGCTGCATACTACCTACTACCTAAAGATAAAGTTCTTATGATATCCGAGCAGGATTTAAGTTGGATAAGTGTAGGTTTGGGAGGGAGATAGGAAGAAACTGGTTCACAAATAGGGCGGTAGATGAGTGGAACAAGCTTGGCAACTTTGTAGTAAGTGCTGGGACGCTGGAAAGTTTTAAAAGGAGGCGAGATAGATTCAAGGACGATAGAGGGTGGTTGTAACTCCCAACAGGAGCTGCCAGGCACAAGCCAACCTGCCTATTGCGGATTCCTCATTTTCTTATGTAACGGCATCATTATTTGAGTATACTTAACCTGCCATGGTACCGGTTCGCGGGCAGGGTTTGCATACGTTCGGATGATAAATATAATTTTTTGCAAAATATCAATTATCATAATCATAATGATATATACATTATTTACTCTAAATATTAACGTACAATTAGCTGTTATTTTACAAAAGTTCTAAGTTATGATACCATTTAATTTGAACTCAATACCAAACTCAATTACGTTATATTATTTTTTCATATCTTCTAAGCTGACACGACAATTGGTTTCGTATTTATTCAGTTTCGAATTTTGTCTCATATTTAGGCTATATTGATTTCATAGCTTTTGAGTAGCTTTTTTCCCTTAATTCAAGGGATCGTTTATCAACGCTGTCAATACAGCCGCAATAGTTTTTGTTCTGTTTCACATTTCAGTTAGATTATGAACTTCAACTAGGCCAATGGTTCTTAAACTGGGGGAGCGCGCCCCCTTTGATTCCAAGGGGGCACGAGCGGTCAGAGAGAAAAGTCTGGTCAGGAACTGAACGCGTCTTGTACACGATTGCTCATCCCACCCACTCTATAAAAACCAAGGGTGGGGGGTGGAGTGGAATCTAGGACTTATGCAGAGGGGGAGACTTACCTGTTGTTGTTCAACGTCATTTTTCGATCGCTGACACCTTCTGACGATGAGGTGGACGAAGACGGTGGCGCAAAGATAGACAGTGACAGCTAGAGTCAGGACTGCTAGACCAAGCGAGCCGGACTTTAACCCAGCTCCCAGACCCACACCACACGGCACCAACAACCCCACTATCATCATCACCTTCATCGACGGTGATGGACTCTTCAGCCTCTCATTAACAGGTGAGGATGTTTCTGACATGTTACCGCAAACTGTTAGATACTTGAATGAGAGAGCCTTGGCCCACACCGGCTTTATAACAACTGCTTCTGGTGTGAGGGTGTGTCCTGCCGTGGTGCAACTCTGAATATTTTTTCTCACTCTGAACACACACGAAGTAACTTTCTAGACGTTAACAAGTTAAATTATTTAAAACATGTGTCGGCCAACTAAACTATAAATATATAGTGTTTTCATCTGTTGATTAAAGTTACATTGACATATAACTCAAAGCAAGACAGTCGTAAGGGATTGTATTCATATCTGAAGATTAGTGAGTCATGAACGAAAGTCAAACAACATTGTGGCGGTCTGGTGAGAGGCATCTTCTCCAAACAGCCAGCGACTATTTCCAAGAACCCGTGTTTTAATAATGATTGTCGCCAGCCTCTCTGTTTCTAGATTAAGTGTACAGTTCCTGATAACAATGACAAGCCATATCTTGGTGATATTTAGTAGAAAAATCGCATTTGTAAAAACGGAAGAAAATATCAACCAATACCGGTATTTCCCATCAGACATTACCACAGGACACACAAGCAACGTAATCTTTTCTTAGTCCTGGCAGATCGTCTAAGAAAAGATTACGTTAATTTACGATATTTAAGGTTAAGTTGTGATGCTCTATTAGGTTTAATTACTTTGGATCAGTTAGGTTAATACTCTAAGGTTAGTTTTGATTGGAGTAAGAGTGAGTGTTAAAATAAAATTATTTAGGTTTGGTTCGGTTAGTGTTAAATGAGGCACAGTTAGGTTAGGTTAGGTTCGGTTAGGTTACCTATCCATCATCTCCAGCCACCAACTACCTCCACCTACCTACCACCTCTCACCTATAGCCTCCACCCAGCCACCAATTCTACCCACCTATTACTTCCATCCACCTATGCAACCTCTCACATACGGTTTCCACCTAGCCACCACGTAACTCCACCCACGTACCATCTCCATCAACCCATCACCTCCAATAAGTTACTACCTCCAGTCATTTACCACCTATACCCACCCACCACCTTCACCCACTTGCCACTTCTATCCACCTACTACCTCCACCCACCCACCAACCATCTTTACCAATCAACCACCTCCATCCACATACCACTTTTACCCACCTACCACCTCCACCCACTTCAAGCTTATACCTTCATATCAACTTCACCTATCCACCCACTTATCCACCTCCACCCACCCATCATCTCCACCTACTTACTATCTCCGCTCATTTACCACTTCTACCCACCTACCATCTCCACCCTCTCACCCACCACCCCTACCCACACCAACACACCCATCCACTTACAACCCCTATCCACCTACCAACTCCACCTTTCCACTACCTCCACCCACCTATCACCCCCACGCACTTATCCACATTCACCCACCTACCACATCCACCAACCCACCCACCTACCACCTCTATCTACTCTCCACCTCCACCTACTTAACACTTTTACCAACCAACCCACTACTTCCACTCAATCAGCCACCACCTTCCCCCAGCCCTTACCTCCATCCACCTACCAACCTACCATCTCCTCCCGCCCACCACCTCCTCCACCCACCCACCAACTCCACACCTCCTCTCACGTACCCACCACCTCCACCCACCTACCACCCCCACCTTTCCCCACCAACCAGGAGCGAACTCGTAACAATGGTTTTAAATTGGACAAATTTAGATTTAGGCGTGAAATAGGTAAACACTGGTTTGGAAACAGAGTAGTGGATGAATGGAACAAGTTACCAAGTATCATCATTAACTCGAATACGCTGAATTGCTTCAAACATAGGTTGGATGCTCATATGAGCAATAGGGGTTGGGTGTAAACGGGACTGCCCAGTCTGGGCCAATAGGCCCGCTGCAGTTTCCTCCATTCTTATGTTCTTATGTAACCCACTCGGAAAGCACATTACACCACTGTTAGCAACAACCGGTATTTCCTCACCACCACCCACAACACTCCCTCAAACGACAACGTGCATAATTCATCTTAACACTGCACGTATACGATCCTTATGACGTTCACAATCTGATCATTATTTGTGGGAACCCAGGTACAGGTATTTTGGAATTTTCCTGCTGACGTCCGTCGCTGGCTTCATGGTGCAACAGTAAAAGGAGATGCAGTTGATTGTTTTTGAATGTCAGTATACAACAAATTTATATATGGATCACTTATGGAGTAGTTCCTATGTCGTGAAGTAACCAATAGATAGTGTCTTTTACTTACATTTGTAGAGAAATTACCTAAACACATTATCGTCCGCGGCAGCAGTGTTCCCTGAGGCCAGATGCACGATGATTAAGTGTCTGGTGATCTGTGTACAGTTCAGTACCTGCAGCGTGTTATAAAGTGGTGTACCGTATGCTTCTCTTATTTCGATGTGTACCACGTTGTGTGTAATGGAAATAGGTGATAGATAAATCAGTAACATGTCATGATCACTAGATCACTGCACTAGAATCAAGTGTAGATATTTAATAGATTATCTAATTGTGATAATACTATAGATATATTTATATTCCTCATCAAAAAATTCCGGACTGCATATTCTTAGAGCACGTAAAAACATTGATGAAATACTGTCTGTTTGACTGTATTATAGTGGACAGTCCGGAAGTCATTGATGAGGAATATAAATATATCTATAATATTGGCTTGAACCTTAAACACCCTTGATCTTTTATAGACAAATGCCTTAACATTACTAAGAAATCATTTTATAGAACTGATCCTAAGCCCACCCATGACAATAAGAATATCATAGAATTACCATTTAACAAAAATTTCTCTCAAATTCCTATGCAACTGAAAACCTGGAACGTTAATGTGACATTTAAAAACTCATGCACTGTAAAACAAATTTTAATTAAGAACCCCCCCCCCCCAACAATGCAGGCGGCTGCATTTACAAGGTTCCTTGCAAGGAAAGTAATATGTTCTACTTAGGTCAGACGGGTAAAGATCTTATAACTAGACTTAAACAACATAAATATATTGTTAGAACAGGCCAGGAATCCAATGCTCTGGTCATTCATATAATATTGCTTCCTCAATATTACCTTGTAATTCAATTGTCAGTAGGAACATTATAGAATCCAGTTTCATTAAACATACCGAATCTGTCAACATGAATTTGAATAATGGTATGTACAAACTGAATAATTTTGTGATTAAGAAGATTTGTAACCAGGTGAGAAGGTTGAGTCATCTTACCCTATGACCTGACTACGAACAGCTGCCGTGCTTAGGATGGCATGGTCAATTTTGTTTTATTAAGATTAGTAAGGGTCACTGCCTTATGACCGGAGCATTGTGGACCCCTGCTGTCCCCTAGGGACCTGATCTCACTCTCCTCCACTGTATATATTAACCTATTCAAGTATTTCTCCTTATTCTGTACTCACCCCTGAAGATGTGATTTACACGAAAGCGCTTGGGAACTTCGTGTTTTCTTGTTTCCTTGTGGTTATCACTATCAGCTCATACTTGGATCACATGCACATACAGTGATTTACTTGCACACACACACAAACACACACACATATATATATATATATATATATATATATATATATATATATATATATATATATATATATATATATATATATATATATATATATGTAACCGGTCGGAATTTACTGGACTTTAATTTCTCACTTGACTTGGGGTTTATTAAAGATTATAAGATGGTAATGGCAGTGGAAGCGCCCCTTTGAGAAAAATCCCGAACCAGCACAAGAACACTTAAATCTACTAAACAAAATGAATTGTCCGTGACCCGTGGAAGGATAGCGTCTGTGACTGGGATGAATGAGACACACTGTAAAATTTAGACACTTATATTCCCTCCAACACTACAAACACAATCCAATAATGGTACACCAATATGCGCACCTCTTAACTTGAACTTAAAACACTACTCTGGGGAATAAAAGTTATACATGATATAGAAATTATTAGAAACTCAGGCAACAATAAATTTGAAGTATTAAGAAATGTTGCTTGCACACATGAAACAGGCCTTAAGGGCTTTCACAGAATAATATCAGTCACTTAGGAAATGGTATTAAAAAATAAGAAATTAACTACTCTACAATGAATAGGCTTTAAGGGCTTCCAACAAAATAATATCAGTCACTGAGGAAATGGTAATAAAAAATAAGAAATTAAATACTCTACAATGAATAGGCCTTAAGGGCTTTCAACAAAATAATATCAGTCACTGAGGAAATGGTAATAAAAATTAAGAAATTAAATACTCTACAATGAATAGGCCTTAAGGGCACTCAACAAAATTATATCACCCCAACAGATGCACACTTCCTAACCTAACTTAACCACTACTCTGGGGAACAAGGTTATACCTGAGATCAGAATTATGAAGAACAATTAGATGCATTAAAAGAATCAAATCACAGTATCACTCTGGTTCCACTTAATGGCACAAACATTCAAAAACAATACTATCAAAATTATTTAGGAACTATTAATCTACACACGTCAAGATAATACCAGTCTGAGGAATGGTGTTAACTACACCCATAATATGGGAGGGAAAATGTTCCTCTAGGTATCTCCTAGAGACCTAGACTCACGGTCTCAGTGTGTGACCATTAGTTTACTCAGATGGCCTCAGTGTACTCCCAGTACGCCATAAAGCGGAAGGGAGTGAGCCAATCAGACCTTGTACAGTTGAGAGAAACTTTAGCTTCCCGTTAGCAAGAGGGTTTCACTAGCTGCTCGGGACATGTGGTGTTGTGCACCCGAGTGGTAAGAACTGATCACCCACTGCTGATGCTGGTCCCGTGTCGTTTTAGTTGTCGGGAGCACTCGTTCACTCAAGAGATCCTTTGCTACCCCGCTAAACAGTGACAGGCCTACACTGATCGGTCCAATGGCGACAATCGCCACCCTCAATCATCAACGGCAGTCTCAAACGGCAGTCAATCTCTCGCAGTCAACTCCGGTCAACTCCGGTCAACTCCAGTCAAGTGGGTTCTGACGGAAACCCAGAAATGAACTAACTGTTAGCTCTAGTTAACTTTACCACTACCCTATCTAAACCCTGTGTGAGATTGAATGAGACTTACTTGTTATACTGCCATAGCGCAGCACAGGTGACTAGGCCACGTGACTATTTCTGTGACGGACGCGCAGGGACGTCTTGTCTGTGTGAATACTCCCGGCGACTGAGGCCTAGCCAGCGTCGCGTCTCCTCTCAAGGCGTTAGCTTAGGTCTACGTGACATATTTTCCGCCTAACTAATAACTCCTTGGGACACCCGTAACATTATTCAGACTGATAAACGATCTATAATAATTTCAAATTCAATAATAGTCCCTTACTTCATGAATCGCATCATTATTAATTCGGTGAATTACATTTAATATCATATAGGCCTAGTTCCACCATCTCTCGCTGTGAGCAGGAAGCGCTCTCTCCCCTCAGATGACCTTGAACGCTCCGTATCGCTAATGGCGGGGCATTTGAAATTACTCTGAAATTTCTGAATATTACATATATATATCATGTAAATCCACAATAAAAACGTGGATAAGATAAATCTTGATAAAATCACACGGGAAAACGGAAACAACGGAGTATTCCGTTGTTTCCGTTTTCCCGTGTGATTTTATCAAGATATATATATATATATATATATATATATATATGCTGATAACCACAAGGAAAGAAGAAAACACGAAGTTCCCGAGTGCTTTCGTGTAATTCACATCTTCAGGGGTGAGTACAGACTAGAGAGAGTAATACAAATCAAGGTGTATATATACAAAGGAGGGTGAGACCAGGTCCACAATGGTCAGGTAATTAGGTAATGACCCTACTAATCTTTAAATAGCACACAACGGTTGGTGGTCAGGTCAGATGGTCAAGTGACCGGCCTTCTCACGTGATCACAAATCTTCTTAATTACAAAATTGTCCAGCTTGTACATGCCGTTACTCATATTCATGTTGAATGCTTCGGTATGTTTAATAAGACTAGATTCTCTGATGTTCCTACTATCAATTGAATTACATGGTAATATTGAGGAGGCATTATCCCAGTCAATGCAATGCTTGTTATCCCTCAAATGAACAAACAGAGCATTGGATTCCTGGTCTGTCCTAACACTGTATTTGTGTTGTTTAATTCTAGTTGCAAGATCTATACCTGTCTGGCCTAACCACAGTTGACCTCTGACCCAGCTTGGAGAAGGTCGTGCCCGATCGTGCTCCCGTTAGAGACCGAGGAAAATGGCCGCTTTGGATCTTTGTGTCGTGGGGGAAGAGGAGGGGAGTGTGGGGAAAGACGACCTCCTTGCCACGCTGTTAAGGCAGCTGGGGCAGTTGAGGAGTGAGGTTGACACTCTAAAGGGGGAAAATGAAGCCCTCAGGACGGAACTCCTACAGGTAGGTGTCCTGCCTAGCAGGACACCTGCGAAGGAGGAGCAGGCGTGGAGAGTGGTTATCTCCAAGGGGACTAGGGTCAGGCTCAGGAAAGCTGACCAGGGTGTGGAGTGTAGGAACCCTTACCAGGTGCTGCAGGAAGCTGGAGAGGAAGAGAAGAGGCAGGACGGTATGGATCAAGGAGAGGAAAAGGCAGTTGTACAAACCTTGCCCAAAGGTAAGGTCGTGGTAGTTGGCGACAGCCAGGTGAGGTTTATGGATAGGGCTTTTTGTGCAAGAGATAGGAAACGTAGGACTAGGGTGTGTTTTCCTGGGGCTGGGATAGGGCATGTAGCCGAGAGGTTAGACAGGGTTTTGTCAGGGGAGGGTACCAATCCAGCAGTGTGTCTTAGTGTGGGAGGAAACGACATAGGTAAGGTTAGGAGTGAGGAACTTTTCAAGAGGTATTGGGAGGCGCTGGGGAAGATTAGAGATAGGGGAGGAATCCCGATAGTATGTGGTGTCTTGCCTAGAAGAGGGGTTGGTCGTGAATGGCTGTCCAGGGCAATTGCTATAAATTGCCGACTGGAAAAACATTGTGCAAACAATGGTTGGGCATTCATTGATAACTGGCAACGATTCTATGGCAACGACTACCTGTACTGTCGCGACGGAGTACACTTGTCTCGTGAGGGGGTAAAGACGTTGTCTGCATCCCTGGAGCGTGAAATTGTCACTCCGAAGGGGGGGTTTCGCCAGTAGAGAGGGGTCGGGGAAAGTGGGAGTAAAAAACAAGCAGGTCCTGGGAAGTAAAATTAGTTGCTCAGGACAAGGGGTAAAACAGGACCAGGGAAGAGTAGGTTTAAATGTATACTGTACAAACAGTAGGAGCGTTAGAAATAAAATAGAATTGCTGAGAGCGGTTGTATGTACCGAGAATGTAGACGTCATAGCAATCACCGAAACTTGGATGAATCTGGCGAGCATAATTTTTTTATCAGAGTACCACATAGAAGGGTACAACCTTTTTCACAAGGACAGGGAAGGTAGGAAGGGGGGAGGGGTCGCACTCTTCGTCAAGGATACATTAAAATGTTGTACTAATAATTCAATAAATGGTGAAATAGGAACCGAGTCTGTGTGGGTAGAAATCACGGAAGGAAGAGAAAAACAAATTATGGGAGTGATTTACAGGCCCCCAAGTCTTGGCAAAGAAGCAGCTCAGCCCATATGGCAGGAAATGAGTAGGGCAGCAAAATATAACAACCTATGCATTATGGGGGATTTCAACTTCAGAAATATTGACTTGGACAACATTGTAGGCGACTATGAATCTGAAGACTTCCTAGACGCAGTACAGGACAATTTTTTGAAACAACTAATTACAGAACCTACTAGAGGTGACAATATATTAGACCTAGTATTAACAAATAAAGAAAATATTATCAGAGATATCACAGTAGGGGAAGAACTAGGTAACAGTGATCACAGAGAAATCAGGTTCACCCTAAATTGGGAAACGAAAAACAATGACAATATGGTCAGAGTCCCAAACTTTCGGTTGGCGGATTATCAGGGGTTAAGAAGGTACCTAGGTGAGGTCACCTGGGAACAGTCACGTCAGTTCCCAGTAGGAAGGGGTGAGGTCATAGATGACACAACAATTGATCATGACTATAATATATTCACTAGTATACTACATAAAGCACAAGAACAAAATATACCACACAGAAAAATTAGGTCAAATAAGAATGAGCCAAGGTGGATGACCAGAAAACTTAAACATGACATAGGAATAAAGAAAGGAATATATAAGAAATTAAAGGGAGGGGAGAAGCAGCTCAGAAACAGGTATAATGAACTATCTAGGAATGTTAAGAAAAATGTAAGGAAAGCAAAGAGAGACTATGAAATCAAAATAGCAAGAGAATCCAAGGCGAATCCCAAGGGATTTTTCCAGGTATATAGAACAAAAGTCAAGGACAAAGTTGGGCCCTGAAAGTCAGGGAGGGGAGAATTGATAAATGGCAGTGAAGACATGAGCAAAGCATTGAACAGCTACTTCTTATCAGTTTTCACAGAAGAAATTTGGGATGAAATTCCGGAGGTGGAACTGATATTTAAGGGAAAGGAAGATGAGAAATTAAAGAATATCACTATCAGAAAAGAGGATGTTCTTAAGAAGATAAATAAACTAAAGAACACAAAATCCCCAGGGCCGGATGAAATTTTTCCTCGAGTCTTAAAAGAGTGTAGGGAACAGATTAGCGGACCCCTCGTAAACTTATTTACAAAATCATTAGACACTTGAGTTGTGCCAGAGTTGTGGAAACAGGCGAATGTAGTACCCATATTTAAAAAGGGAGACAGAGCATCAGCGTCAAATTACCGGCCGATCAGTTTGACGTCAGTAGTGGGGAAATTTCTTGAATCAATTATAGCAGATAGCATCCGATCGCATCTATAGAAAAGCAAATTAATCTACGACTCTCAACATGGGTTTACAAAGGGAAAATCTTGTCTAACAAATCTGCTAACGTTTTTTAGGAAAGTCGTCGAGGTAGTAGATAATGACGAAAATTACGATGTTATTTACTTGCAATTTAGCAAAGCATTTGACAGAGTACCGCATCAGAGGCTTCTGAGAAAAATTAAGGCTCATGGTATCGTGGGGAAAGTTTTAAATTGGATAAAATCATGGCTCACCGATAGAACGCAGAGGGTCAGCGTAGATGGTGTTAAATCTTAGTGGGGCCGTGTAACCAGTGGGGTTCCCCAGGGGTCAGTACTAGGCCCACTCTTGTTCATAATCTACATAAACGATATAGATACTGGGATCAGCAGTGACATAAGCAAGTTTGCTGATGACACCAAAATAGGGCGGCAAATTAATTCAGGGCAGGATGCAAATGCATTACAGGAGGATGTAAATAAACTGCAGGGGTGGTCTGAAAAATGGCAAATGAAATTCAACACCAGCAAGTGCAGCGTACTTAATATTGGAAGAACAAATACTTATAATGTATGCAGCCTTAACAACATCAACCTAGAGAAGTCGACTTGTGAAAGAGACCTAGGGGTACTTGTAAGCCCGGACCTACGGCCTAGAAAACAGTGCTTTAATGTTCGAAATAAGGCAAACAGAGTATTGGGTTTTATATCTAGAAGTGTAAGTATCAAGAGTGCAGAGGTCTTATTGCAACTATATCTTGCGCTAGTTAGGCCGCACCTCGATTATGCAGTTTAGTTCTGGTGCCCCTATTATAGAATGGATATAAATTCACTAGAGTCGGTGCAGCGAAGAATGACAAAAATGATTCCCGGACTTAGAAACCTTCCATATCAGGATAGGTTAAAGAAACTTAACTTGCATTCCCTAGAAAGATGAAGAGTGTGGAGAGATATGATAGAAGTATTTAAGTGGGTGAAAGGAATCAATAAAGGGGATATAGATAAAGTTCTTATAATATCCGAGCAGGATAGGACTCGGAGCAACGGATTCAAGTTGGATAAGTTTAGGTTTAGGAGGGAGATAGGAAGAAACTGGTTCACAAATAGGGTGGTCGACGAGTGGAACAAGCTTAGCAACTTTGTAGTAAGTGCGGGAACTCTGGAAAGTTTCAAAGGGAGGCTAGATAGATTCATGGATGATAGAGAGTGGTTGTAACTCTCGACAGGAGCTGCCATGCACAGGCCAACCGGCCTATTGCAGACTCCTTATTTTCTTATGTTCTTATGTTCCTAAAACATATTACATTCCTTGCAAGGAACTTTATAAATGCAACCAATTGTGTTGTTGGGGGAGTTCTTGATTAACATTTGTTTAACAGTGCATGAATTTTTAAATGCCACACTGACGTTCCAGGTTTTTAGTTGTGAAGGAATGTGTGAGAAATTTTTGTGAAATGGTAATATTAAGATATTCTTATGGTCATGGGTGGGCTTGGGATCAGTTCTATAAAAAGTTTTCTTCGTAATGTTTAGGCATTTGTCTAGGAAAGATCTAGGGTATTTAAGGTTTGAGCCAATATTATATATATATTTGTATTCCTCATCGATGAATTCCGGACTGCAAATTCTAAAGGCACGTAAAAACATTATTGAAAATACTGACTGTTTGACTTTATTATGGTGGGCAGAATAATAATGAATGTATGAACACACATTAGTTGGTTTTCTATAAATACTGAACTTAAAAGTGTTACCTATTCTGTGTATCAGACAGTCTAGGAATGGCAATTTACAGTCTTGCTCTAATTCCACAGTAAATTTGATCGAGGGGGCTAAGTTGTTAAGTTGTGGCAAGTAAAGCTTTTAGGTCCTCATTACATGGCCAGAGACATATTGCATCGTCAACATATCTAAACCAGACTGCTGAGGGTGGTAAAATATTACATGAATTTGAGTAGCGGCATGTACAAGCTGGACAATTTTGTAATTAAGAAGATTTGTGACCAGGTGAGAAGGCCGGGTCACCTGACCATCTGACCTGACCACCAACCGTTGTGTGCTATTTAAAGATTAGTAGGGTCATTACCTAATACCTGACCATTGTGAACCTGGTCTCACCCTCCTCTGTATATATACACCTTGATTTGTATTTCTCTCTCTAGTCTGTACTCACCCCTGAAATATGTGAATTACACGAAAGTGCTTGGGAACTTCGTGTTTTCTTCTTTCCTTGTGGTTATCAGCATATATATATATATATATATATATATATATATATATATATATATATATATATATATATATATATATATATATATATATATATATATATATATATATATATATACTTCATTTTTAGTCCATATAACGCGCGGACTTTGAACATATAATCAACGATTATATATATATATATATATACATATATATATATATATATATATATATATATATATATATATATATATATATATATATATATATATATAAAACCTATATATAATATTCAGAAATTTCGGTGTGATATTTACAGACCTTAGAACGAAAATAAACCATCTGCCGAAATAGGAAAGCATCTGTAGACCAAGCTGAAAACACTCACGTCTCATGGCGAGTCAAATAAGCTCAAGCTATGTTCATTGGTGCAAGTAGTATTTTTTTAATGTTTTATGTGCCACTAAGTGTTGTAAGATAACGAAGGAATTGTTTTCAGATGAATTCCTCATTCTGGTGTAGGCAGTATTGTTGCATTAGTAGTCCTCTCCAGATGCATTTAATATTTTTTAATAATTTTTGATACCATGTATAACTTCTGTTTCCCATGTAGTGTTTTAAGCCACACTAAGAAGTACTCTAGTGTTGGAGTACCATTATTGATTGTGTTTGTAGTGTTGGAAGGAACAGAAGTGTCATCTTTTACCAGTGCGTCTCATTTACCCCAATCTCTGAGGGGCACTTCCACTGCGTTACCGTCCACTATAACTCACAAAACCCCAATAATTAAGAGTGAGATTATTCCGACCGGTTACAACTGGTAGCAGAGCGTAGTTTTTTCTTGACTGATAGTTCTGTGGTTGGGATAATGAATGCAATCATGTGTTGGCTAGTAATGGTAGGGATTGAACTCGCACTGATGCTCATCCTTGTGCCCGGATTGAGCTGGTTGGGCTTGGCAGTAGGAGGAAGAGAGACAGTCATGAGACCGTGCAACTGGGAGTACAGGTGCAACAGCTCGGAGAGGATTTCGTGGACCTAAAGAGGGATTATCAGGCACGGGTGAACAGGTTCAGGTGGGAGCACCAGTCACACATTCAACGGTTCAGGGAGGAAACAAGAAGGGAGCATCAGGCACACATCCAGCAGTTAAGGGAGAAATTAAGGGGGGAGTGTCAGGCCCAAGTGCGAAGATGGAGGGGGAACACCGATAACATCTAGCTAAGAAGGGAGATGCACCAGACAAGGTAGAAACACCGTAACAAACACAGCATGAAAAGAGACCACGGGTGAAGTGAAGAAACACCACGTTAGTAAGGGGCCGCATTGACCATTTCTAAGTTCGACAGTAAAGCAGGGACAGAGTTAGGTAAGTCGTTCAGAGAGTTCGATCGAGCCCTCAAGATGAGAGATGAAGTCGAAGCCTACCGATTACAGTTCAGGTGTGCATGGTAACGAGGGTGAGTTTGGAGGAGTCGTGAGTAGGGCAGAGAGAATAGGAGAGATTGCTCTGTCAGGAATGTGCGTTGGTTGTGGTTGTGCTGTCAAGAGCTGGATTATGTGTACGGTTATAATGGCCAGGGTCTCATTTATATGGACTGGTGCATTGTCAGAGGGTTGGTCTGCCGGCATGAGGTTCGGAGGCGTGGATTGAGTCGATCGTTTTAGTGACCGGAAACACAGACGTGAAAGCGCTCGATTTGGATTGGGTATTATTTTTTACACTGGTTCTCTAAGCTCAAAGACCAGGCAAAAGGGGAGCATGCTTGATTTGAATTTGGTATTATTTTTTACACTGGTTCTCTAAGCTCAAGGACCAGGCAAAAGGGGAGAATGTTTGTTTTGGGTCGGTTTAAAATTTTTTGACACTAGTTCTCTAGTTCAAGGACTAGGCAAGAAGTGGAGTTTGCTGGCTTGTGAGTTGGAATCATGCAGATTTGAAGGTGGCTCTATGTTCTCTCAGCACATGAGGACAGTGCTGTTTTCTTTTAGGGCGGGTCGATTGTAATGTTCAGAAATTTCAGTGTGATATTTAGAGGCATTAGAACGAAAACATCCGATGTGCCGAAACAGGAAAGCATCAGTAGGCCAAGCTGAAACACCCACACGTCATGGCGAGTCAAATAAGCTCAAGCAACGCCCCCAAGCGTGGTGGAAGCATTTTGAACTATGCCTATATAAAACTAAATTGTGCTTTATCAAATTAATGTAGTCACGATTCATGAATTTAAGGGACTATTATTAAATTTAAAGTTATTTTGGATAGTTTCTCAGTCTAAATATGTTACGTGTGTCCCAAACAAACTATTAGTTACGCGAAAAGATGACGTCACTAGGCCAGGCGAACTCCTTGGGGAGACGCGAAGCAGGCTGGAGTGTCAGTAACGTGCAGGCGTTTGGGCCAAGCAGACGTCATCCAAGAGTCTGCCAAGGAAAACGATCACGTGGCCTCGTCCCTTCGCTGGCACGTTCATTAGTGTTGCAAGTAAGTTTTATTCGATCTCAGACAGTGTTTAGATAGGGCGGAGAAGAAGTGTTCTCTTGCAGGGTTTTTGAGAACCTACGCAGTCTGTCGGTCTGCCGGTTTAGCGGTCGGTCAACGGGTATTTAGCCGGCCACACACGAGGTGAACGGGTTTCCCTGACGACTAAACTACGTGGGATCAGCATTCGCACTTGGTCGGTGGTCGTTCTGGGTCATCAGATCTCCCCACCTTGGTTCATACAACACCACATCTCTTCAGTCAGTTAGTGAAAACTCTTACTGACGAGAAAATAGAACCCCTCCCTCAGGTGGGCAGGGTTCACCTGCTGACAGTCACTCTCTTCTGGTCCATGGATATACTGAGAGTAAACTGAGTTCAGCCTGGGTGAATGAAAGGTCACACACTGAGACCAGGAGTCTAGTGGGTACATAGAGACATTTATCTCCCCAGTAAGGGGTGTATGTAATCGAACTAAGCAAGTCAGCAGGTGTGTAATCAACGCTCCTCATGGTTGATTGCACACGTGGGACGTAGGGGTTCTTCTTCAAGGTTGATGAACGGCTGTAACAACTTAAAGTACGGGTATGTTCTGGGCATATGTGTGAAGCATGTTACGAATGATGGTGGTAAAGTGTGATTAGAATAGCCCAGTCTAGGTGTGAGATCAACGTTCCTCATGGTTGATTGCACACGTAGGACGTAAGAGTTCCTCTCCAAAAGTTGTGAAAGGCTATTAGCACCTTAAAAGTATGGGTGCATTCAGAACCTATGTGCGAGCATGTTGCGGGTATTGGTGGAGAAAAACATTCATGACCCCTGAAATCTAGAGAGAGTAATGAAAGAAACAGCGGAGCACCCGCCTGCCTGATGAGTCATGAGTGATTTTCTCGGTTTCTTGTAAATACCTGCCCCTTGGCAGTTTAGTAGATACAACCTTCGGGTTCTGGGTAGTTAGGACAGTTAGAATTATAGTATTTTGTGGGTCATCCCAGACAGGCTATGAGTGATCCATGTTCTTGTGTATTATGACTAAAATTGGGATTTCTATTTCTCAGTGATTGCTATTATTGTGTCGGATACCCTTAAGGCATGTTCATTGGTGCAAGTAATATTTTTTTAATGTTTTATGTGCCACTAAGTGATGTAAGATAACGAAGGAATTGTTTTCAGATGAATTCCTCATTCCGGTGTCGGTTCTGGTGTAGGCAGTATTGTTGCATTAGTAGTCCTCTCCAGATGCATTAAATATTTTTTAAAAATTTTCTATACCATGTATAACTTCTGTTTCACATTGTAGTGTTTTAAGCCACACAAAGAAGTATTCTAGTCTTTGTGTACCATTATTGATTGTGTTTGTAGTGTTGGAAGGAATAGAAGTGTCATCTCTTACCAGTGCGTCTCATTTACCCCAATCACAGGTGCTAGCGTTTCACGGTCACGGAAAATATTTTATTAATTGTGTTTGTGCTGGTTCGAGATTTTCTCTGAGGGGCTCTTCCACTGCATTACCATCCAGTATAACTAAAAAAAAAAAAAAACAATAATTACCCAAACAAACATTACATCTTTCAACCTGCGACCATGTGCCCCCCCCCCTCTCCACGTAGACTGTGACCTCGCCAGATGTGGTGGTTGGGGGGGGCGGTGTTTACCGCCGGTTGTGTTAGTGTTATCGCCGCTGGCGTCAGTGCTGACCTTTGCTGCCTTTACCCGAGCATACATTAGGGGAGGGGCGGTGTTTACGGACAAGAGGTCCTGATTCTGCTGAGTGTATGGTTTAGAAGAGGGTGGCTTGGCCGCCTGGCTTCTAGGCAGATCGCCCTCTCGAGTGATGCTGTGAGGGCCAACCCTCCTCCCTCTCGAGTGATGCTGTAAGGACCAGCCCTCTGCTAGCAATGGTGAACACCGACTCCCAATCCTGGCAGAGTTTTGTGCTGGAACAATTTACACAGTACTATTTTCCCTTAGAACACCATACTGGTTCACATTGACCCGCACTTGTAAGTACAGCCAAAGTGATGACATACCCTTCAGTACTGAAATATTGTGGACTAATTATGCCTACTCGTTCCTGTGATCTGAAGCAATAAGATAGCGCGGAATGAAGTGTAACTAAGATTAATAGAGTTATGAACTTTGTATCATGTCATTATGCTCAATAATCAATTATAATTAAGATAAATTGTGTGAGACTAACTAATGTAATAGTTCTCTGCAGCTTTTGATCACATCAATAAATATTGAATTTGTCAAAAGGCGGGTTTCAATCATTCCCTTCGACGTCCTTGATCAAGACGTTTACAGACACCAGTTGTCTCTCAGACTTAGGGCCAATTGCAAGAACTGCCGTGGTATCCCGGCGGTCGTAATACAACGGAAGAAAAATTTGGTGATTTTTCAAGAAGGGCCATGGAGGTTCCCGACCGTCGTTTGCTGTTACTACGTCATCGAAGTGTATTCAGGTGTACCAACTGGCGGAAGACTGGGAGGTTGGTATACTTGCACCCTCAAAACGTTGGCAGTGGCACGAAACGATTACTCTTGCTACACGATTTACGAACATGAAAATCTTGAATCCCAAGCTAAGGTGCACCTCATTTTCCTATTTTCTTGGATTATAAGTCAATTCTTGTAATGAAATACAATCACTTACAGTGACTATAAGTAAATAAAGCCTGTGACAATCATAAAAACGTAGGAATAGAGTGTAATATCTGTTCCTTTCTTCGTTATCCTTATTAAATCTAACAATAAAGTTATAAGTTTATCACGAACTTGGGATTGGGTGAGTGTAAATAAAGAGAACTACGGCCTGTTCTGTGGATGAAGTCAGTAGAATATAAGAAAAGTACAGTATCAGGTATTATAATTTTGCTATGACAGTGATGAACTCACTGTACAGATGAATTGGGATAAAATCTTGAAAAAATATCACCATAACTGTTAGTTTTCTATCAAACAGGAAATTATCTTTGTACCAAAAATTTTTACTCTCATATTAAACAAGTATAAAGGCCAGTTATCTACAAGATATGAAACCTTGAGATAATGTTTCCTATTCGTCTCCACCTGATTATAGTAATGCAATAAATACCCTAAAAAAGATAGCAAGACTTGAACACTTCCCCAATCTCAGGAGTAAAAATGTATACAATATGTTAATGACATGGACTAAACCAGTAGTTGGAGAAAAGTATCTGCTGTTTAAATGGTCTTTCATTTGGGAAATATTCCATGTAATTACTGTATATGGATCCTCACCAGAGAGTCTTCATATGGTTAGTGTGCAGACATTTGTTTACAAGGCATATACTCATTAGGGGGCAGGGAAAAAACACTTTTATTTGAGTTGCAGGCTGCACTTTTCAGGCATCGTTTGTATGGCTGTAACAAACACCTGTGCAAAATTTCATGCCATTTCATGCATACTTACCCTGCCGCATCGCGAACGACTTTTTGTCAACTTTTAGTGTATACCAAAAATTAGGTGTCATTTAATGTTTTCCAGGATAATGATAAATTTTACATGGGTGACATCGATTTAATTCACATGTTATTTTACAGGTACACCGTATAGAAAATCATTACAAGTTCATATTGAAATTCTTTTTTGTGCGGAACCTTGGCATCATTTTCCTAGACAATAATCTTTGCCTAATATCTCCATCTCTCGATTCGTATCCCGTCACTTCAGTGCAAGCTTCAGTCATCACTTTTATGCCTCTCTCGACCGCCTGAGCGCTGTTTGGCCACTTGGGCACCACTAATGGTGTCTCAAGAATGTCATTAACCTGTAAATTTGACAGAGAAGCAATGTAAGGAGGCTCAGTCTTGAGTTCATTCCTCCAGTTAATCATGGAATGATAGTTTTTTGCTTGCCACTTTAGTTTCGGAGTCACCACCTTTCTCATGTTGACTACAGGAGGCACATCCTCATTCCCATCTCCATCTTTACCCTCCTCATCAGTATAGTTTAACAAATTCTCGTCAACAGCAGCATCAGAATCTTCCTCCTCCTCTTCAGATCTGCCAGTGCATTCTTTCTTTTGCTGATTCTCCTCTCTAATTTTTCTTATCATTGAGACAGCTTTTTCTCTAACAGTCATGTCCTCATCTGCACACATACCAAGAAGAAGTTGATCTGTGTGGGCGAAGTATGCATTTCTCTGGACAGCCTTCTTCACTATCGTCTCCTCCTCACTATTCAGGTGTTTCATATATAGCAGGGACTGGAATACGTTCCTTGAGCCGTGTGTTACGTAAGGGTGTATCTTGATGTAAAACCACATTGGAGCACTGAACTTTATTATTGTAATGACAATTCTTTTCAATTCATGGCTGGGTCTTGATGTTGCTACATACAGCCTGAGGATTCTACTCCATAAGGTGTTCCACCTTGACACACAGGGAGGACCTGGCTCAATAGCAGCCAAGTCATCTTCAACAACACCTGTGATAACTCCTTTACAAATCCTTTACAGGTATTTCTGATCCCAGGACAGATCTTTCTCCACTTCATCATTAAACACAGGGAAATCAGGGAAACTGACTGGCTGGAAGGCGACAACTGGAAGCTCAGACAAAGACTCCTTGATCTGCTTTCCAATGGGACCACGCCAATGCTCAGGACCACTTGGTTTACCATCATAGTGATAAAAAACTGCGCGGAAAGGCAGCTCATTTCCGTGAAGCTGACATATGAAATAATGGAGCGGGTGACCAAGTAACATTTCAAGATGATGAATGACTCCATTTTTTGATCCTACATTTACATTGGTTCCATCACAACCCACACACACAATGGGCTGCTGGGTTAGATTTTTCTCCACCAGAAACTCGTGAATAGTTTTGGCAATCTGCTTTCCGTGTCCAGTCTTGGGAGTCACATGTGTGAGATATTCATTGCCAGGCTCAACCATGATGACATAATGATCTTTCACCATCATCCTCGAACTCCATTTCTCGGTCTTCTCATTCTTTATCATCACACGAGTGGCGGTCTTCCCTACATTACAGTACAGTAGGGGGCAGTGAAATTTTGCTCAAAGCTGCACTCTTCAGGCATTGTTCCTTATACATATCTAAGACTCCATGCCAAATTTGAGGCTGATATGTCGAGGTTTAGTCTGCCGCATTTTCTACTGAAATTTTTAAATTTACCTACAGTACTAGCCAAACAGCCGCTGTGGCGGTGCAATGTTCTGTTCAGTGTTTATCAACTTTTTTTTCATATAGTTAAGGAGTGGCATGTAATTGTTCCCAAACGTGAGGTACAGTTTCTCCTTGACCAGCGAGGTGATAGGAAGATGAAGATGCAGGGGTTGACATGAAAGTGACGAAGATGTGGGACAGAGTGACGGCAAGAGAGAAGCATGATGCGGACAGAGTTAGGAGACAGCTTGAGCAAAAACATAGATATCTGGTAGCTGGAGATATTCCTTATGTTGAGGATAATTTAGATGATTCAAGAGATATTCCTCTCGTCAATACTGATGCCGATTTTGTCCCTGATCCAAGGGCTCTGACAGACACCAGTTCACAGAACCGGACAAGACTCCCTACACTGGCTGCCGCTTGTGACCGATACTTGATTAGTGATTATGCTGGAGCTGCCATTGCTACTGCCACCTTAACTGACTATGGCATTATCACAAAGGATGACAAGAGTCAGGTTATTGGACCACATAAGCTGCGGGATGCGAGACAAAAATACCGATTTAAGAGGCAAGAAATTGAGATGGCTAGTTTAGATAATTTGACGTCACTCTATTTTGATGGTAAGAAGACCGCCACTCGTGTGATGATAAAGAATGAGAAGACCGAGAAATGGAGTTCGAGGATGATGGTGAAAGATCATTATGTCATCATGGTTGAGCCTGGCAATGAATATCTCACACATGTGACTCCCAAGACTGGACACGGAAAGCAGATTGCCAAAACTATTCACGAGTTTCTGGTGGAGAAAAATCTAGCCCAGCAGCCCATTGTGTGTGTTGGTTGTGATGGAACCAATGTAAATGTAGGATCAGAAAATGGAGTCATTCATCATCTTGAAATGTTACTTGGTCACCCGCTCCATTATTTCATATGTCAGCTTCACGAAAATGAGCTGCCTTTCCGCGCAGTTTTTTATCACTATGATGGTAAACCAAGTGGTCCTGAGCATTGGCGTGGTCCCATTGGAAAGCAGATCAAGGAGTCTTTGTCTGAGCTTCCAGTTGTCGCCTTCCAGCCAGTCAGTTTCCCTGATTTCCCTGTGTTTAATGATGAAGTGGAGAAAGATCTGTCCTGGGATCAGAAATACCTGTATAGGATTTGTAAAGGAGTTATCACAGGTGTTGTTGAAGATGACTTGGCTGCTATTGAGCCAGGTCCTCCCTGTGTGTCAAGGTGGAACACATTATGGAGTAGAATCCTCAGGCTGTATGTAGCAACAACAAGACCCAGCCATGAGTTGAAAAGAATTGTCATTACAATAATAAAGTTCAGTGCTCCAATGTGGTTTTACATCAAGATACACCCTTACGTAACACACGGCTCAAGGAACGTATTCCAGTCCCTGCTATACATGAAACACCTGAATAGTGAGGAGGAGACGATAGTGAAGAAGGCTGTCCAGAGAAATGCATACTTCGCCCACACAGATCAACTTCTTCTTGGTATGTGTGCAGATGAGGACATGACTGTTAGAGAAAAAGCTGTCTCAATGATAAGAAAAATTAGAGAGGAGAATCAGCAAAAGGAAGAATGCACTGGCAGATCTGAAGAGGAGGAGGAAGATTCTGATGCTGCTGTTGACGAGAATTTGTTAAACTATACTGATGAGGAGGGTAAAGATGGAGATGGGAATGAGGATGTGCCTCCTGTAGTCAACATGAGAAAGGTGGTGACTCCGAAACTAAAGTGGCAAGCAAAAAACTATCATTCCATGATTAACTGGAGGAATGAACTCAAGACTGAGCCTCCTTACATTGCTTCTCTGTCAAATCTACAGGTTAATGACATTGAGACACCATTAGTGGTGCCCAAGTGGCCAAACAGCACTCAGGCGGTCGAGAGAGGCATAAAAGTGATGACTGAAGCTTGCACTGAAGTGACGGGATACGAATCGAGAGATGGATATACTGTATTAGGCAAAGATTATTGTCAAGGAAAATGATGCCAAGGTTCCGCACAAAAAAGAATTTCAATATGAACTTGTAATGATTTTCTATACGGTGTACCTGTAAAATAACATGTGAATTAAATCGATGTCACCCATGTAAAATTTATCATTATCCTGGAAAACATTAAATGACACCTAATTTTTGGTATACACTAAAAGTTGACAAAAAGTCGTTCGCGATGCGGCAGGGTAAGTATGCATGAAATGGCATGAAATTTTGCACAGGTGTTTGTTACAGCCATACAAACGATGCCTGAAAAGTGCAGCCTGCAACTCAAATAAAAGTGTTTTTTCCCTGCCCCCTACAGTACAGTAACACAACATTGAGAAATGAAATGAGAAAAGGCTGATAATCAATATAGACATAGCACCATACTCATCTGCAACAACACAACTTAAATGAAATAAGAGATATGAAAAAAAAGTTGATAAACACTGAACAGAACATTGCACCGCCACAGCGGCTGTTTGGCTAGTAATGTAGGTAAATTTAAAAATTTCAGAAGAGAATGCGGCAGACTAAACCTCGACATATCAGCTTTAAATTTGGCATGGAGTCTTAGATATGTATAAGGAACAATGCCTGAAGAGTGCAGCTTTGAGCAAAATTTCACTGCCCCCTAATACTCATAACTCTAATGGAAAGGAAGACATGTTAGGTTAGGTTAGATTAGGCTCATCTTGTGAGCAAATGTCATGGAACCCATATACAGTAGGTATATTCATGAAATTCTACCAACTAATCTGAGACTGAAATGTTAAATATAAAACAAGATGATAATTAAATGGTTTAAAAATATCCTCAATACGATCAGCAACGTCAATTGCAAATTATTTCTGCATTTTTAAATGTTTAATATAAACTGTAATAATAATAATAAGGATAAGAGTACAATGATAATGCTTATGTCAGAATATAGCCTATATTAAAAGCAGGATATGTTATAATATATGGATGATCAAGAGTACAGTATTTTAAAGAAAAAATTATCCACACATTTCACAAATATATTAATACGTAATATCCATGTATATATGCAGAGTGTAAAATTTAAAAAAATATATATAATTAAGGCATATGTTATGATTTCTCCAAGGCATATTTTCTGAAAATTCCAGAAACTGCATTTTTTCTGGTCTATGAATAATTTGGGGATTTTATGGAAAGTCTCCAAATTTTTCTGTTCTGAGTCTGGGAGCCAATTCCGAAATTAGGTTAAGTAGCAAATTCCAAAATCTTCCCAGGAACTGGAAAATTCCCCGTCAATCATGATACCAAGATTTATTTCTTCAGTATTGGTGAAAGGTAAATAGTCAGCTGTATCTCCACCTGTAAGTGAAAATAAAGGCATTAATATTGTGTTAGTTAAATTTGCAAATTCTGAATCATCTTTATTTATGAGGGTTAATATTTATAAGTTTCCAACACCTACGTATTTTGGGTAATCTTGTCTTTTAAAAAAAAATAAAAATAAAAATTTCCAATGGAAATTCAGATTTATTTGGTTTGATATGCAACACACACTCAAAGTTTATATTTTTTTTAATATAGATTTTTATTGTGATTCCAAAACTTTGATCCTTTTTTTGGGGGGGGGGGGGGGGGGAGAGAAATTCACAGAAAAAATTCATAAGTCCTTTATAATGTAAGGTATTATTGCATTTTCGCACCCCACATTCCTACCCCTAGTCTTTTATCATATTCGAATAAGACAGTTAATTATAATATAATTTTCTTCTCTTACATTACCGTCGCAAATGTATAATAACGGAGATAGCGTATCCCAAATTTTCTCTATTTCTTCCACTAATCTTCCGCCATTATCGCCTACCTCACCTCCCACACAGATGTGTCTCCTTCATAAATCATCTGCGCATGTGTTCCCGTACACGTCACACGGCCAATCAAAAGTGTTTTTTGGGGGCAACCAATTAAAATGATTTGTGGTTTAATTCGCTGTATTTTTGGCCCAATAAAATTCGATTTTTATTTTGGGTCTCTCATATTTCCAAATTCAAATTCATTTCCGACCATGGAAGAATGCGATGGGTGTCACTTCAATTATATGGAGCCGATTGCGAGTTTGGGGGGAACATTGAAGAAACTATAGCATTTTTTCGATCTCATGGTGTTCTCCCGACCTCAGTAAAGTGTCCTACGTGCAAGAACGAAAGCAAATATCGTCAAGACCAACATATGTGGCATTGTGGTAACTCGTTCCTTATCCCAAAGACAAAGAAGAGACGGCCAATAAGGTAAGAAATACATGATTCCATCATATGGTGAGAGTCAGCCAGGGTAGGTTAGGTTTTGTTTATGTTTTTCTAGTGTCTTTTTTTTTTGTATTTTGTATTCACTTAGCCATTATTTTTTTTCGGAAAACCCCCCACGAAAAAAAAATCTATAAAAAAACCCGGCCAATTTCCGACGGAAATGAAGGTCATAATCGGTCTAAACACACATACTGTAAATACACTCGAAAAATATATTTTTTACTTTCTAACAGAGTTGGGTGCACTTATGCAAATTTACCAATATTAATGTTCTACATCAAAATGTTAACCTTATCTACCTAACTTAACCTAACCGGAAAACTTACGTCAACTTGAAATCCTAAAATTCCATGGATTACCAAAACAATAATAATACCTTCAATTTAATTTAATTTTGGAAGACATTATTAATTTTTGTTGGAATCATGGACATACAAAGCCAATATATCTGCACTTGATTCTACCATTGTCAATGGCAAAGTGAATTATTACCATCACTTCAAATGTTGCACAAAAAGTGGTAAGGTAGTTCTTTCTTGCAATACATTGAGTCACTAAGGGAATTAGAAAACAAAAAACAATAATTTACGTCACTGAATTTTTCTTATTAGTAACAAACTGTGGTTAAACTGATACACAAATGAGCCATGTCTGGGAACTACCTGGCACTGGTTACCTGGCATATTTGAACTTTTTAAAATATGAAATTTAGTCTATTAAGTATTTAAACTAATGAAATAATTATTTTGGTAGTGTTGGACGGTTATTAATTGCGCTTATTACAAAAATTGGGTCGATATTATTTCTGATAAGGGACATCATTCACCATCCCAGATGGAGCAGTTCTCAGCACTCTTCAATTAGACCACTTACGACTTTTATTTAGCTTAATTGGATTGCCATACATTCCGACACATAAATTATTTGGATTTGTTAACTTAAAGGCTTACCTTTAAAGATGGTTAGGAGAATTTGGAAGATATAAGCGGCGATGAGGCAAGTAGAGGCTGGCGGATGTTCCCACACAAACATAGAATTCTTTTTAAAAGAACAATAAAATTCTTCATGTGCTGTTCTATATGGAGGATATCTTATAATAAATATTATTCGTTTGCAGATTTGTACAATTTAGGTGCATCCAATTCTATTTCTTTTCTTTTGGTTTCAAAATATAGTTTCATCGCAATGGTCATCGGGCAGGGGTGAGAGTACCACGGAAATCTCCCACGTTCCAATAACGAATCGTAGATTTTTTTTTTATCCCAGAATGCTTCTTGCAAGCCGACCATGGGGGCTACCACAGCATGGTGTACACCGCGAATGTTCTTGCAATTGGCCCTTACTTACACACAAACACCCACACCCACACACAGATTCACATACACACACACACACACCTACTTTTTCACACAATCAACCATAACCCCGCCCTAAAGACACCTTAAACGACATCTCCCGCCCACGCGAGGATCATCGCGGTACGAGTTGATTATAAGAACATAAGGAAATTGCAGCGGGCCTATTGGCCCATACCGGGCAGTCCCATTTACACTCAACCACTATTGCTCAAAAATCCATCTAACCTATGTTTGAAGTTATCCAGCGTATTCGAGTGAATGATGATTTTTGGTAACTTGTTCCACTCGTCCACTGCTCTATTTCCAAACCAATGTTTACCTATTTGATAACCACTCTGATGTGGTTTTAGTTTCACACTGTGGAAGCAAACTGGGTGTAGTATATCATTTTTAAGCTGTAGCAATACAGCACCCACACCTACATCACAGGCATCAACTTGAATCACAAAAGGCTTGTCAAAATCTGGCACTTTAAACACTGGACTTGAGGTTAACAGGTGTTTTAGGGTTTCAAATGCAACCTGACATGCCTTTGTCCACAAATACCTTCTTTTGGGGTTGACTAAGTCTGTCAAAAGAGCTGACACTTGTGCAAAGTTCTTACAAAATCTTCAGTAGAATCCTGCCATACCGAGGAACCTACACAGAGCTTTTCGAGCTGCAGGAGGTAGAAGTCGCTGTAGAGCCTCTATCTTTGCATTGACTGGAGGGTTGCATGCCCAAACTCACTTTTAACCAGGTTGACAGTGAAGTTGTACTCCGACAGGCGGGCGAAAAGGGCACGAAGTCACTCTGTGTGTTCCTCTCATGTAGCTGCTGTCACTAGGAGGTCATTCAAGTAGGCACAGACACCAGAAAGCCCAGACTTTACCACATTCATAGCCCTCTGAAATGTTCCAGGGGCACTACGAAGCCCAAAAGGGGAGGACTTTGTACTGCGAAAGCCCATCAGGAGTGACGAAGGCAGTAATTCTTTTGGATTCCTCCGTCAGCCTCGCTTGATAGTACTCCTTCATCAGGTCGAGCTTCGTGGCAATCTTTGCCTGCCCGATGCAATCAAGGATGTCGTCTACACGAGAAAGAGGGTAGGAATCAGCCCTGGTCACATCATTTACTCGTCTGTAGTCTATACACATGCGGAAGGAGTCGTCAGGTTTTGGCACTAGCACACATGGTGACGACCAGTCACTGTCATTGGGTTCGAAGAGTTCGTTTTGAAGCTAATAGTCCAGTTCCATCCTCAGAATCTTCCTCTTGTCATCTTCAACCTGTAGCTGTGAAAGAGGTAAAACTTTAGAAGAGGGATAATCTAAAGACTGTGAATTGTATAGATTAACTCTAACCTCCCTCAGGAAATCTGTGGTTCTTGGGTCTCCGTACCACAAAATCGCTTCCCTGGATTAGTAGAGCTTCCGCCTATTCACATGCCAGTCTTCTCCAGCAGGTACCGAGGGTGGTCTAAATTTCCTCATCAGGAGGCCAGAGTCCGAATAGTAACAAACAGGCAAGTCATCAGCTTCCTCCTTGCTTACAACACTGTTACTCTATACTGCCCATTCTGGGGTCACTAATCCTTAGGGGATAACTTAAATCTACTCTTAATTTTAAGGTCGCTGCCACCAGACCCCCTGGACAGAATGTAGCTTGTTTAGGTAGCTGGCAGAGCAAGACAGGCATTGGGTTGGGTTTTTCATCGACCAAATCGAGAGTGGGAGGAAGGGTGAAACATCAATCATGACTTAACTAATTTATTCCTTATAAAAACATATTGCATCCAGTCACAATACAAAAAGAGTTGGCCTTCATCAAAATAACTACTACTATGTTCATTACATTTCATATCAGTACACGTCCTTCATCAAATAACTACTATTATCATCTTCATTCTTCATAACAACCATTGACCTCCTTACCTCAGTCATTCCTTCTTACCATAACACCCAACACATCAGACTGCACCACATGTTAGATTATAGCACCACATCTAATATACTATAGGACTTGGCGTGTGTGTGTGTTCTGGGCAGCCGAAACGGCTCAATCGTTTTTCATCAAACTTGTTGGAAAAATCGCAAAAAATTCGTAGAGTGGAACAAACCTGGTCCCATATCGATGGTTTCTTTAGGAAGCCATTACATAACCATTTTATTTAGGCTGGAAAACGATGCAAGTCTATGGACTTGGCGCACCCTCATTCGCTGTACGCTGTCAGCCCACGATTGCAGTTATCATACCACATTCGACATGCGCACCGTGAAACGTCAACAAAGGCTGTGAGTGAGCTCTCCCTACAATTCCCAATTCTGATGAAATTAGTGAGACCTTCAGTCTGTTTAGAGAACTAAAGTGGAGCCCAGTTGTAAGCACAGTGTCGCTTGTGAAATTTATAGTTGCTGGACTTAGACAATATTTTAGATAAAATATCTGGACTTCCTGCCTGGACCCTCTGGTCGGTTATTTTCGTATCTGCGCATGCGCAGTGCGAAGAGCGTGACGTTGAATGACGTGGTAGTGACGTCGTTGCCTCTCCATCTCGCCTGTGACCGAACACAAGCATTGCACAATGCCTGGGGAGAATGGTGGGCAGAAACCTATGAAGGCTTTGGCTAAAGAAGAAAAGATTGCCCTACTGAACAACTTAGAAGACGACCTGAGGCTTTCAAGTAGTGAATCAGAAGCAGACGATCCGTGGCCAACAACAATAGAAGTGATAGACAATTTTCAAGAAGTGATTAGTAAGAAAGAAAAGAAGAGGAGGCGAGAGGAGGCGAAGAAAAGTGAAGGAAGCGACAGTGATGAGATCATGAATGATAGGAAGAAAAGGACGACACACACAGAAGGACGCAGAAAGAATTCAACTGGGAATAAAACACAGCAGGTCTTGACTGAATTCAACACCCTTCAAGAGTCAGACCCCAGTGATTATGACAGTGACGGTAATGTTTCTATGGGAAACACTAGCCACAGTGGAAACAGCAATGCCATGGACCCTATCACCCTGCCCTCTGCCAAACAAACAAGTAAGCTGAATCTCCACTTTCCCAAGGACTCATTAAAATCTGTCGAGGATCGGTTTAATTGGATGATGAAGTTCTGCAGACAGCATGGTCCCAACATTCAATTCCGACAAGGTAAGAACCGGAACTTTATCAAGTGTCAGACTCCTGAAGTCTATAAAACCCTTAGTACTGTTGGCTTTGACGGGGTTGTCCTAGTTGCCCCTCCAGCAGACGCTGATGAATGTTGCCACATCCTAGTTAAGCGATTCCCCCTATACGCTGACATCGAAGATGCACGTGACTTTAATTCTAATATACTCAGTATACGTCGACATTACCGGGGACACACTCCACAAGCTGCTGTTATTGTCAAGTGGAAGGGAAGGGTATGTCCAACCACTGTGGAAGCCCATCCAATCCTTCCACCACTTTATGCAGAGCCCTATCATCCTGGGCCTGCATTTTGTGTTATCTGCTCTCATTGGGGTCACACCTTCACTGCCTGCTGCCGACGTGATCGTCCTAGATGTCGCTTCTGCTCACGTAACCACAACTCCGCCGCCTGTGCCCAGAAAATCAAAGACCACCTTAATAGGGGTGGTGTGGGCTATGTAGTTGAGCCCAGGTGCTGTAACTGTGGCGGCCGGCACAATGCTGACTCACGACAGTGCCCCAGTCGCCCTTCTGTCCCAGGGGAGAGGCCTCCCCAAAGGCTGCGTCTACCACAACGCCCCCCTCAGTCTACTGGGTCACCTGCCCCTGCCTGGCTTCACCAGGCTGCACCACAACAGCACCTACCATTCCCTAACTCAACCACTACTGAGCCTCCTCCCCGTCTCTACTCTGACGCTATCAAGCCTCGTGTTCCCACCAGTTCCCCCCCACAACCCCGTCGCTACTCTGACGCTGTCAAGCCTTGTGCCACCACCAGTGCCCCCCCACAACCCCGTCTCTACCCTGATGCTGTCAAGCCTTGTGCCGCCACCAGTGCCCCCCCCACAACCCCGTCTCTACCCTGATGCTGTCAAGCCTTGTGCCGCCACCAGTGCCCCCCCACAACCCCTCTCCAGTGACATGACACAGATCATGTCCCTCTTCCAAGAATTTACCAGTCATGTTGAGAAACTCTTGGTTACACTCTGTACCGCCATCTCCGACCTACACCGCCAACTCCTGCCCTTTGCTGCCACCCAGTCACTCCCCTCTTTTGGTTTGACACAAGCTGGTAGTCCCCCTGTGTGCCCCCCCCCCCTGCTCACAGGTTGTGTGTACTGGGGCCCCCGAGCCAAGCCCTGCCTCATCTTTACGTCACGTGGTGCCTCAACCTGTCTACCCACCTCAAGCCTCGCCTGCTCCTGTGTCTGTGCTGTCTCCACCAGGGCTACCTATTGGACCTGAGGACTCCACCCCCGGCTACCCATACTCCACCGACATGCCGGCAGCTAAGGCCCCTCCGTCCACGTCCGGGGTAATCAGTCTAATACACCACAATGGATAGCAACGCTACAGGACTGCAGGTACTCACCTGGAACATAAACGGCTTGCAAAGCAAGTTTGGTGCCCTCAAAACCTACGTCTACACTGAAGACGTCGACGTGCTGTGCCTCCAAGAAACGCGGTGTGCTGCTGGTACCTATGTGCTCAGTGGCTACACATGTGTTGAGAGCCCATCCACTCCTGTTCTCCGCATCGACGGACTACCACGAAGCCATGCACGTGGACTACTGATCTACGTCAAGAAGGCTGTCCTCTACCAACCTCTCGACGTCCCCCTTGATGACGACACCACCGACGCACATGCCATCACAATCACACTAAAGGGTATGTCCCTCAATATTGTCAATGTCTATGTGCCTCCCTCCACCCCTACTGTACCTATCTTACCACACCATATCACCTCCACCCCCACCCTCCTTGTGGGGGACCTCAATGCCCGTCACCCTAGTCTCGGCTCCCAGGGGCCCCACTCAAACTCCCGGGGTAACTCCTGGCTCTCCTACCTACAAACCACTGATGACCCTGTACGTCTTCTCTGCCCTCCATCACCCACCCACATCGGGGGAGGGAAACTTGACTACATAGCTCTCTACTCTGACCCTCACCGCCCACACTCCACCCGCATCCTCCACTCCCCCCACAGTGACCATTTCCCTATCCACACTACCCTCCAGTATGTGAGAATACCCGCTCCACCCAAGGGCCCTAGGCTCAGCCTACCCCCTGCCAACATACCTGCCTTCATCACTTCCATTGCTGAATGGTTTCAGGGTTACACTGTCACCACCGCAGACCAACTCTACCTTGATCTGTCCAAACAATGCACTGACCTCCTCCGCCCTGTCCCAAAACACAGCCGCCCTAACCGCCAGCCCAGGAGTCAGTGGAACGTTAACCGTGACCCTCATGTTAAGTCTATCCGAGTATGGCACCGAATAGCAGTCGACCAGTGGAAGAAATCTCCCAGCTCCCCTGACTCTCTACGCTTCCTGATGCGCACAAATAAAGAGCTCCAATCTGCCATCACTCTCGCACGAGAGAAGCAGTGGTTTGATTTTGCTTCTTCTATTGACCAGTCTACATCTATAGGTGATATATGGCGCACCATTAACCGTGCCTGGGGCACCAACGCTAGACCTGCGCTCCACCCCAGACCAGCTGCCCGAGCTGAGGCGCTCTCCCAGACGTGGCAGGCGGCCGCCTCCATTGATGCGCTACCCCACCCGCTGTACGAGACCTCACCCTCGCACTGCAACCACAACGCCGACAGCGCATCCTCGAGTACCAAGACCTATTTGCAGACACTGACGTGCCTTTCACACAGTGTGAACTACTAAATGCTGTTAAGCGTGGTCGGTCCACCGCCCCAGGCGATGACGGCGTCACATATGATGTGTTAAATGCCCTTATTGCCACCCCTGGTAACCCCCTCCTCTGTCTATTTAACCTCTCTTTTGATACTGGTCAGCTGCCTCACTTATGGAAGACTGCCACCACCATCTCAGTCCCTAAACCAGGCAGACAAGATGAATATCGTCCAATATTCCTCATCTCCTGCTTCTCAAAGATGATGGAGCGCATGATACGCCACCGCCTCCACTGGAAAATTGAGGCCCACCTGCACCCTGACCTCTATGGTTTTCGCCCCGGAAAGAGTACTGCTCACTGCATCGCTCACTACATGGCAAACACCTCCGCCAAAACCTCCCTCTTCGTCGACTTCAAGGGTGCTTTTAATAAAGCCAACAGTGAAGTGATCCTTGAGGGCCTCACTCACATGGATGTGAAGGGCAAACTCCTCACGTGGATTGCTGACTACCTCTCCCATCGACAGGCCCGTGTCCGTTTTCAGGGCCACTACTCTAAGATCAGGGACCTTGATCTTGGTACGCCTCAGGGAGGTGTACTCAGCCCTACACTCTTCAATGTTCTCATGAACTCCATCTGCCGTATCAACGTCATCTTTGCTGAGCGCGCCCTAGACGGTCACATCATAAGCTACGCTGATGATATTCTCCTCCAAATTACTACAGTGCAACATGAACAACCTATACTCTCCACGTTCGCCCGGACCTTGTCAAACACTCGGGCTAGTCATCTCACACACTAAAACCAAATTCATCTCACGCTTCCGGCGTCAGACACCACTGATTCTGCAAGGACAAGACATCGATCAAGTACGCACCTACAGGTACCTTGGTCTACCTGTGCGAGCCACTACCAGAGCCACGACCTCCGCTGTCGCCGCCCACGTCATCTCCCAGTGCCGCCAACGAACGAGGCCCCTCCAGTCCCTTACTCACGGCCTCAAAGGAGCCTCTGTCAGGGTCCTACGTCTCATGTACATTGCCATCGTCAGAGCTGTCATAGATTATGCCTCTCCAGTCCTTGTAGTTGCCTCCCAGCGTGAGAAACAAAGCATAGAGAAAATCCAAAACAGAGCGATGAGACTCATCCTCGGCTGCCCTATGACCACCAGAATAGAAGTCATGCAGCGCGAACTAATCCTGCTTCCCGTCTGCGATCGAATTACTGCTCTCAATGCCATCCTTGGTGTTAAGCTTCTTCGCAGTGAGCAACCGACTCCCCTGTCGCGCTCACTGAACTCACATCTTAACACCCTCCTGCGCCGGCCTGTCCCCATTACTTTCCCCCCCCCCCCTCCCTCTCAACTCTGGCCCGTCCACACTGCTGCTGACATCCTGCGTTATCACCTCTACACCCCCTCGACCTCTCTCCCCCCCGAGTACACTCATCCGCCTCTACCGCCGTGGACCTCCCCGTGTGTTGATGTTGTCGTCCACACCTTCCCTGGTCGTAAATCCACCCAACTGAGGTATATGCTCAAACTTAACTGCCTTGAGCAGATTAATGATGTCGCTTCCTCTCCAAAGACCTCCGACCCTCCTATCCTCGTCTACTGTGATGGGTCTGTTACCACGCTGGGCAGCGCTGGGGCAGCTGCGTGGATTCCTGAGCGCCAGGCCTGCAGGAAAATCAGGGTCCACGACTGGGCCTCCTCCACTGATGCTGAAAGCATAGCCATCCTCGCGGGCATTCATGAGGGGGCGACCTATGCTCGCACTGAACGCCGGAACCTCCTTATAATCAGTGACACCACTTCTGCGCTAGCGAGGCTCAAATTACCCTCCCCCTCCTCCCCTGCCGCCCAACACACCCTAGCCGCCGTTGCCGGGCTAGAACAAACTGATGACATCCGTGTCAAGTTTCTTTGAATCCCGTCACATATAGGAATAACTGCCTGTGACACTGTTGATCGGCTTGCCAAAGAAGCTACACAAGAAGAAGATATTGAAGCCACTCTCGCCCTCTCCCTGAATCATCTCAAATCTCGCATACACGCCACACAACGAGAGGCATTCAACGAAAATTGGACACACCTGAAACAACGGGGTAGCATCACACTATGCCACTATGACGCTGTAACCGGTGACGACAACCGCCACTACAAAGAATATCAATCCCTGACTCGATCTCAACAGCTTATATACATGAGACTGCGCCTAGGGTACAGGTACCTATGGGAGTACATTGGCAACCCTGAGCCTCACCGCACTGTTTGTAAACTTTGTGGCCAACCCGACTCTCACACCCTCTCTCACTACATCCTCACTTGCCCTATGACCTCCTCCTGCAGGTCCCCAGCCGTTACCAACACCTCTTCCCTCCCAGACCAGATATCCCTCCTCCTAGTCACAGGCCTGGCATTTGACATTATTAGGGACCTGCCACTCTTTGCCATAAACAGATAAAATGTACCGGGAACTTTCCCCCCACACACTCATCATTCTCTCACTTTATGTAACTTGACAGAACCTATGACCCTTCAGGCTTTTACGCCCTTAATGTACGAGTCATAAAGGCAAGTATGAACTTTTCATACTTCCCTGTTGGGCGCTGTAAACGCTTCTGCGCTTCACCTTGCACAGGATGTAAGGGGGTGCCCAATAAACTAGCCCCCTCGGGGGCAAATCTGATTCTGAGTTATCATACGGCTCCCTCCTCCTGCCCCAAATTTTTTTCTTAGCTTACTTTTTTTTAATGTTGTTTGGATTAGTAAAGGAAGGAAGATGAGTAAATAGAAGAATAAAGAAGGGGAAACAGAAAATAGTTAGAGATAACAGGTGGGGGGGAGCTGATTTTGATCATGCGTCTGGATGCGCAGTTTCAACTTTACCAGACAGCTACAGTGTACACGTATTCCTGTGGCTCATGGAAAAGGAGAAGAGATAAAAAGATAATAACAGGAATGCATGGAGACGATGACTACAATAGACGGGTGAATATAGACAGTGAAACAGACAGGAGGTTGACAAAAATAGACAGATTCATACATGCACAAATAGACAATATGGCAGCTAACATGACAGACAGACAGCTGACTGACTGGTTCACATTAGACAAACAGGCAGACACACGCCATCAACGGATAAGACAGACAGATTTGACGACACAAAGAGTACAGACGGGTTTACATTCAAACACCACGCATACAAACAGACAATTGGGATGGCAATAGACAGGACGGATAGACTTGAGACTGATTAGAAGGCATTTATAAACAAGAATAACACCAAATTGGCCATAGCTGCGTCAGTGAGGGTAGGAGGTCTTACATCCACCAGCGTAAATAATAAGGCGCATTGAAAACTAACACCCTCGCGCGGAAAGAACATCGATGGTCGGTCAATCATGTGAGATGGGCCTAAAACTGACTAACGTAGATGATGACTATGATGACTCAACACAGGTGATGATTTAAGTAGATGGTGACTAATCTACCAGAATCAAGGTCACTTCTCTTCATTATATAATTTATCTCGGAATGATCATCGGTGATTCATAATAATTTTTTTTTTTATGATTTTAACCTCTCCTTATGGCGAATATTTCTTTAACTAATTATTCTAACCTTTATTCTATTCCTTCTTATAGTATATTAGATACTGTAAGTATCACGACCACGACCATGATTATAACAACCAGGACCATGATTATAACAACCAGGACCATGATTATTACAACCACGCCTATGATCATAACAACCACGACTATGATCATAACAACCACGATCATGATTATAACAACCACGACCATGATTATATCACCCAACCACGATTATAACAACCACGACTATGAGTATAACAACCAGGACCATGATTATAACAACCACGACCATGATTATAACAACCACGACTATGATTATATCACCCACGACCATGATTATAACAACCACGGCTATGATCATAACCACGACCATGATTATAACAATCACGACCATGATCATAACAACCACGACCATAATCATAACCACGACCATGATTATAACAACCACGACCATGATCATAACAACCACGACCATAATCATAACCACGACCATGATTATAACAACCACAACCATAATTATAACAACCACGACCATGATTATAACAACCGCGACTGTGATCATAACAACCACGACCATGATCATAACCACGACCATGATTATAACAACCACAACCATAATTATAACAACCACGACCATGATTATAACAACCACGACCATGATCATAACAACCACGACCATGATCATAACTACGACCATGATTATAACAACCACGTCCATGATTATAACAACCACGACTATTATCATAACAACCACGACTATGATCACAACAACCACGACCATGATTATAACAACCACGACCATGATTATAACAACCACAACCATAATTATAACAACCACGACCATGATTATAACAACCACGTCCATGATTATAACAACCACGACTATTATCATAACAACCACGACTATGATCACAACAACCACGACCATGATTATAACAACCACGACCATGATTATAACAACCACAACCATTATTATAACAACCACGACCATGATTATAACAACTACGACTATGATTATAACAACCATGCCCATGATTATAACAACCATGACTATGATCATAACCACGACCATGATTGCAACAACCACGACCATGATTATAACAACCACCACCATGATTATAACAACCTCGGTAAACTGTACCACCGGACTCGCCACCGGGCAGGAAGGGCCCACGATCACTTGTGTTATAGCACCACCTCTCAGGTACACTCCACACCTACAAATATGGAACTCCTCGGTATTCTTCAGATACACATACCAGGTACCTCGTTCACACCCTACTTTTGCTAAGTAGATGGGATACTTCCCAGGTAATCATACCAGTACTGGTTCCATGCCTGGTATTCTTAGGTCGCTCCACGTGGTGACCGCGAAACTTCTGAAACACACAATCATGTTCTCCTATCCTGGGTGCTGATATGTAGGGTATCCACAGATTCACAGTAGAGGTGCATAATGGACATAAGCAGTGCACACCACACCCAGTGGGTTCTTCACAGTGGAGCAGTGGTGGTTGCTTGGCCGACGCTCTGGGCGTGCACCTGATTTGGTGAGAAGTCCGGCATCACTGAGAATAATGCCTGAGGGGCTTTTATCACCCCACACTATTACAACTCTGTTACTTCACTTTATAACATTAGGCAAGGTTTTAAGATGTAAAAAACTGCTAGATAAGTCTCTTGAGTGCTGATGAAGCACGTTGTAGTTCACCGACATGTTTTAGTGAGAAGTTCGGCGTCACCGAAGGCGATGCCTGACTTGCTCACACTGAACTAGGCCTACAGTTTCCAATCTTTAATTTTCACTTTGACAATATTCTGGTTCTCTCATATACACTTTCCTCTCTATTGTGACCTTATATAATTATATATCTTAATCCTAGATTACATACTAAAGGGTCTGGTTTGCTAGTTCCTGGGGAAATTCATTGGGTTATAACAATAACCCAGCATCATAGACCGGGGCGGAATAGGCGCCAACCCGAACAAAGGCCTAGCATAGTGTTTTCTTGGCGTGAGTATACCCACTTCAATTCACTCTACATTTAGGGATCCTCCCCTCACACGTTGCAATAGTTGAACACATTCACAAGATTCTCTGATCATTGCACTGTTCGTGGTTATTCGTCACATGGGGTAACGAGGTGTACTAAGCCCACAGCGAGATATACAAGATATTCTCTTTGAAGCATAGTTTCTGGAACACTTCCAATTTGTATTAGCCTCTGTCACATTAATATTATATAAATATGGGCAAAGGACATATATTCATTATATACATTCTATCACTCAGATTATCGAGCATATAGCTACACAAGCATTTCTTCTGTCACACCTCCGAGGGTGGACAGCCCATAAACATTTGTTCTATCATACCTTCTCGAGTGTACTGCCCATAAATCTACGGACTCAACCCTCAGTGTGTTGGTAGGCTGTTTAGATAATGTCCGTGTTGAAGTGTGGGTTACTCTCCAACCACCAGGCACCAGACTCAAGAGAGTACAGCCAGTTCCCCCAGTTCACAGCCCGACATGATACCCTAAAGTCGTGTTGTGAGACCAGCTGTCCAGGCTGTACCTCTCTCTAATTATATCAGCTAATTACAAGCTAATAGCTAATGCTCATTAGTGTGTCAATACCAAATAATTGTACAAACATGACTACCCAATATAACTAGAAAAACACCACATGTGTTTACATTAAACCAAGGAACAACGCGTGAAGAGAACAGTACCTGTGTGTCTTGTTTAACTTACAAGCTAAAATAAATACAAGTACAACCCAGGACAGCTGTGACGATTTCAACTATCAACCAATCTACGACTGTATCAAAGATAACATGCCGTGAGATTACCTAATATCTCACTCAGCTTCATCAAAGGTACCAGCGACTAACCTACACTTATTCAGGCAAGTGTTAACAAGTCAGATATTTCGATATCATACCACAGTTAAGACAAATGTAAGGGGCACATTTTCTCTTATTATACTTTTTCATATATTTATTCTCTTCAATACTTATTTACTTATATTCTTGTGTATATATATTAATAATTTCATATTCTATGTCTTTCTCTTTATGAGTATATATCTTATATTTCTTTGCTTATATTTTCTAAGTCAATATTCTTTTCTTTACCTCATTTCTTCTTTCATATATATTCTAGTATTTTCTGAATTTTATTTCCTTACTTTCTCTCAATTATATCCTGTTTTAGTTATATTCTACATCATCGATCAGTCTGGGAAAAAGCATGTCATTCTTACTATAATACTTATTGAACTTACCACGGTAGCCTGCCACCACCCAGACTTTTATTAGAATATAACATATCTTAGTGAACTGTTAGGTAGCGTGCTAGCGAGCTTCTAGGCACGTGTGTTACAATAGTTATTTTCTGACAACCAATGGGTAGAAGGAATAGAGTGGTGATACTCGTAGTTTACTAATTTAATATTTATTGACATAAGGAGTGGATAAGATGTTAATGAAATACACTCAGACAAGACTGGACCACTTAAGTCTTACTTTACCATAGCCTGTTAAAACCTAATAATTCATATTACGCTCTAGCCTTCCCCTTCCAAAGATTCATATTATGCGGAATAATAGGCAAAAGCACTAACGCGGTAGTGCACATACATTCGACATATCTTAACAGTTCATGATTACAGTACCTTAATACATAAAACAAACCATAAGGAGACTTAAACGTTTCCTACACGAGTCTCTGTTACCTATATCTGCAACAACTTATCAATTCCGTTATTTCAGTACAATACAGTATAGGGAACATATCCCTAACCGTTCATCAGAGGGTTACATCAACATATTTTTGGCATTAACACATAAACAGTGACTCTTTGACATTACATATACAACAAAGTTCTCTGCATGAAATTACATATCCTAAGGAATTTAACTTCTTGTCTATGAATGGGGAATTGGTTACATCAGACACTTCCTCAGATTACTACTTCGTTTCAATAATAATTCACCTTTTCAACACAAACCCGTGGTTCTATAAGTACACAATGGGGCTCACAGTTTGTAAGAACTGAGATTTAAACTGTCGGGGTGACTTCCTTACTCGGAAGGCGTCAACAACCCAAGAGTTCGGAAAACGCACATAAAAACTGAGATTTCTCCTTTCGACAACATAGGCAGCAACTAAATTTCCGGACTACAGTTCGTAAGAAATGGGATTTAAAATGTTGGAGTGACTTCAGTACGACTGACGAAATCAACAACCCCCCCCCCCCAAAAAAAAAAGCATTTTCAGACAATATAGATACCATTACTAACAGCTGATCTTCCAAAAGCATCCCGACAAACCATCTGAGCAACTGTCTCCCCCCCCCCCACCAAAAGATTATAATTAAACAAATCAACTAAAAAAAAACCCAGACATTTCCATTACTGAGAGTCACGCTCACAAAAACACAATTAGTGGTAATACGGTAATGCTTTACGAGACTGTCCCCTCGGTACTCAACAAGTATTCACTGACTTCAATTGCCATTATTTTAACACTTATCACTTCACCATGTACTCTGTTGTACTCACAAATGGGGGTCCTTACATGTATTTTCTACAATCAGTTTTCAAAGATTGCGTTCTTTCATAGATGTCCATATCACCACAGAGTCCTCAACCTATCAAAGCAATTGCTGAAATTATACATGTATTAGCTCTCAACTAAACATAAAACACACTTATTGACCATGCCTGTCAGTCAACACTGCTAGAACTAATGCCCTTGGCATTAAAATCATACTCTAAAAGAAACAACATAAAAACACAATATACCCGGAAATATAACACAACTCGTTGTACAACTAAATTCACTTTGTCAAACTGACGTCAACTTAGAACTAAACACTTCCAATTGAAATCAAAACGAATACATCCAAAATATGTCACAATTTCAAATAACACCCCATTACAAAACCTTAGTACAATTATGGCCTTCCGGTGACAATGACAACCACTGTCCACCACACTCTTAACAAGGTATATGTTCACTACTTGCTCATTGTCTGGAAATATCAAAGTCTTAATTCGAGTGATCACACAATTGCTATGTTACCAGTGTAAAAGGCACCCCAAAAAAATAGTACCTTGGTATACAACATCACTTCTCTGAGATTCACAAAAGAATGCGAAAAAAAAAATAGTTAGGTAGCTAACCTCTGACTCTCAGACATTTTTCAACACTGAACTTTTCAATTTTAAACACTTCACTGTACACTCTAATTTAAAACAGATTTCTAATTTTCTGGAGGCAATTGTTCTAACCTAACTTCAAGGCATTTGCCGTGAACTGTTTTCAGTTTCTCCTTAAAACCAGCAAAAAAAAAATTTTTGCACAGAATTACATACGCTATTGTACACTGGAAAAATTACCGAACAAAATCATTAGCAATCTGGAATATTCATTAGTTACAGTGACATAATTAGGTACCTGTACAGAGAACTGGTTACTACAAATCACGCTTTTAAAAAAAAAAATACCCACGGTATCACATTTATTCCTCCTCACCTGATACCATGAAAATTACATCACCCCCCGTGCCACCTATGTAAGGGGGTGGGTTTTTTCCAACACCTACACCACCCTTACCTTACTTCTCTATTATTGTTCTTTTTCTGCAACTTAAATCACAGCTTCCATTCCCACTGCTGCCACCAATTTATACTGCCAGACTGGGGTCAATAATTCTAAGGGGAAATACTTAACTCTAATCTTAATTTCTAAGAGTCGCTGCCACCAGACCCCCTCTGGATAGTATGTAACTCGTTAGGTAGCAGGCAGAGTGGACTAGGCATTGGGTTAGGTTTTTCATTGACCAGATCAATAAGGGGAAAGAAGGGTGAAACCACAACATGTCTTAGTTCTTTCAATTATTCTTTCTACTTACTTCAGTTCATTTTGGTAGCATGTCGGTGGTCTAGGCACATGGGTAGTGTAATTCTGATATCAGGGTCACTTGGACGGAAATAAAGGTAACTACTGTGGGAGAAATGAATACTCCTAAAATACTCAAAGAACAAGTTTATTAATATAAAATCAAAAGGGAAAAAGAGATATTATTACATATAACTACCAGGCTCAACTCCTGGGCTTATTGCAGACTCCGTATTTCCTATTTACTTATTTTTCTTATTTACTCAACGACAAGTATTCAGATATTACACTCTTACCGTGCATAATCTTACTGGTGTCACATTACATTACATAGCAGGACCAGTTCCTTGTCCTTACTCACAATACACAGTTACTTGGCAACTCCTTGCAGATTACTTTACTTCTCCCACATTACTAGGTATTTTCCATTACATCCAGTTATAAGACCAACTGGCATATGATGATTCACATACTGTTGGTAGTGTATAGGAGATTGTACTGCGCACATCATTGTCATCCCTAAAAATCCCATTTAATTCATATTACGCTACATAACATTCAAATGCACCGCGCTTGTAGAACTTCAGAAAACGGGAAACATTGATAAAGGACAACTCACCTACTCAATGTTCCTAGACCATGTGTTGTATTGTACCCAGGTATAGTTATATCATATTAAGTGTATGTATTCATAGCATTAAGGATCACTCAGGGTAGGCATAAGATGAATGTTAAAGTCCAGTTGAGCCGGACTAGTGTACTGTAAGACTAAGTGTGGATCAGGGTTTGAAGGTCATACTATTTACGTCTGTGAGCGTGTAGCGAACATAACTCCGACAGATATCATATGAAAATACATGAGAACAATGATCTGGAAAAAGGATAAATGTGTCAGAACTATGTGAGGTGTTGACAGTGATCCAGAAACTATACTTGGAAGGAAATATAGAGTATGCGTCGGCATGAATTTAATACACCTCGTAGCCTCACGTGACATATACCCACGACAGGTACAGTGATCAGAGAATCTTATGTCTGTGTTCAAATAATGCAATGTGTGAGAGGAGGATCCCTCATTACAGTTTTAAGTGAAGTTGATACACCCCCGCCATGATCATTCAGCCTTTGTTTCAAGGCGCGTCATGTACCCGCCTCAGATGCCACGTTGATATTATAATCCCAGGCATTTACCCAAGCACTAGCAAACCAAGACCTTACCTTAGTGTGTAATTTAGGATTAAAATATGTGTTTATAAGACATGAGTGACAATATACCGAAAAGTGTTCAGGTGAGAACCATAAGAAACAAAAGTGTAAATTGAGGATTGGAAACTGTAGGCCTATGTGATGGGGAGCGTTGGGGCACTGGCCTCAGTCTTCCCCGTTCTACCGTCACCTCAGGTCAGTGTCCTAACGGGCTATATCCCGCCCTATAATTAAGGTTGATAAATAGAAGTTACTACAGTTTAAAGCTTTGCCCGATATATAAGTGTGATAGGAATGTGTTAAGGGGTGGAATAACCGCCCGTCAGGCATTATTTCTCAGTCTTCCCCGTTCTACCGTCACCTCAGGTACCATGTGGTCGGAGTACCTTGCCGCCCGGCCGCCATTGTCCCTTTGAGCGTCACAACAGGTGGGGACGACTCCCCGCTATGCCAGTCCACTATGAACCTGTGGATTTCCCGAGCACCACTCCAAATGAGTAGTCACAACTAAGGAGACCGCGAGAAAATGCGGTCGCCACTTGGAGCGACCTATAATACCAGGCGTAGAAATAGTGCTGGTATGTCTGTAGGTGAAGCCCTCGTCTTTACCCACCGAGGGTGGTGTGCGAACGAGGTGCCCGTTGTGTATACCTAAAAGTCACAAGGAGTCACATACTTGCAGGTATGGAGTGTAACAGGTGTGTGGAGATGGTGCTACTTTGTATGATAACCGACGGTGCTATATTCCACACAGGTGGAGCAGTCTGATGTGTTAAGGGATATTGTAAGAAGGAACGACCGAGGTACTGTGGTCACAGATTGTTATGCAATAAGTAGGTGGATGACACGCCATCAATGTAATAGTCTGGGGCCCATCTGGGTAACCACATTTCCGTTGTCCTTCTGAGGAAGGCCAATTCATGTATATGTTTTTTACCAGTATGTTTTATAAGGAATAAATCAATTAAGACATGTTATGGTTTCACCCTTCTTTACCCTCATCGATCTGGTCAATGGAAAACCTAACCCAATGCCTAGTCCACTCTGCCCGCTACCTAACGAGCTACATGCTGTCCAGAGGGGGTCTGGTGGCAGCGACCCTTAGAAATTAAGATTAGAGTTAAGTTATCCCCTCAGATTTAGTGACCCCAGATCTGGCAGTATATATTGGTTGCTATAGCGGTGGGATGGTTTTTAATCATTGACCAAATCCGAGGGAATTGAAGTTGTGATTTAAGTTGCAAATATAGACAAGTATTTTAATGATGGATAATCTGATTTTTGAGTGATACTGGCAGGTGAATAACATTGAGTACAGAAATGTAAGAAGAATTTTTGAAAATTTGTACAGTACTGAAGTCATGTGTGTCATTGATGTGTTTTGTGTTTGTGTTTTATCCAGCATTAATATGTATTAATAATTGCAGAAGTTGTGGATTAACCCTGTTGACGTTGAAGTAAGGGAGGCCACACTGTGTCTGAGAAGTGTCTCAAGTGGTTCACCTCTCATGTTGTTAAGTGGTTCACCTATGGAATACCATAGGACTTTCGGTCTCCAGTTGATGTGAGTTATAATTTTTGGTGCCATGTTAAGAGGTTGCATAGTGTTGTATTATACCATTGATCAATTAAGGTTGTAGTAGTACAGGAGAGTAGTTGTGTTAAGTGGTTCGTATTTGTCTTGGGTCGAGAGGTAGCACTTTTAGGTCAAAATGGCTGAGTCAGTAGAACAGGAGAGTACCATGGTAGGGGACACATTAGAAGAGAGATTGGAAAGGACTTTGCAGGTCAATGAGAGACAATACTTGGAGTTAGAAGAATTACAGAAACAGATTAAGGAACTAAAACAAACACTCCAGCATGCACAAGGCCCAAACAATGAGCAAGAGTCAGTTGTAGGAGATGACACCACTCCACTACCAAACAGTAGGAACACCGTCAACGCAAACATTCCATGCCACTTTAACCATACGGATAAGCTAACATTGGAAGAATTGCAGAGCTTACAGGTAGACGAGGTCCTAAGTAAGTTTTTTCGGATAGTTGAAAGATGTGTGACAGAGGATGAGGGAAGAATATCAACTGCCCTGAGTTGGATGGAAAACAGCGTGGCCAAATTAGTACGGCCATTGTTAGTGGCAGTTAGTGAGGACTGGGACAGTTTCAGAAAGGTTATGTTAAGATTAAATTTAGGACCATCCACCGAAGATGAAGCATGGGAGGTGTTGAAACGAATCGTGTATAACGTGAATGATAACCCCCGATATTATGTATGTGACATGAGAGCAAGGTTCGCAGTTATGGAGAAGAAGTTTGGAGCAATAACCACTAAAGATACTTACATAATACAAAGACTGTACAGAGCTGTGCCTAAACCAATGCAGAGAGACTTGACCCCCCTATATACAAGACGGCCGTACGTTGGATTCATTCGTAAGAATGTTAGAGCGAAGTAGGAGTGAATATCTGGGTGGGGATAGCCGGGAGGACTTATATCACGTTAGACAATCCCGCCAAGAACAAGTACAACCCACGACAGACTTTGAAAATTATAGAGTTCAGGGAGACTACCATATGAACGAGACTGACGGAAGACGGGCTCAGAACACGAGGTGGAAGGAGACTAACACTCAAAATTGGACAGGGAATGAATGGTGTGGGTATTGTAGGAGGGATAGCCATAGCCAGCATAATTGTCCCTCCAGGCTCAGGCCAGGTTCTTGTTATGCGTGCAGGAGGATGAACTGTAGGAGTTTCTTTACCACTTGTCCAGGACGCCAAGCTAGGAATCACCCTTCGGGCTACTGACCACGACATCCGTCCACACCCAGTTCTCCATGTATTAAGTTACCTATATGTGGACATACTTGTAGAGCGTTGGTTGATACGGGTAGTGAATCTACGCTCATTAAAGATAGTTTGGTGAGGGCCTTGAAGGTGGGGCCCATTAGGCCTTGTACCGAGAGATATGTAGCTCTTAACGGGGAAGAGTTTAAGGCCCAAGGCACTGTTGTCATCAGTGTACAGTTGTCCCGTAGGAAAAGAATCCGCCACCAAGCCGTAATAGTGGAAGATAGCATGTTGGATACTGTTGTCTTATTGGGAGCAGACATTTTAGGCAGATGTGGAGTTTGGTGGCATCACGAAAGAAATCAGTTCACGTGGGGGGGTCATAAACAAGTTTATTGGAAACCAAATCATGGAGGAAGGGGTTGTCCAAGTCAAACAGCTCACTAATGCTTCGATCTTGTCTTCTCCCAAGGAGCAAACTAACTTACACATTGATAGGAAGACTACAATAAGTGGGCACAGTTCTCAGATTAGGCCAGTTAAAGTGAAGGTAGGGGTAGGTCAGACCATAAGTATCAGATTTACGCATAAGGGGCTGAAACAACAACCGGATATGTGTGTGATAGTCCAAGATGATTCCTGTGTTTATGTTCCTATGAGTAATGTTTCAGAGCAGCCAGTTTGTTTGAGTCCTGGTGCGGTTTTGGGTGAATATGAAGTAGTTAATGATGAGGAATTCTGTTACTTTGATGATGAAGGGAATAATCTCGGAACTATCTCACACATTTATGAAGAGTTAGGTGAGGTAGGCCGGTCTGTAGACACACCCCTGTGCTCACCACATCACCTGGCCATACAGAGAGAAGATGATAAGAGGTCTAACAAAATCCCCTTAAGACTGACTCATGATGTGAAATTCCCAACTCAATGCATACTTTGTAGGGGTATGGAAAATTCTCCAGTCCACAAAATTAGACGAGCTCAAGAAGTACTAAATTCTATGGTACCAGACTGTGATGAAGTGAAACGTGGGGAAACTAGACAGGACAAATTGAAGGAGTTAATTAGGACCCAGCAATGGCCACACTTAGATAGGGACATGCGGACACACTTGCAACAGGTGGTAATGAATCATGATGCGTTGTTTGTCTTAGGTCCAAATGAAATAGGCACCATTAAGGGTTTGCCAGCTAACATCCCATTGGTTAATGAACAACCTGTAAGAGGACCTCAGTATAGGTATCCCGAGAAAGCCAAGGGTACTATTAAAGAAATGATGAGAGACATGAGAGATAGGGACATCATTGAACCATCAACCGCTGTCTGGCTATCACCTATCGTGTTAGTAACTAAACCTAATGGGTCGAAACGTATGTGCCTTGATTTCCGAGCAGTCAACAAACACTTGAAAGTAGATATACAACCTTTGCCAAGATTGGATGAATTAGTTGAGAAGGCTGCCGGAAATAAATATTATGCCACCTTAGATTTGAAAGATGCTTACTATCAAGTAATTCTTGACCCCCCACAGTAGAGATATAACCACCTTCAGTGATGGGTATAATTTATGGCGGTTCAAACGCCTCTCTTTTGGTTTGTCAGCCAGCCCAGCCGTTTTTACAAGGGAAGTAAACGGGGTCTTAGCTCCTTTAGCAGAAGAAGATTGGGTTAGGAACTATCTAAATGATGTCATAGTGTGGGCTCCTGATTTCAATACCCTCATGGGCAGATTGGCTAAAGTATTTGACAGGTTTGTAAATATGGGAATCAAATTAAACCTATCTAAATGTCAGTTTGGTCAGAGACAAGTAAAATTCTTGGGACATATTGTTTCAGAGAAAGGCATTGAGCCGGGTCCAGAGAATGTAAAAGCAGTAACAGACTGTAGACCACCCACTAATGTCAAACAAGTCCGACAATTTTTAGGGATGTGCGGGTTTTATCGTAAGCATGTTTCAAATTTTGCTGAGATTGCATATCCTATCACAGAACTCACTAAGAAACAAGCTGCCTTTGCCTGGACAGATGAATGCCAGACAGCTTTTGAAACGTTAGCGGACATTAGCTTCCTTTCCAGTACTAGTAAACGTGGACATGGATAAACCATTTGAGCTACACAGTGATGCTAGTAATTTTTGTGTAGGAGCATCACTGAATCAATTACAGGATGACGGTTCTTTGCGTCCTGTTGGGTATTTCTCTCGGAAGCTAAAGCCCGCGGAAACACGGTATTCCACCACCGACCAAGAAGCATTAGGGATAGTGTTAGCCTGTAGATTTTTCCATCATTTTCTGTGGGGGTTCCCAATTCACCATCAAGACGGACCACCAGCCATTAACGTCTGTTTTTAACAAGAAAACTAAAAGTCAAAGAATGAATAGATGGATGTTGGAAATGAGGGATTACATATATCAGATAGAGTACAAACCTGGAAAGGCAAATCTAGTGGCGGACGCCTTGAGTAGGCCGGTAGGGGTCCTAAGGAAAGTAGCCAGGAGTAGGACGGTAGGTCAGCTCCCTCAGCTAGATGGGTTAACGCATCGGCAGTTAGGAATAGAACAAAGAAAAGAAGAGAGGTGGGAAACATTGGCTAGTTATTTAGAAGGAGGACAGGTACCCAAACATAAATATCCAAAGACGACTATTGACAAATTTGAAGTAGCGGAAGGGGTATTGTATTTAGTAAAGGAACAAATTGACAAAGCATTGCTGTACTGCCTTGTAATACCTGATCATTTGCGTAGAGCAGCACTAGAGTGGGCACATAACAGAGAGGCATCAGGTCACTTAGGACAGTGGAAGACTATAGCCAGAGTAGAAGGCCTTTTCTATTGGCCAAATTACCGCAGAGACTGTGTGAAATTTGTAGAATCATGTGAAGTGTGTCAAAGATTCAAAGGGACGAAAGGGTTAGAACAGCAATGGCAGGGGATGTCGGAAGTAACTAAACCTTTGGAGAGAGTATCTGTGGACTTGACAGACTTACATAATAGTGCGAAGGGGTATCGCTATGTGTTGACCGTCATAGATCACTAGTCTAGGCTTGTCAATTTCTACCCGTTGAGAACCAAATCCACTCAGGAAGTGACCAGGGAATTTAGTAAATTCATTCATGTCTTTGGTAGCCCTGGAGTAGTCATTGCAGATAATGGAGGTGAATTTACAGCAACACAATTTAGAGAATTATGTAAAGTAACTGGCATTAAGAACTATTTTACATTGCCTTACCACCCTAGAGGTAATAGTGTCACAGAGAGAATGCACAGGACCTTTAAAACAACACTTGCCATCATGTGTGAAGATAATCCACTTCAGCGGTCAAAATTTCTCAGTCCCGTGCAGTCGGCTCTGAACACGTCTGTCCATGCCACAACTGGGGTACAGCCTCATTTTGCTTTCTTTTCAAGGCATGTACAAAGACAAGTAGGGATTGACTTACCTATAATAGAGAATGAGAGCAGTCAAGAGTTGAAAGAAGCCCATAGGTTGATAAAAGAGATGTCTGCCAGGATGTCACGAGAGACCAGAGAGAGAGCAAATAGATCAAGAACGAACCAAACTATGCAGTTAGGAGAAACAGTATGGGTGAGGAATGAATGGCCCAACCCTGGGACCAGTAGGAAGTTGAATACCAAGTGGAAGGGTCCGTACACTATAACAGAAATTATACGAGATGGTGCCGCATATGAGTTGACTAACCCCTTGGATGAAAGTGAGGTGATAAAGAGAGTGGCTGAGAAAGTAAAGAGGTATGTAAGTAGAGACATGTTTGTTCAGCTGAATGAGCCCCTACTTCCACCCTTTGATTCTTCCTCGGACTCGGGGTCAGACGAAACAGATGAGGAAAGTGATGACGGAAATGTGGTAGGTCAACCTGCAAGTAGATTCCCTGTGAGGCAGAGGAGACCAGTAGTTAGAATGGATTTGTAGGAAATATAGTTCCAGAAGGTGCTTCAATTGAATATTATTGGCTTTCCAGTTGTTAGGTTGATTTGTTGAATTATAAAGTTTTGGGTGGGCGAGACAGTTGCTCAGATGGTTTGTCAGGATGCTTTTTGAAGATCAGCTGTTAGTAGTGGTATCTATATTGTCTGAAAAGTTTTTTTTTTGGGTTGTCGACTTCGTCAGTCGTACGGAAGTCACCCTAACATTATAAATCCCAGTTCTTATGAACTGAAGTCCGGAGATCCAGTTGCTGCCTATGTTGTCGAAAGGAAAAAATCTCAGTTTATGTGTGTCGGAAGTTTTGTTTGGGTTGTTGACTCACTCCGGGTGAGGGAGTCACCCCGACTTTCAAATACCAGTTCTTCTGAACTGTGAGATAGAAAATACGTATCTTGTGTTATGAACCCCAATGTGTATGTCAAGAACCATGGTTTTGTGTTGAAAAGGGGAATTATTATTGAAATGAAGTAGTAATCTGAGGAAGTGTCTGATGTAACTAATTCCCCATTCATAGACAAAAATTTAAATTCCTTAGGATATGTAATTTCATGCAGAGAACTTTTGTTGTAGATATAATGTCAAAGAGTCACTGTTTATGTGCTGGTGCCAAAAGTAGGTTGAGGTATTACGCTGATGAACTGTTAAGGGAATGTTCCCTATACTATATTGTACTGAAATAAGAATTGATAAGTTGTTGTATGTATAGGTAACGGAGACTCGAGTATGAAAAGTTTGTCTCCTTATAATTTTCTTTTTACTGATATATTGTATACCGAACTAGCAGGATTGTAAACGGTTGTCTGATGTATATGGTAGCCGAGTCGCTCGTAGGAAACGTTTAAGTCTCCTTATGTTTTGTGTGATGTATTAAGGTACTCTAATCATGAACTGTTAGGATGTTGTAAAATGTATGTACACTACAGCGTTAGTGCTTTGCATATTATTTCGCATAATATGAATCTTTGGGAGGGGAAGGCTATGTACTGCGCACATCATTGTCATCCCTAAAAATCCCATTTAATTCATATTACGCTACATAACATTCAAATGCACCGTGCTTGTAGAACCTCAGAAAACGGGAAACATTGATAAAGGACAACTCACCTACTCAATGTTCCTAGACCATGTGTTGTATTGTACCCAGGTATAGTTATACCATATTAAGTGTATGTATTCATAGCATTAAGGATCACTCAGGGTAGGCATAAGATGAATGTTAAAGTCCAGTTGAGCCGGACTAGTGTACTGTAAGACTAAGTGTGGATCAGGGTTTGAAGGTCATACTATTTACGTCTGTGAGCGTGTAGCGAACATAACTCCAACAGATATCATATGAAAATACATGAGAACAATGATCTGGAAAAAGGATAAATGTATCAGAACTATGTGAGGTGTTGACAGTGATCCAGAAACTATACTTGGGAGGAAATATCGTGTATGCGTCGGCATGAATTTAATACACCTCGTAGCCTCACGTGACATATACCCACGACAGGTACAGTGATCAGAGAATCTTATGTCTGTGTTCAAATAGTGCAATGTGTGAGAGGAGGATCCCTCATTACAGTTTTAAGTGAAGTTGATACACCCCCGCCATGATCATTCAGCCTTTGTTTCAAGGCGCGTCATGTACCCGCCTCAGATGCCACGTTGATATTATAATCCCAGGCATTTACCCAAGCACTAGCAAACCAAGACCTTACCTTAGTGTGTAATTTAGGATTAAAATATGTGTTTATAAGACATGAGTGACAATATACCGAAAAGTGTTCAGGTGAGAACCATAAGAAACAAAAGTGTAAATTGAGGATTGGAAACTGTAGGCCTATGTGACGGGGAGCGGCGGGGCACTGGCCTCAGTCTTCCCCGTTCTACCGTCACCTCAGGTCAGTGTCCTAGCGGGCTATATCCCGCCCTATAATTAAGGTTGATAAATAGAAGTTACTACAGTTTAAAGCTTTGCCGGATATATAAGTGTGATAGGAATGTGTTAAGGGGTGGAATAACCGCCCGTCAGGCATTATTTCTCAGTCTTCCCCGTTCTACCGTCACCTCAGGTACCATGTGGTCGGAGTACCTTGCCGCCCGGCCGCCATTGTCCCTTTGAGCGTCACAACAGGTGGGGACGACTCCCCGCTATGCCAGTTCACTATGAACCTGTGGATTTCCCGCTCACCACTCCAAATGAGTAGTCACAACTAAGGAGACCGCGAGAAAATGCGGTCGCCACTTGGAGCGACCTATAATACCAGGCGTAGAAATAGTGCTGGTATGTCTCTAGGTGAAGCCCTCGTCTTTACCCACCGAGGGCGGTGTGCGAACGAGGCGCCCGTTGTGTATACCTAAAAGTCACAAGGAGTCACATACTTGCAGGTATGGAGTGTAGCAGGTGTGTGGAGATAGTGCTACTATGTATGATAACCGACGGTGCTATATTCCACACAGGTGGAGCAGTCTGATGTGTTAAGGGATATTGTAAGAAGGAACGACCGAGGTACCGTGGTCACAGATTGTTATGCAATAAGTAGGTGGATGACACGCCATCAATGTAAGAGTCTGGGGCCCATCTGGGTAACCACATTTCCGTTGTCCTTCTGAGGAAGGCCAATTCATGTATATGTTTTTTACCAGTATGTTTTATAAGGAATAAATCAATTAAGACATGTTATGGTTTCACCCTTCTTTACCCTCATCGATCTGGTCAATGGAAAACCTAACCCAATGCCTAGTCCACTCTGCCCGCTACCTAACGAGCTACATGCTGTCCAGAGGGGGTCTGGTGACAGCGACCCTTAGAAATTAAGATTAGAGTTAAGTTATCCCCTTAGATTTAGTTGTGGTGGGACCCACATATCTATACATTAGTGACCCCAGATCTGGCAGTATAAGATGGCCTCACAACAACACGTTAATACTGATGCAAACACCGACATGGGTCCACTACCCAACATGGCGTAATTATTAACAAACACATACTATCACACTGTGGACCATAACTACAAGGCATAGCACTGGCGCCTCTAACAACTGATGACTGCTGTTGTGGTCGGTTACATTCTGACACGAGGCGGGTCTGGGGCCCTCGGCCCACGAGGTAAAGTGGGGCCGATTAATCATGTCGAATCAGCGCCATCACTCCAATATTGACCACTGCTGGGTATCCACCTGCTCCGAGCATCCGGTGGGTTTCAATTAAGCCCACCCTCGATCTGAGAACGAAGGTGAAAGGTGATACGGGAGTGTTTTGGGGAAGCATGGTGGGTCACAAACAAATCTTTAGTCTCGCCACGTCAGATATTTATGTTATATTACTTCTTACACTGGGTGAATGACAATTCCACTGTTAAAGCATGAACACTGATATTCACTACAACAGACTGAATCAAACTGAATGGTTATAAACACAGAACATACCTGAGAACGAAGGTGAAAGGTGATACAGGAGGTTTCGTCCTCCCACCTCGCACTGGTTTATATACCCCTGAGATGCCAGCGATCGCTACCCACGCAATGACAGAAATTACACACAATCTAACTGCTACAGATTCAAGGATGACCAGCAGTTGACAAAGGGCTGGCGAATTACTAAAGAAGATTTACACAGACTAATTCAAGATTGCGTTTGCCAGTAGAGAGTGGAATAAACGTAATGTCAACTGTGTTTGAAGGCGGGACTTACTGGGAGTGATCCTGAGGGTAAAACGGATGGGAAAAACACTCTCCTGAGATTCTACAAGCGCGGTGGATTTGAATGTTATGTAGCGTAATATGAATTAAAATGGGTTTTTAGGAATGACAACGATGTGCGCAGTACAGGACTGCTACTGACCCTAACAGCGCTCTTCGTTTGTTGTGGTGACACCAGTGTTACACCCTTGGGTACTCCTTACAGTTATATGGGCCAAAGAAATATTGTTGTATATGATTGGGGATAATTAGCAGAAATATAGTTATCCTGCCAGGGTCATAATTAGAGCTAGCCTGTTAAAACCTAATAATTCATATTATGCTCCACGCCCACAAAACCTGTACAGTGTACACCTTCCGAGTCTCGCAGTTGAAGCATTCGTTCTCTAACTACTTCAGGAGATCCGAATCCTCCGTTTTCTATGTCTCATTACCGGAGAAACTCGAGTATACCTAAATTCCGCACAGGGTATTCGTACATCTGAATTGGTAAGAGAACACCCTTGCTTTGCGTCAACTTAGAGATGTCTGATTGCAGGTGAAGCATTCAAGATCCGTTGTGACTGATGTTGAAAGCTTCAATTGTATTTACTGTTAATGTAATCTATCTATATAAAACAAAGAAGTATGTCTGTTTCTTTGTGTGTGTGTTTTTGTTTGTGTGTCCGCACGAGAATCTCGGAAACTACTTTACCGATCTGTAGTGATGATGGATGGTGTTATATGTAGTGATGACGATGGATGGTGTTATATGTAGTGATGATGGATGATGTTATATGTAGTGATGATGGATGTTGTTATATGTAGTGATGATGGGTGGTGTTATATGTAGTGATGATGGATGGTGTTATATGTAGTGATGATGGATGGTGTTATATGTATAATGAAACAACTCTCACAAGAAGAAGATTACATATAGGTAGAATATTGATAGTATAAGAGTATAAAAGAGAGGAAGATTTTGGTAGCGTGGCCGTGATAGTTATTTGATGATGGACTTACACTTATCGTATCTTATACGTCAATACACATCTATTATGTCTTAAGGGCGACTTCTCAAACACCGCTTCGTTACAACTCCTTATTAATTACGACAATGACATGGATACATTAATAACACCTTCTATTGAAGTTACTAGGACACTATATTTACGTTACTAGGACATCATATTACGTTACTAGACACTGATTCTCGGACACGAACATGAAATGAATACACTTCCCATGTAAGTAACTCATCCCATGGGAAGCTCTGACAAAAACTCACGTGACCTAGGGGAGGCCTAGCAGGTGGTCCTGGGTTGTCTCTATGGGAGACTGCTTAGCTGGGCACCGGTGTGTCGAGGGCAACTGGCTCCCGACCGGAGGCGACCGGAGGCGGCTTGCCTCTGGCCCCTGACTTCTCTCGAGCAGGACTGGGGACGTGGTAGCTGGCCCTTCTTGGTTACAAGACACACTCTCTCTCTGTGTCTCTCTGGGCAGGGGGAAGACTAGGACGTCCTATATATTGGGAGACCAGCCGTCAGGTTGAGCTGATCAGGGGGGGGGGGGGGGGCGGCGAAGGGTCTCCTTACATTTGCCCTCGCTAATGTAGGGTCAGGTCTGGACTTTTTCAGAGACTATAAGTTGTATATTCTGGAGAAATCTTCAGATGGGGCCGTGTGACATGAGAGGCCCTGGTTGATTTGTGGTCCCTTGACTTGGGCTCGAGGGTTACATTTGACCTGGCTAATGTGAGGTCAGGTCTGGACTTCTTCTGCGATGTAGGTTATTGTGTATATTGGGAGAGAGTCGGCAGGTGCCTTCTTACATGTTTGCTGGGGCCGTGTGACATGGGAGGGGAGCCAGTTGATTTGTAACTCCTTGAGTGGTTGCGAGGGGGTACCCTTACATTTGACCACCCTCATGTCGGGTCAAGTCTGGACTGTTTCTGAGATGTAAGCTGTGGTCTGACAACCCATCACTACACCTCCCTCCAGGACCAAAGCTTTCATGCTCAGAGAACTGATGACACATTTAAAGTAGACAGTAACATCATGTGCAGTATCTAATATAGTCCCTGAGGCGATAATGCATCCTCACATTTTACAAATTATAACACTAGAGATGTATGTTTTTCTACTGTGTTATGAGTTGGGGATTTAGAATATAGTTATACGTCTACCCAGATCCCAACAGGTAACAACAAAAAAAAAACAAAGACAATCGGACTAAAAAAAGGGTAGACAAAGGATGCGAGTTTTCGTTGTATATAATAAAGTACCATAAATTCCTTAACAAAATATTCAGCTTATAAACTACCCTTAACCAAACTTAACCTAAACATGAACAGTATATACATAGTAATAAAACATAAAACAATAGTGAAGCAATGTGGAGGGGGGAGAGGCAATACAAGATTACAAATACTTAAGTGAGGAGCTGAGATGGCTGACGAGCAAGGCTGAGTATGGTAGAAGACGGTAAATAGTCACTGTGCCGTAGGTTTCCAGGATAGGTGATCCTGTGGTCGCTTCCCAGAGTGAAGTGTCCTCTCCTCAAATTGGAGCTGACAAAGTAGACGGAGGCGGAAGTGACGCAACAACCAGGATATGGAGAAGGGAAACCCGGGAGTGGTAACTAAGACGAGCCATACTCGTGTTTCGTCCCTAGATGGCGTTGATCGTGGTGCTGGGTAGGTAGATGAAGACAATCGGTGGAGGGGTTCGTAACAACTGGCATAGTTTGATCTGACAAAGCTTACTATACCTCCCGCCAAGATTAAAGCTTCTATGACAGGAGAAAAAAAATAAAATACATACACAGTAAGTGAACATAGAGTGATCTAAAGATCCTTCATATCTAACATAGTGTCCGAGGCAAACTTGCAAATCACATTCTACAAACAAAAACAGGTGTTACATTGCCTAACCAGGCCGTGTCAAAATAAGAATTCGTCCCACTCAGTAGTATGTCTGCAACATTGCATTTGGTAATACAAAACATTGATCAAATGAACTCATAGAAAAAGTGACTAATCTTTTAAAAAAAAAAAACATTCTTTGTAGTACATGATAACAAAAATCAGAGAATTAAATACAAAATACAAAATGCTCCTACTTCACATGTTAGGGTGTTATATCTTTTTAATGTACATCAACAACATCAACAACATCAGTACATTTGTTGGGTCCAGCATGGCTCAAGTCCTCCATCCAGCTGGTATCTGGAAATAGGGAATGCCGGCAGCGCAACAGCGGTAGTCGATTGGTCCTTCTGATGATCCACCTTTTCATTGTCAACTTTCTTCTGATGTCAGCACAGGACGTCTTCTGCCTTCTTTCGTCACATAGCACGTTTTTCTTTCTTCAATACCACACTTTGTAGGTCGTGTCACCACATCTTCTGACTTCTTCACACTTCCTCCTGGTTTCTATAATATTCCAGATGATTTTTCTGTTCAGCTGCGCTTCCTCTACGTTTAGAGCATTTTCATATTCCAGACGATTTTTCTGTTCATCTGCGTTTCTTTATACATCTTCGTTTTCCGTCATATTCCAGATGAATTTTTCTGCTCCATCTGTATTTCTTCTCTGCAACATCATCATTTTCAACATATTCCAGACGATTTTCTGTTCATCTGCCGTCGGCCCCCTCCGGCCGGGATGAAAGCCGGTCCACTGCTTGGGCTGTCGTCTCCTTAGATGACTGTAAGGCAGGTTCGGCGGACCAGGGCTCGCCCTCCGTACGTGAGTGTCGGCGAGACCAAAGACCGTCCTGTCTTACACCTTCCACAGTGGTGAATCCCTCCCTGGCTGGGCTCACCAGGGTTCGTTGTGTGGCGCTGCATTCCACACTCCTTAATTTCCTAGAGTAGAAAAATATAAAATCTTCTTAATCCTAGACCAGGGAGGACTTGAAAGAGGTGGGGTGGGGTGTGGCGGGTGTGGTGCTGCATTCATCACGCTGCATTCCTCACGCTGCTTCTTCACTCTTATATGTGCTGTGGTCGGATTCCGGCTAGCCATGGGGCGGTACTGTGTGTGACATTTGACAGAAACAATCCGAAAGGGATGATGGATTAGTTGGAAGTGTATCCGTAAAGAAAAACAAATATTTACTTTTTACTTTACGTCAATGTTTGGCAACTATAGTTTCCATCAAGACAATATTCTCATTAGGCTGGGTCGGGGAGTGAAGCTCTGCTCACTACATTGAATATTATTTATCACTACGCGTCAAAGAGTACATTACAAATCATACTAGCATATAAACACACTGAGTGAAGCTCTGTAATTATCGCAATATTAAGTAACACTAACCACCGATTTCGAAGCATAACTCACGGGACAAAACATATGGGGATTGGTGGTCACACTGGAAGGTGAGAGGCGGATGGAGGCGGGGCGGGTGAGGTGGAGCGGGTGAGGCGGAGCGGGTGAGGCAGGGCGGGTGAGGCGGAGTGGGTGAGGCGGGGCGGGTGAGGTGGGGCGGGGCACGGAACGGCGGGGCGGGGCAGGGATGGGAGGAAGGGTAAGGAGGGTGAGGTGAGGATTAGGACAGGGAGGAGGATGTAGGTTAAAAGACATATTAAGTTATAACAGTTAGTACAGACACCGCTTTCATCACTGAAACACAATTTCTACGTTCAACACTGACCAACAATCAAACTGGACTTGGGCTACTGAGAATGTCACAGATCACGGGGGAAACTAAGAAATCACGTTAAGCACTGAACATATTTCTAGAAAAAATTCAGGCATACCAAGACGAGAGACATTTACTTGAGCTGTAACGGTGACACACTAGGACACTTTTCACGCTACTATGCAGGAACTCCTTATCACGTACTTTCGAACAATACTCAAACAACGAGCCAGGTGTTATGGCTAAATGAGGGAGGGCATGAGTTTACGTTAAGTACACTGTTACCAATAAAAAGGGACGAGGAGGGCGTGAGTTAACGTTATAGTACGCTGTCACCAATATAATGAGGCGAGGAGGGCGTGGGTTAACGTATAGTTCACTGTCACCTATAAAAAGGCTAGGAAGGCGTGGGGTAACGTATAGTTCGCTGCCACCAATATAATGAGACACAGCTGCCACCAATATAATGAGACAAATCTCACAAGAAGAAGATTACATATAGGTAGAATATTGATAGTATAAGAGTATAAAAGAGAGGAAGATTTTGGTAGCGTGGCCGTGATAGTTATTTGATGATGGACTTACACTTATCGTATCTTATACGTCAATACACATCTATTATGTCTTAAGGGCGACTTCTCAAACACCGCTTCGTTACAACTCTTTATTAATTACGACAATGACATGGACACATTAATAACACCTTCTATTGAAGTTACTAGGACACTATATTTACGTTACTAGGACATCATATTACGTTACTAGACACTGATTTTTGGACACGAACGTGAAATGAATACACTTCCCATGTCAGTAACTCATCCCATGGGAGGCTCTGACAAAAACTCACGTGACCTAGGGGAGGCCTAGCAGGTGGTCCTGGGTTGTCTCTATGGGAGACTGCTTAGCTGGGCACCGGTGTGTCGAGGGCAACTCGCTCCCGACCGGAGGCGACCGGAGGCGACCGGAGGCGACAGGAGGCGGCTTGCCTCCGGCCCCTGACTTCTCTAGAGCAGGACTGGGGAGGTGGTAGCTGGCCCTTCTTAGTTACAAGACACACTCTCTCTCTGTCTCTCTCTGGGCAGAGGGAGGACTAGGACGTCCTATATATTGGGAGACCAGCCGTCAGGTTGAGCTGATCGGGGGGGGGGGGGGGGGCGGCGAAGGGTCTCCTTACATTTGCCCTCGCTAATGTAGGGTCAGGTCTGGACTTTTTCAGAGACTATAAGTTGTATATTCTGGAGAAATCTTCAGATGGGGCGGTGTGACATGAGAGGCCCTGGTTGATTTGTGGTCCCTTGACTTGGGCTCGAGGGTTACATTTGATCTGGCTAATGTGAGGTCAGGTCTGGACTTCTTCTGCGATGTAGGTTATTGTGTATATTGGGAGAGAGTCGGCAGGTGCCTTCTTACATGTTTGTTGGGGCCGTGTGACATGGGAGGGGAGCCAGTTGATTTGTAACTCCTTGAGTGGTTGCAAGGGGTACCCTTACATTTGACCCCTCTAATGTCGGGTCAAGTCTGGACTGTTTCTGAGATGTAAGCTGTGGTCTGACAACCCATCACTACATATGTAGTGAAGATGGATGATGTTATATATAGTGATGATGGGTGGTGTTATATGCAGTGATGATTAGACAATCTATCTACAGTATATAAAACAAAGAAGTCTGTCTGTTTGTGTGTGTGTGTGTGTGTGTGTGTCCGCACGAGAATCTCGGAAACTACTTTACCGATCAGTAGTGATGATGGATGGTGTTATATGAAGTGATGATGGATGGTGCTATATGTAGTGATGATGGATGATGTTATATGTAGTGATGATGGATATTGTTATAAGTAGTGAAGATGGGTGGTGTTATATGTAGTGATGATTAGACAATGAAATAATGACAGTTTAATGCTAAAAAAATATACTTTGCTTTACCGTTGTAGTGAAAAACATGGTGGAACTTACATACGCCGTTAATGAACTATTGATGGAAGAAGTTTTGGGGACTGAACAGTGAGACAATGTGGAGCCTCCCAGAGGGTGGCGTTCTACCGTTGCCTAGCGGATAAGCCGCCCGGAGGGCGGCGATTCTGCTAGTTGTTAATAAAAGTCAGGGTGGAGTCGGCAGTGACAGTGAGTTATCATTGACGTCGGCCATAGAGATGCCGTGATTGTTGACCGAGACTAGTAACCTCTTTTTCACCTATGAACATCAGAGAACCTGATGTTCATAGTGAAACTGTTGTAAGGATGTTAATTATGAAATTAATTAATCAACCTGAAGGGAACCATCAGGCCAGCTTTCTTTGAAAATGTAATAGGATGCTACTTGTCTTAGGCTCCGCACACCAGGACTGCCATCCTGAACCTTGAAATCAATTTAATTCTTTTCTTCGATAGCTCAGTCAGAGCATAGACTGAAACGGGGATATTGGGAAAGGGAAATGAGTTCGTAGTCTCAGTTTCAAACGTCAAAGTATACAGTAACGTAGTTCATTGAAATAGTTGAGTGAGTGGCATTCGAACATAGCGAGGGCGAGAGTTCTGCCTGGGCGCTTCAAGTGTTAGTCAAGCGTTTGAAATCCCTCCACCCACAGGTATGTCCACTCCTTCCGAGTTATAACTTGCCACTTTGAGTGATTTTGACTTTTTTAATAGCTTGAATATGCAAGTGATACAGTAATGTAACTGATGTGTTTAAGAGAAGTATTTTTACGCCCTTAACGTCCTTTTGAAACGTTGATGTTCATGTCAACTACGTGAGTCAAGCGTTTGAAATCCCTCCACCCATAGGTTCATCTAGGAGTCTAGGCCACGAGTCTTTAGCTTGGGGACGTCCTCCACACTGGTTGGGAGATGGATGAAGACCAGTAAACTCGGGTAACTCCGTGAACCCGAGCGTCAGGAACTCACCACCATCCTTAGGGCCCAGAGAACTGGCTGGCCTTCACCTGCCGCGTTCACTGCCCAGCTTGTCGATCACAGGCCGAGCAAACAACTGCCAGCCCCCATCATTGTTATGGATGAGTCCATTACTCAGTAGGGCTATTTGGTGGCTGTGTTATTACTCCAAGTACACGTAGGTGCCCACCTGAATTGTCTGAGGGTGGGCAAAGGTACCACATGGTGAAGAAAAGCCACCATTGCTGGTGCTGCTTGAGTATTAATGTTGATGCTGTTTGAGTATTAAGGTGGGTGTTGTAACTGGCGTCATTGCCACGGGTAATATTGGTGCTCAAGGGTGCTGTGAGAGAGTATTAGGTGTGTTCTGGTACATGTACACCTAGTCATGGTGTAAGTGGAAAATGTATCTAAGTTCAACAGTACAAAATAAGTTAAACGAGGGAGTTGACCCCTGTAGTTGAGTGTTACTGGAATTATGCATAAAATCTAACTTCATTTTAATAAATCATTTTATAATTTTGATAAACCATTTTATTGTATGTTAGGAGTATTATTTACCTGCAGTATTTTGCCGTCATTCCTTCCTATTGCTTGATAACATGAATTGCAATGTACCCATGTGTCATAACCCTCGAGCCACGCTACCACAGGTCAGAGGTTATGAAGTAACTTGAAATGAGCTAACTATAAAGACTACGGAAAATAATAACAAACCAACAATAATTAAAAAATAAAGCAAAGGTAAGACATCGCGCTCTTATAATACTATGTTGAGTAGTGAACCCATAAATATTGATAGTACCAGTAATAAAGTGTTTTACTTTTTACTTATATCCTCTTCACCACTGATCGGCTCGTTAGCCGCTTGGGCGATCGGTCACGTCTCTGTTACGCACTGTTGGCAAGTACTGGGCATGCACCAACTCCTGAACGTACCTGAACCCGCTCCAGTGTTGGTCAAGTCTTGTCTTGAAAGAGCTCACACTCGGAGCCGTCACAGCACTTCCTGGTAGATTGTTCCAAGAGTTCACAACCCTCACTCCGAAAAAGTTTACACTCACAGTTTTCTGGACTTGCAGCTTCTTCAATCTTGAGCTGTGACCCCTTGTGGGGCAAGCGTCCACCAGCTCCATGTAAGGACACTCGACTGAGTAGTGCCCCTTGAGATGCTTATACACCTCTATTAGGTCACCCCTTGCCCGTCTGTAGTATAAGCTAGGCAAGTTCAGGCGCTCCAATCTCTCAGGGTAGCTGAAGTGCCGAAGGGCAGGCACCAGTCTGGTGGCCCTCCTTTGAACATTTTCAACCAACTGACAGTCCCTAGCATATCTCGGGGACCAGACGGGGTGACAGTACTCCAGATGGGGAAGCACTTCACTCTTGAAGATTGTTATAAGGGACGGACCATCTAGATATCTGAACGACCTTCTTATAAGACTCAATAATTTATTTGCCTGATTTACCTTCTTCTCGCAATGGCCCGAGAACTTCAGCTCATTGTCAACATACACATCTAGGTCCTTCTCACATTCAGTCACAAATAGTGCAGTTTCTTCATCCCGTTGGGACATATGATACGCTTCCTTATCGTTGGTACGTCCCAGGTGCAACCTCTTGCACTTCGTGACATTGAATCTCAACAGCCATTTCTTCGAACATTCTTGGAGCCCACAGAGGTCCTTCTGCAGCTCTTCACAGTCCTCTTGGTTCTTGATTTCCAAAAATAACTTGGCGTCATCGGCAAACATTTGTCATTTATGAAACAAACAAACAACATTGGGCCCAATACACTGCCCTGTGGTATCCTGCTTGTGACAGGTACGTATGATGATTTCGTGCCATTAATCACCACACACTGCTTGTGGTCATGTAGAAAGTCTTCTATCCACGCGAGGACATTTCCCCGAATTCCGTACCCTTCCAGTCTTATTTTCAGCCTTTCGTGGGGTACACTGTCGAAAACCTTGGCAAAATCTAGGTAAATATTGTCGATATTACCACCCCTTCCAGAATATGGGTCAAAATATCCAGTACTTTGAGCAATTGTGTTAAGCAGGAGCGCCCTGGCATAAAACCGGTTTGGCAATCCTTTACATGGTGGTACATTATTCACATGTTCTACCAATTGAGGGAAAAGTGTCATGTTGTTCCTTTCGAAATAACACGATGTTGTAAATAATATGTTACTTTGGGATATTATCAAGTGTGTCATATAACTGTCTGTATTGACAATGAAGTAATATAATGATCGTTTAACGGTGTAACAAGAATTGAAGATCTATTTTGCTACTTGTCAAAGACATAATATAACAATTGTTTAATGATGTAATAAGTAATTGAAGATCTATTTTATGAATTGTAAAGTAAGTCCTAAGGGGTCCAGTCTTGTCTGAGTGTACGTATTTAACATCTTGTTCACTCCTTATGTTAATAAATATTGAATTAGTAAATTACTAGTATCATCGCTCTATTCCTTCTACCCGTTGATGCTCAGAAAGTAACTACTGTTACTCTTTTGCCTAGAAGCTCTCTAGCACGCTACCTAAAAGTTCAATGAGATATGTTATATTCTAATAAAATTCTGGGTGGTGGCAGGCTACCGTTGTAAGTATATAAGTGTTATAGTAAGAATGACATGGTTTCCAGACTAATCCATGGTTTAGAACATAACTAAGGCATAATAATAAATTGAGAGAAAGAAAGAATATAAACAAAGAAATATAAGATTTATACTTATAGAAAGAAAGACTAAGAAAATGAGATTAATAGAAAATATAGACATGAAGCAGGTATATAAATATTGAAGAATAAAGAGAATAAATATGAAATATAAAAAATAGAGCCCCTTACAACACTTATCCCTTATAATACACTAGTCCATATCGATTGAACCTTCCCAATCATCCTATAGATACCTTGAGTTTTCCCTAATGCTATCAGTACACACTCTTAATATTATATGCCCGTACATTGGTACAATTTGTATAAAACAACATACAATAGGGGAGTTATTCTTTACCAAAGTTTCTCGGTTTCTACAGTTCTCTATGACTCCACAAGAACGGTGGATTTGAATGCTAAGTAGCGCAATATGAATTAAAGAGATATTAAGGATGACAATGAAGTGGGCAGTACAACTCCACTCTAACAACTCTGGATCACTTTCCACATCAGAAATTAATCCTTTCCTATTTATGGGTACGTGTTCAATAGGGTTTACATTATTCTTCAAAGTTAAATCAACACTAGAGGAGAGTCAGTTATCAAATACGTCACCAGTGACTACAGGGAGATTATCGCCGTTGCCGCCACTGGCGTCCGTCAAATACGACACACTGCCATTAACAGAATTATCTTGCGACGCATATAGATCCCTAATACCAAAGTCGTTTACATCACAAACTGCACCACTTGTGTCAGCTACATTAGAAACAGGGTCAACATGAGTATTCTGCTCTTCTTTAAGTGACATACTTCTGGTAACAACACAGGCAGGGGATAAACCAGGATATTGATCCTCGAGCAATTTAGTACTATTTTCCACGGTAGGAGTCATGGTCACTACAATCACTCGTCTGGCAACGATAGACGATCTTTATGTTACGTTAATTCTTTCACTGGGTACATGATAATTTCACTAAGTTACAACATGAACACTGATATTCACAAAATTCAACGGAGTTAAACTGACTTAATATGGCGGGTGTGAGAAACATACCTGGAGACAATGGTGGAACAACGTCAGGGAAGTGACACTGTTCCTCATACACTCGTTGATATACGGCTAACTGGCAACTCAAGCCTGGATATGCCAGAACGGCTAGTCTCGTAAATGACAAAATTTGCATATACGTCAGTCGCTGTACTTTTGGCTATGAAATTAGTGTCATGGGTCAGGTGAATTTCTCACGTCTATTTTTACAATCTAATCATAGGTTGAGCTTGTAAGGAAAAAGTGAAATGTACATTAAATATACAAACTGTCAACGTTACTTTTACGTTCTCAGCAAAACTACACACAAGGGCCCTCTATGGGTGTTCGTTTAGCTCCTGGAGATAGGGATTTTGACAAATTCTTTTCAGGAGAATAATGACTTTCAAACTATCTAACTCACACCAATTAAACAACAGACATCAGATTCTCTGATGTTTTGGGATTAAAATTATCTATCTTAGTAGTACTTGGAAACTCATGGTTATCCCCAAGGATGATATTAGGAGAAGCTTTCAACGTCACTCACGGGGAATCTTGAATGTTTCATCTGTAATCAGGCATATCTAATTTGACTTAACATATACAACTACAGTTGCAATTTCAAATCTCGTGTCGTGCCACGAGAGACTAAGGAATAACGGAGTCTCTGGTGTAGTTCAGGATCGAGAGAAAACGAAGGACTCAGACGTCCTAAAGCGATAAGATAACGGATAACTTTGCTGGGGGACTCAATCAAAAAATTGCAGCACCATGTTTTGTGTGCTATTGAGCGTAATATGAATCGTTTGATTTTACGTTAACTAACATGTACGACCGTGGTCATTGCATCATGTACAGGATTTGTATCTCAAGTAAAGTCATAGAGGAAGTTGGGAGTAAACAATTAGATGTGCCTAAAAAAATTAAGAGAGCAAGCCTTGTTCACAGGTCATGAGTCCATCCTTGCGGGTCATTTTTCACATAGAAGGACTGCAAGTAAGATTTTCAATAAATTTTATTGGCGTCGTATAATTTCTAAAATAAAACGTTACTATCAGTCTTGTCCCACTTGCCAGAAAACAACTCCTATAAGAAAAATAAAGAAAGTACCCTTAATTCCTATGCCTCACATTGAAACCCCTTTGCTAAAGTAGCTATTGATATAGTTGGCTCCATTACCCCACCATCTTTAAATGGTTAAAAATACATTCTCACCCTTATTGATTATGCAACTCGTTTCCCGGAAGCTGTGCTATTAAAAACTTTGATACTATGAACAAATGGTCCCCAGTGAATGGAAAGTGGCTTATGTGAGTCCTATCTTCAAGAAGGGCGATCGGCACTCCACGAACAACTATAGACCGGTGAGTCTGACCAGCATAATATGTAAAGTACTTCAGAGTATTATCAGAGATGCCGCAATGGAACATCTAATACGAAACAATCTTGTAAAGGATTGCCAACACGGTTTTATGCCGGAGCGCTCCTGCTTAACACAATTGCTAAAGGTATTGGATATCTGGACCCATATTCTAGAACAGGGTGGTAATATCGACAATATTTACCTAGATTTTGCCAAGGCTTTCGACAGAATACCCCATGAAAGGCTGAAAATCAAACTGGAAGGGTACGGAATTAAGGGAAATGTTCTAGCATGGATAGAAGACTTTCTACATGACCGCAAGCAGTGTGTGGTGATTAATGGCACGAAATCGTCAACCTTACCTGTCACAAGTGGGGTACCACAGGGCAGTGTATTGGGCCCGCAGTTGTTTGTTTGTTTCATAAATGACATGCTTGACGTTGTACACTCCTCCATACAAATGTTTGCCGATGACGCCAAGTTATTTTTGGAAATCAAGAACCAAGAGGACTGTGAAGAGCTGCAGAAGGACCTCTGTGGACTCCAGGAATGGTCGAAGGAATGGCTGCTGAGATTCAATGTAACGAAGTGTAAGAGGATGCACCTGGGGCATACCAACGGTAAGGAGGCGTATCATATGCCCCAACGGGATGAAGAAACTGCACTAGTTGAGACTGTATGTGAGAAGGACCTAGGTGTGTATGTTTACAATGAGCTGAAGTTCTCGGGTCATTGAGAGAAGAAGGTTGTCATGGTCACGTTGACTGCTGATCTATTCAACTAATGATTCTTATTAAACTCCACGCTCGCAAAACATGAGTGAGTTAGTGAACCCTAGAAGGAGCGTGTTTACCCTTGCGATCCCTCCCAGTAAGCCCCGCCTTTGTGAAGACGGTTATCAATACGTTGTTTATTCCACTTTCTCCTGGGAAGCTCAATCTTGAATTAGTCTGTGTAAATCAACCCAAGTAATTCGCCAGACCTTTGTTAACTGAGGGTCATCTTTGAATGAGTAACAGTTAGTTTGTTTGTAATTGCTGTCATTGCGTGAGTAGCGCTCACTGGCAACTCAGGGGTATATAAACTCAAGATGGCCAGGGAGAGCGTCCCCTGACGCTGCCCCGTTTGTCTCCAGGTATGTACGGTGTTCCCTAGCCATTCAGTTAATTCAGTCAATTTTAGTGAATATCAGTGTTCACCAGTGTTCATGATTTAACAGTTGAATTGTCATTCACCCAGTGTGGAAGTAATATAACGTAAATACGTCTGTCGTCTAGACATGAGAGTTTGTTGGTGTTGTCATGTTTCTCAGTCCCCTGACGCTGCCCCGTTTGTCTCCAGATCCTGGTGATTCTTGAATCGCTCTACCATCCAACAACGGCCTCGGATGTAGTAGATGGCCAGCCGGGACATTATGTGAAAAGATGGCACCGATGCGGCATGATTAATGTGCCCCACGGCTTCATTGGGCCAGACCCCAGACCCGCCATGTGTCGGGCTACCCCACAATAACAAAGGCCGCGAGCTCTAGTGTGCTGCCCTGGGTTACTCCTTGGAAGTGAATGTCCAGAGAGTGTTGTAACATGTATGTTAGGGATAATTAGTTGGAAATAATTATCCCATGTTGGGTAGTGGACCCCTGCATATACTAGTGTCATTGTTTACGTATGTGTTGAATAATCTACAATGAGTGCCATGTAATGTACCACCAGTAATGTTGTGAGTAAGAGTAAAGAAGAAGGTACTGAGTTTGCACTAAGCCCAGGAGGTGAGCCTGGTAATTATAGGATTAATACAATATCTTTCCCCCATTGATTGCATAGTAATAAACTTGTTTTTAGAGTACTTTAGGTGTATTCATTTCTCCCACAGTATTTTACCTTTTATTTCCATCCAAGTGACTTGATACCAAAATTACCATACTCACGTGCCTAGACCCTCGACCATGCTACCAAAAAGAACGACCATGCTACCAAAAGAATGTCCATGCTACCAAAAGAATGTCCATGCCACCAAAGAATAGGTGACGGAACTGAGTAAGAGTAAGAACTAAGAGAAGTAAGTAAGATGAGGGAGGTGTAGAAACAGAGAGGGAACCGGCCCCCTCACAATGATGGCAGGCCTAAGACCTGCCCCCTCACAAGGTAAACCAGACAAATAAATTATTGGGTCTTATAAGAAGGTCGTTCAGATATCTAGACGGTCCGTCCCTCATAACGATCTTCAGGAGTGAAGTGCTTCCCCATCTGGAGTACTGTCACCCTATCTGGTCCCCGAGATATGCTAGGGACTGTCAGTTGGTTGAAAATGTTCAAAGGAGGGCCACCAGACTGGTGCCTGCCCTTCGGCACATCAGCTACCCTGAGAGATTGGAGAGCCTGAACTTGCCTAGCTTATACTAGAGAAGGGCAAGGGGGGACCTAGTTGAGGTGTATAAGCATCTCAGAGGGCACTACTCAGTTGAGTGTCCTTACTTGGAGCTGGCGGACGCTCGCCCCACAAGGGGTCATGTAACGCCAAAATCAAATGATTCATATTACGCTCAATAGCCCACAAAACATGTACCTCTGCTTAGTTTGAGTCCTCCATCTGAGGAGTCCGTTTTCTCGTCACTTCAAGACGCCTCAGTCCTCCGTTATCCCATTTTCTCTGACTCACTGAAACCAACCTCTCTATATAATGTATTTGAATGTGAGAGAGAACACCCTGGTTTAGAGTCAGCTTAGATATATCTGTTTACAGTTGAAACATTCAAGATCCATTGTGAGTGGTGTTGAACGCTTCAACTGTCCTTATTGTTAATAAGACGTGTCAAGTAAGTGAGTGTTGAGTCTGCCAGGACCAACGATACCCATCGGTTTCGTTCCCTAAGGATATCCATGAGTTTCTGATCGCGCCTGGAGTTAGATCATTTTGTCGCCCCGACATCAGAGAATCTGATGTTTATAGTTTAATTAGTGTCAGTTATCTATTTAAGAAAGTCATTAATTTCCTGAACTATTCTGTCAACTGGTATAATCTCCAAGATCTAACGTCTCCCTGTGAATAGCTCGTTGTCTGCCTCCAGGCCTGAACTTGCAGAATTGATGTTATCAACGTGTATATTCCACCTTTTCCTGGCAAGCTCAACCTCTGATTAGATTATATGAATAGACATAGGAAATTACCCAGATCAGGAATACCGGAGTTCATAATTAAGTATACGGTGATCCAACATGGTAGAGAAGTTATGTTGTTGGTGAGATTGACCTTTCTGGCATGAATAGGGAGGCCCAAGCTGCCCAGCTGAGGCACGTATATACCTCTACACGAGGGAGAATCACGCATTCGTGACTCTTCTTCCACGTCTACAGGTATGTTCACGTGTGTTCCACGCCGCCATATTAACTCAGTTTAACTTAGTCATTTTTGCGAATATCAGTGTTCATGTTTCAACATAGTACCTTCAGTGCCAATTAAGTCAAGTAAAGTAGAGCTCTAGCTATCGTCTGAACCGGTGCCAGACGTATGTTTTGTATAGTGAAGTTAAATATTCACGCTTTCGTGACTCTTCTTCCACGTCTACAGACGCGGATGTGTTAGCCACTCTCCTGAAGGTCGATAGCTACCTATGGGCACCATGGTTCTTGAAGACTGTCTCTGAGGGCGCATTTAGAATCCCAGGACACGATTCCCCGGGAAGCGCCCTCACCACTCTGCCAGGGTGTAACGAGTCAACCTCCCTGAGTGCACCTAGCGAGCGAGCCTTCAGCTTGGCGGTCGCTGTAAACAACTCTGGCCCACTGACTCCGTCATATGATCATCGTCTATCTACTGTTCTTGGGTATATGTATGGAGCCGTATTAATATCCATGCTTGGGGATGACTAGCAGAAATATAGTCATCCCAGGTTAGGTATTGAACCCCTGAATGAGAGTTCAAGGTACCAGGTGGTTCCTTGTGAAATGATAAGAAATATGGTATGTTACTAATTGTGGAATTGCCCAGTGTGTTATGTATTCATCTGTAGTACCCATGAAAGAATAACCTGAGAGTATGAGGTTCTAACCACGAATTGAGTAGGTAATTTGTTCCTTGTTAAAGTAAGACCTGCGGGTCCAGGGTTATTGACAGTGTGTAAGCATTTCTAAATCTTACTTGTCACAGAAATACTAGAACAGTGTCCAATAAAGTAATGAGTATTTGGAGGTGTTTAATGAGGTAATAAGCTCTTGAAGTGTTTGATGATTTAATAAGTTAATTGCGGTTCTGTTTAACCTGAGTGAATCTAAGATGCATCTTCTCCACTCACTGTGTTAAAAAATATTGAATTAGTAATCTGAGTATCACCACTCTACTCCTTCTAAACATTGGTTCCCAGAAAATAATACTTACTCACGTGCCTATACATCTACCACACTACCCAAAACCCTTCCATTGGTTCTGTTATATAATGAAAAGTCTGGGTGGTGGCAGCTACCCTGTGTAAGTATAAAAGTGTTGTACTAAGAATAACATGGTTCCCCAGACTAACCCATGTATAAGAATAGACATAAAGCAAAGTATACTTCAGAAAGGTAAGAACCTTGAAACTGAGAATACAATCTATATGACAGGAAATGAAAAGAAAGAACATTGACTTGGAAAACATAAGCAGAGAAGCATAAGAGTTACTTATATAAGAATATAAGGTATAGAGATAAAGAACATATAAGAATATAAGTAAGAATATATAAGAATAAGTATATAAAATAGGGTACTCATTGGAAGAATGCTACACAGGACAAATAAGTATAAGTAAATAGAATACTAACAGAAAAGAATAGCTGGATGGTAAATTATTGAAAAGAGAAAACTCGGCTCGTTACAGTCACAGCTCAAGATTGAAGAAGCCGCAAGTCCAGAAAACCGTGAGGGCAAACTTTTTCGGAGTGAGGGTTGTAAACTCTTGGAACAATCTACCAGAGAGTGTTGTGACGCACCGAGTGTGAGCTCTTTCAAGACAAGACTTGACCAACACTGGAGCGGGTTCAGGTACATTCAGGAGCCGGTGCATGCCTAGTATTTGCCAACAGTCCGTGACAGAGACGTGACCGATCGCCCGGGCTGCTCGCGAGCCAGTCTTTTGGTGAAAAAGATAAATGAAAAGGAAAAGTAATCAGAAACGTGACCGATCGCCCAAGCGGCTAACAAGCCGATCAGTGGCGAAGAGGATAAAAGTAAAAAGTAACTGTGGCTGAAAATCTTCTTACTCCTTTCTCACGTGTTGGTATTCCTATTGATATATTGTCCGATAGAGGTCCCCAGTTTAGGTCAGATTTGATGTCTGAAATAATTAAATTATTATCTATTAAATCTTTGAACAAGAGTCCTTACCATCCAGCTTGTAACAGTACAGTAGAGACATTTCATAGTGTTTTTAAATCAATGTTACAACGCCTATGTATTAATCGTGGGTGTAACGAGCCGAGTTTTCTCTTTTTGATAATTTACCATCCAGATATTCTTTTCTGTTATTATTCTATTTATTCATATACTTACATGTTCTTTGTTGTATTCTTTCCAATGAGTATCCTGTTTTATATACTTATCCTTCTTCAATTCCTTACATATATACTTATTCTTATATATTCTTGCTTATATGCTTATATGTTCTTTATCTCTGTATACCTTATATTCTTATATATTCTTATATAAGTAACTCTTATGCTTCTCTGCTTATATTTTCCAAGTGAATGTTCTTTCTTTTCATTTCCTTTCATATATTGTATTCTCTTCCATATATTTTGTCCTAGTTATATTCTAAACCATGGATTAACCTGGGAAACCATGTCTTTCTTATTACCACACTTATTACACTTACAACGGTAGCCTGCCACCACCCAGGATTTTTCTAGAATATAACATATCTTAGTTAACTGTTAGGTAGCGAGCTTCTAGGCACGTGAGTTGGTTATTTTCTGAGAACCAATGTGGGAAAGGATAGAGTGGTGATACTCGTAGATTACTAATTCAATATTTATCAACAATGTTATTGGATAAGATGCATCTTAGAATCACTCAGACAAAACAGGACTGCAATTTATTTATCAAGTCATCAAACACTTCAAGAACTTATTACCTCATTAAATACCTCCAAATACTTATTACTTCAATCGACAATTGTGGTATTATTACTCTGCCAAATGATGTTCAGTAATGCGTCTACACCAGATATCACTGGACCTTTACTTTACCAAGTAGCAAATTAACTCTTCACTTCTTGGTTATATCATTATACTCTCAGATTATCATTTCATGGTCACTACCGATGAGTACATAACACACTGGACAACTCCACAATTATTGCAACATACAATACCTCCTGTTAATTCGCAAGGAACAACATGGCACTTTTAACTCTCATTCAGTGGTTCAATACTTAACCTGGGGTACTATATTTCTGCTAGTTAGCCCCCAAACAAGATACAATAATACTTAGGCCCATGTAACTGTGAGGAGTGCCCCAGGGTAACGCTGGTCTCTACAACAAATGAAGATCGCTGTTAGGGGGTCGGTTGTAGACCGACACACGCCCAGGGAGTTGGCGCCTGATTTGCAGGAAACGGACTTCCCAGTTTAGTCCTGTCGAATTAACGGCATCGTCCAACCCGGTTACCGCCCCACGTTAGCCGATGAGTATTCAGCTCAACACACTGGAGAGACGTTGAGGAAGAGTCACGAATGCATAAATGTCTAACTTCAACTGTGCAAAACATACGTCTGGCAATGGTTCAGACTATATCTAAATCTCTACGTTACTCGACTTAATCGGCACAGAATTCACTATATTAACACATGAACACTGATATCAACAAAATTGACTAAGTTAAACTGAATTAATAGGTGGCGGGGAACACACGTTAACATACCTGGAGAGACGTTGAGGAAGAGTCACGAATGCATGATTCTCCCTGGGGTAGAGGTATATACGTGCACCAGCGGGGCAGCTTGGGCCTCCGTATTCATACCAGAAGGGTCGATCTTACCAACAACATAACTTCTCTACCATTTTGGATCACTGTATACTTAGTTATGAACTCCGGTATTCTTGATCAGGGTAATTTCCTATGTCTATTCATATAATCTAATCAGAGGTTGAGCTTGCCAGGAAAAGGTGGAATATACACGTTGATAACATGAATTCTGCAAGCTCAGGCCTGAGGCGAACAAGGAGCTATTCACGGGGAGGCGCTAGATCTTGGGGATTATACCAGTTGACAATAGTTCAGGAGATTAATGACTTTCTTAAATCGACAACTGACACTAACTAAGCTATAAACATTAGATTCTCTGATGTCGGGGCAACAAAATGATATAACTTCAGGCGCGATCAGAAACTCATGGATACCCCCACGGACGACATAAAATACGCCACTCTAGCTGGCAAACTCGACACTCATTTACTTGACACGTTTTACTAACGGTAAGGACAGTTGAAGCGTTCTACCCCACTCACAATGGATCTTGAATGTTCCAACTGTAAACAGACATATCTAAGTTGATTCAAAACAAGGGTGTTCTCTCTCACACTGAAAATCAAACTGGAAGGGTACGGAATTCGGGGAAATGTCCTAGCGTGGATAGAAGACTTTCTACATGACCGAAAGCAATGTGTGGTGATTAATGGCACGAAATCGTCATCTGTACCTGTAACAAGTGGGGTACTGCAGGGTAGTGTATTAGGCCCGCTGTTGTTTGTTTGTTTCATAAATGATATGCCTGACGTTGTACACTCCTCCATACAAATGTTTGCCGATGACGCCAAGTTATTTCGGGAAATTAAGAACCAAGCGGACTGTGAAGAGCTGCAGAAGGACCTCTGTGGGCTTCAGGAATGGTCGAAGGAATGGCTGCTGAGATTCAATGTCACGAAGTGTAAGAGGATGCACCTGGGGCGTACCAACGGTAAGGAGGCGTACCATATGTCCCAACGGGATGAAGAAAATGTACTAGTTGAGACTGTGTGTGAGAAGGACCTAGGTGTGTATGTTGACAATGAGCTGAAGTTCTCGGGCCATTGTGAGAAGAAGGTAAATCAGGCAAATAAATTATTGAGTCTTATAAGAAGGTCGTTCAGATATCTAGACGGTCCGTCCCTCGTGAAGATCTTCAGGAGTGAAGTGCTTCCCCATCTGGAGTACTGTCACCCCGTCTGGTCCCCGAGATATGCTAGGGACTGTCAGTTGGTTGAAAATGTTCAAAGGAGGGCCACCAGACTGGTGCCTGCACTTCGGCATCTCAGCTACCCTGAGAGATTGGAGCGCCTGAACTTGCCTAGCTTATACTACAGACGGGCAAGGGGGGACCTAGTTGAGGTGTATAAGTATCTCAGGGGGCACTACTCAGTTGAGTGTCCTTACTTGGAGCTGGCGGACGCTCGCCCCACAAGGGGTCACAGCTCAAGATTGAAGAAGCCGCAAGTCCAGAAAACCGTGAGGGCAAACTTTTTCGGAGTGAGGGTTTTAAACTCTTGGAACAATCTACCAGAGAGTGTTGTGACGGCACCGAGTGTAAGCTCTTTCAAGAGAAGACTTGACCAACACTGGAGCGGGTTCAGGTACATTCAGGAGCCGGTGCATGCCCAGTATTTGCCAACAGTGCGTGACAGAGACGTGACCGATCGCCCGGGCGGCTAGCGAGCCGACGTTTTGGTGAAGAATATAAAGGAAAAGAGACGTGACCGATCGCCCAAGCGGCTAACAAGCCGATCAGTGGCGAAGAGGATAAAAGAAAAGAAAAAGAAGTCAGAGAAAATGGGATAACGGAGGACTGAGGTGCCTTGAAGTGATGAGAAAACGGACTCCTCAGATGGAGGACTCAACGAAAGCCGAGTTACATGTTTTGTGGCCTTTTGAGCGTAATATGAATCATTTGATTTTGGCGCTAACTGTCGTGTAAGACCGTGGTCGTTACACGGTGGGGGGGGTGGTGCGATTTCAACAAGTGTGTAAAGAGAGGTTTGAGGAGTTATCTTTTCTTGTGTATATAATAATTTCACATTTTATCTTTTATCTTATTATATTATTTCAGCGTCTCTATATTTTTTTACTTTTTTATTTTCTATGTTATTTCTATATTTATGTTTTCTATGTTAATATCTTTTCTAAGTCTTTATTTCCTTGTGCTTATTTATTTCATTTCTATATTTTACATTTCTTACTTATCACTTCCCTTCCAGTGGTCAGTATTTATTTCTCATATTGTCCTCTCATTTATTTCTCTCACTTTCTTCTCATGGCTTAGTTATATTCTGTAAATGGGTTAACCTGGGAAAACCATTTCATTCTTTAACATCACCTAGTAAAATAATTATTATACTTACACAGGTAGACTGCCACCACCCAGGATTTTATTAGAATATAACTGATACCATCAACTGTTAGGTAGCGTGGTGGTGTAATGACCACGGTCGTACACGTCAGTTAACGTGAAATCAGACGATTCATATTACGCTCAATAGCCCACAAAACATGTAGCTATGCTTTCTTTATTTGAGTCCCCCGTCTAAAATGGTCGTTTTCTCATTGCTTCAGGACGCCTTAGTCTTTCGTTTTCTCTCAATCTTAGAGTGCACCCGAGACTTCACTATTCCTTAGTATAATGACAGAAGTTGAAATTGCAACTGTGGTTGCATATGTTGAGGCAACTTAGATATGTTTGATTACAGTTGGAAAATTCAAGATCCATTGTGAGTAATGTTGAAAGCTTCAACTGTCTTTATTGTTAGTAAAAGTTGTCAAGTAAGTGAATGTCAAGTCTGTCAGTACGAATGGCATATCCTTATATCGTCCTTGGGGATAGCCATGAGTTTCCAAGTGCTACTGAAGTTAGATTATTTTGATGCCCAAGCATCAGAGAATCGGATGTTTGTAGTTTATTTAGTGTCATTTATCTATTTAAGAAAGTCATTAATCTCCTGAAAAGATTCTATCAAACTCAAAATCACCAAAACCTAACGGCTCTCTCCAGGAAGAATTTGTAGGAATTCGTGGTATAATGTTGTCTAGCACTCAGGATGGATGGAAACTCTAATGTGGTTTTCTTGTATAATATAAGTTATATGATAGACAGTCTGGTGCTGGAGGTGCCGTGTGGTGAGGAGCTGCTCAGTAGAGATGTTCGTTGAGTAGCGTGTTGAAGGAGGTAGATGTGCAGGAGCTTCGTTAGAGAAGATGTTGCCTGTTGCTGGCCTCCTGGTTGAATGAATGCTGACAGCGTGGAGCTTGCTGGAGGAGGTGTTGCTTGTTCAAGAAGAGAGACCAGAATGAGAAAGCTGGTTGGTGAGGAAGCTCAGAGAAGGACAGCTGGTGGGTCGCCATGCTCTCTGGCGGGAGCGAGGACCGCCAGGCAGGCGAGGAGAAACGAGGGCTGCCAGGCAGCGGCGGAGGAGGAGGTGTTGCTTGTTCAGGAAGAGAGGCTAGAATGAATCTCGAGTACGAGTACGAAGTCTTTAGTTAAGAGGTGAAAGAAGATTATTAGGGGTTGAGGAAAAAGTGGTGAAACTTAAATACAGCAGGAGTAGAAAGAATCTGGGCTCAACCAGATCGCTTCATCTTTCTTATTGGTGTTTTATCTTTGTTCTGCTCCCTTGGGTCGTCAGACCTTTGTATTAATATTGGTTTATTTATATAATGCTGCTTATTATTATCATTTTTATTATTGTTGGAGTTAGTGAGCTCGTCCAGGTCCTTGTGTAACTGGGAGGGTAGTCACATTTTTTTTTTTTTTTTTGAAGTGTTAGTTAAAAGTTAGTTGTGTTAGTCTAAACTCTAAAGGTACACTATGGAGAGGCCTGCCAGGTTCTTAGTGGAGCTGGTAGGTCACTCTCATCTTTATTCCTCTATTAATGTTTTATGTGTAAATGTGTATATTAGGGCAGGAGGTGGTTCAATTACTTCTTCCTGGCTAATGTAGCTGGGAGGGTAATCACATTATTATTATTATTATTTTTTTTTTTCGGAGTTAGTGAGCCCGCCCAGGTCCTTGTGTAGCTGGGAGGGTAATCACATTTTTTTTTTTTTTTTTTTTTTTTTTTTTTTTTTTTTTTACTAAGATGTTAGTTAAATGTTAATTATTAAATATTAGTTATGTTAGTCTAAAGGCACACTGTATGGAGAGGCCTGCCAGGTTCTTAATGGAACTGGTAGGTCACTCTCATCTTTTATTCTCTCTATTAAGGTTTTATATGTATATTGGGGCAGGAGATGGTTCAATTACTTTCTTCCTGGCTGATTTAAACCAACTGTGTTCTTGGAATTCTTCGTTGTCTATATTATTTATCCAGTTTTGAAATGTTTCTGTGTTAAGTTCAGTCACTTTTTTCCAAATATTTACAGCTTTGTTGTGTATATCTACATTGATTGCTAAGAGATTTGCTCTCTTATGTAGCTGTTCATTACTGATGTGGTCTGTATATTTTATGTTATATATAAATCTAAGGGCTATATTTTATACTGTTTGTAACCTTTTAATGCTCGTTTTACTAAGGGTGTTCAATGGGATGGGTGGGTAGTCCATAATTGATTTGACAAGGGCAATATATATCTTTCTCTTGTTATTAATGCTAAGGTTCTTAAAGCGTTTTATTTTTGATAGTCTTATTCTTGCCTGTCGTTCTTTATCTTTTAAGTATGTTATATATCCTCTTTTTGTTAGTTTTAGTCCAAGCATCCTGCCTTCAGTGTCATATGGGTATAGTTCCTGGTCGACTATTACTGGACTTGTTTTATTCTTGGCTATTGGTATTATCTTGAATTTGTTCTTATTTGTCCTGATTTTCCATTTTTTCTCAAAATCATTTATGTTTTTTATCGCTCTTACCGTATAAAGTGCCATAAATTGGGTTGATTTTCCTGGGTATGATACTATTTGAGTAATATCATCAGCAAACATTACATATTCGCTAAAGGGGGTAGGTTGAGGTGTGTCTGAAGTATAAATTGTATATAGTGTTGGAGAAAGGCATCCTCCTTGAGGTACTCCACTCTCAAGATTAAACATAGTTCCCAGAAAGTTTCCAATTTGAATTTGTGCTCTCCTACCATCTAGATAGTTACACAATATTCTTAGCAAGTATTCATTAAGTCCCAGTTTTAATATTTTATATTTTAAGCCTAAATCCCAAACCTTATCAAAGGCCTTCGAAACATCCCTTAAAATTATATTGATCTGGTTACCCTTGCTTTTTTCTATTGCAATTATTTCCGTTATTATAGCTATTGCAGTTAGGGTATTTCTATTGGGCATAAATCCATGTTGTCTGTTGTTAGTTTTCCCATGTTGTGTTAAAAAGGCTATTGTATAGATGTGTGGGTACCAAGATATGTGAACACGCCTGACGGCAGGACTCTGTTACCATTCATTGTACCATTTATTCACATGTCTGTATTACCATATTATCATAGCATGTCTGATATCTATGCTTATGTCTAATGCCTATGTTCACTTACTATGTCCCGATATACTATGTCTGTACCGCACTAGTCGAGTAATTAGAAGACCTCATTGATTGTCCCAGTGATGTCTAGCAACTCTCCTTGCCCAGCTAGACAACTCCCCTCAGATCAGCCTCGGCCTACCTACGGCCCGGGGTCCCTTGTGCCCGCTTCTGTATCGGTCGGCTATCACGCCAAGTCTTGTACCACTTATTGAATATATCTACTGCTCGTGCTCTGGAGTTTGAAGAACCTTGTCTAGGATTGCATCCACCACATGGCGCAGTTGAGTAGCTCCAACACGACAGTTTACAAGTCGCAAAAGCCGGCCTAGTCTGTTCCACGGCCTCCTCTGTTTCCCGCCCAGAAGATATACTCCACAGTGCCCCTGGATTTAAAGTGCTTTGTGACCTTGTGAAGTGCCCTAAGTGAAGTGCAGTGCCTTTCATGTCTGTTTGCTACGTTTCTGCGGCCCTACAGGTAGCAGAAACGCCTTCAGCCCAGTCTCCAAGACAGCACCTCCGGCATACACGTAGGCCCGCAAGCCACTGATTGACTCCCACCCCTACACTGAGTCATCACCAGCCCCTCGCCCGGGCGCCCGGAGGGATACACCGCTGCCAACGCCTCCTCTCACTTCACAAATGTTACAGTCAATACTCTTTTACTTGCCCGCCAGTTCCTGCACTTAGGCAAGTACATTGACGAAAATATAGCACTCCACCTTATTCTCCTTGTCTTTCCCATCGCAACCATACCAAACACGAGATGTCTGACCACGACGATTTGCTGGGAAATTTAGATGAGGATTATGAGGAAGACGAAGCCTCACAGACCCTCCCACCCCCCTTCACGCCTCACACGCCGGGCGCGCCAAATTCAAAGGATGGGAGCCAGGATATACGTCAGTTAATTCACTTCCTACAAGTTTCCCAAGAGAAGGAAGCCCAAAGACGTCAATTAGAGGAGGAAAAACGACGTCAAGAGGAATTGTCAAGATGTCAAGAGGAATTGTCAAGACGTCAAGAGGAATTGTCAAGACAGTCAGAGGAATCAGCTTACTGTCTTCAACTTCAACAACAACACCAAGCTGATAACCACAAATTCCTGGGACTATTGGAATTCCTGGCAACGAGAACGACTTCACCAGCTGCCACAACCAATTCGCCAGCTTCAGCCTCTTCATCTATCCTTCAGACAACGCCTTCTCACACGTCACCTAGCCCCCTTGGGTATACTTCAGTGCCCTCTCAACCACCTGCTCCAGTCTCAACTCTCGTCGACCTCTCCGTGCCTCCTCCATCGCCTGCCGTCTCGAGCACACCCCTGCCCAACAAGTCTTCAGTTACCAGCCCCCCACCTCTTCAATCTGATGCAACATATCAAGTATACCGTCAATGGCGACGTCGTTTCGAAGACTTTGCTGTCATGTCTGACCTCAACCGAATGCCCCCTCATAAATAACTCATCCAATTAAGATCGTGCATTTCCCTCGATGTTCAACGCCTCCTAGAGCACACGCTAGCCATTCCCCCTGACTCCTCCATGTCAGTGAAAGAGGTCTTAGACGCCTTGCAGAGTCATTTCCGTGGCCTCCGCAATGAAGCTTTGCGTCGTAGGGAACTGCTATCCTGCAAACAAGCTTCTGGGGAATCATTCTCAGACTTCTACGCACGACTTAAGGACCTAGCAGCCGAGGTGGACCTATGTACAGGCGATCCTGTAACCTGTGCCGAGATCCAGCTCAAGATGATCTTGCTGATGGGTGTACGTGACGAGGACCTGCTTCAGAAACTCCTCACCCTCGACGCCGCCTCTCCCCTCACCGACTTCGTCACCTGTTGCAGGTCGTATGAGGCCACAAGAGAGGCTGCCTCAGCTATACACTCATCGCCATCTCAAGTTCACGCCGTCTCCACCTACAAGAGGAATCAACGCCAGATGCAGACGGCGTCCTCTCCACAGCCCCCGTCACAGTCACCAGTTTTTTCTCCCGAATCCTGCAGAAGCTGTCAGCGCCAGCACGGTCCAGGAAAGTGCCCTGCGGCTGATAGTACATGTCGAAACTGCGGGTTTCAAGGCCATTGGGCCCGCACACCTCGATGTCCCGCCAACAAAGCCTCATGCAACGCTTGCAACAAGCAAAGACACTTCGCCAAGTGTTGCGGGTCCACCAAGAAGCCTCCATCTCCAGGTCAAAACGTCTCTTCACCGTCTCCCAAGAACAACAAAGGATGCCTACGCGTGGATGATGCCTCGAGTGACAGGTCCCCCAAGCCCATCAATGTCCGCCTGTCCTACGGTACCAACTCTTCCAACCTTCTGATGATACCTGACACGGGCGCGGACATCACGGTGATTGGACCAACACACCTGGACGCCCTCAACATTCCCAGGAGTAGCCTGTCACCCACAGTCATGAACGACGTGCTCACAGCGGACGGGTCCCCGATGTCTCCAGCTTTGGGTTGCTTCAAGGCAACATTACAGCTCGGTCCCAAGTCTTGCCTTGCCACAGTCCACGTCCACGAGGGCATCCAAACCCCTCTCTTGTCATGTGGTCATTGTCAGGATTTGGCAATCGTCTCATCCGAGTTCCCAAAGCCCATCCTCGCCGTGACACACCTCAACAGGTGTGCAGAGATACCTGTTTCAGCCATGACCACACCTGCTGCCGCCCGGGAGTTCTTTCTTCGCCAGTTCAGCGACGTCCTTGTCTCCAAGTCCGACCTCCAGAACACGCCGCTCAAGAAGATGACAGGCCCCCCGATGAGAATCCACCTCAAGCCTGGCGCGACGCCTTTCGCCACCAACACACCCAGGCCTATCCCCTTTGCCCTACGGGACAAGGTGAAGGCGGAGCTCGATTCTCTGGTGCAGCAGGGGATCATCAGACACGCCGGTGAGGAGCCCTCCGAGTGGTGCCACCCTATGGTCTTGGCACCCAAGCCTGTAGGTGTTCGCATCACAGTGGACCTCACCCATCTCAACTCGCAGGTCTCCCGTCCCGCCCATCCATCGCCTACGCCCATCCAAGCAGTCCGCAGCGTCACCCCATCCGCAAAGTTCTTTACCACGGCGGATGCACTACATGGGTACTGGCAAGTCGACCTGGCGGAAGAAGACCGCCACCTCACTACATTCATCACGCCCCACGGCCGCTTCCAACACTGCCGCGGACCCATGGGCTTCGCAGCAACGGGGGATGCATACTGCCTCCGTGGGGATATGGCTCTGCAGGGTGTCACCAACTGCGTGAAGGTCGTAGATGACATCCTGCTCTTCGACGATGATCTCCCGGCCCACTTGAACCGAGTTCATCTGATGCTCACAAGATGCCGTGCCCATGGTATCACCCTGAACAAAGAGAAATTTGTGGTCGCCACCTCCCAAGTTAACTACTGCGGCTACAACATCTCGCCAGAGGGGATCTCAGCTGATGAGGAGAAGGTCAAGGCCATCAGGGACTTCCCTACTCCAGCGAACCTGACCGACCTTCGCTCATATATGGGCCTGGTAAATCAGCTGGCCGACTTCTCCCCTAAAATCGCCACATCAGCCCAACCTCTACGCCCCCTCATGAGCCCCAAGCGCTCTTTCCTCTGGACTCCTGACCACGACCTAGCGTTCGGGAATGTTAAGAAGGCGTTGCTGTCACCACCAGCCTTGGCACCCTTCGACCCGTCCTTACCAGTGGTCCTCCAGACCGACGCCTCCCGTCTATATGGCCTCGGATATGCCCTCCTTCAAGATCACGGCCAGGGTAGACTGCGCTTAGTTCAGTGTGACTCCAGGTTTTTGACGGACACGGAGACCAGATACGCCACCATCGCACTAGAGATGCTGGCAGTCGCCTGGGCTATGGCCAAGTGCCGCCTTTACCTGTTCGGCCTTGGGCATTTCACCCTCATGACGGACCATCGCCCGCTCATACCCATCCTCAATCACTACACGTTGGACGCCATCGAAAATCCTCACCTCCAACGTCTCAAAGAGAAGACCGCCCCTTACGTCTTTACAGCTGTGTGGCGCGCCGGGAAGCTTCTGTGCATACCAGACGCCCTCTCCCGAGCCCCTGTTAGTCGCCCCACACCTGAAGATGAAGTCGACTGTACCACAGCCGCGGCTCACGTTTGGTCTTTAGTGACACACACAGCCACTTCTCTTGCTGACAAGACGACAACGACGCCCTCCATCGAAGACGATAGGACCCTCCAGGAGCTTCGCATCGCCGCCGCTCAAGACCCGGCATACGTCCAACTCCTCGACTACGTCTCCACTGGATTCCCCACCAACCGCTACGACATTCACGCCTCCGCCCTCCCCTTCTGGAAGCTAAGGGATAGCCTCTATGCGGACAGAGAGCTGGTGTTGTACGGCCCCAGGATCGTCGTCCCCGCTGCCCTCCGCCGGCGCACCTTATCCCGCCTCCATGACAGCCACCGCGGCGTTGAAGCCACCAGGCGCAGAGCCCGTCAGACCGTCTTCTGGCCTGGCATTGACGCCGATATTAGGAGCACGGTGGAGGCCTGTGAGCCTTGCCAGCAACTCCAGCCCAGCCAGCAACAAGAGCCGTACCTGTGCAATGACCTCCCAAAGCGGCCCTTTGAGTCCGTGTCCGCCGACTTCTTTAATGTGGCCGGAAAGTCTTTCCTGGTGGTCGCCGACAGGCTCTCTGGATGGCCCGTGGTAGTTCCCTGTGGTCGGGACACCACCTCTTCCAGGGTCATCCGGATGTTTTGTTGCTTCTTCCGGGAAGTCGGAGTGCCTCTCCGCCTCCGAACCGACGGTGGGCCCCCGTTCAATAGCCACGAGTTCAAGAGCTTCGCCGAACGCTGGGGCGTCCACCACTTCGTCACCTCCCCTCATTACCCGCAGGCGAATGGCCACGCCGAGGCAGCGGTAAAGTCCGTAAAATACCTCATCCTCAAGACAGCACCAACGGGGAACCTGGATTGCGAGGAGTTCGACAGGGGCCTACTAGAACTCCGTAACACCCCTACCCCTGCCGGACGCTCTCCTGCCCAGGTGTTGTATGGCCGCCCCCTTCGTACTTGTGTGCCTGCCCACCCCCAGTCCTTCTTAGATGAATGGCAGATCAAGGCGGACGAGTGTGACTGCCGTGAGGCTGCCTGGATGGCCCAAGTGACAAGCCACTATGACGCCCACGCCCGCCCCCTTCCCAGGTTGACCGTCGGCCAGCAAATACGAATCCAGGACCCGACGTCACACCGCTGGGACAAGGTCGGGGTCGTCATGGGCCGTGGCGAGTCTCGTTCGTACCAAGTCCGCCTCCCCAGTGGTCGTGTGTGGTGGCGAAACAGACGCCATCTCCGCCCAGTGCCATCCTCTAGTGACGAACCCTCCTCCCCGTCCCCTGTGTCCCCTTGCCCAGACCAGGAACGAAGGTCGTCAGTTGATCCCCCCATCGTCCCTCGCCGCTCCCCCCGACTCATGGGAAAAGAGTCCGTAGCCGCTCGAGATTGCACTACGAGCGTAAAGGGGGAGGGAGGTGTATAGATGTGTGGGTACCAAGATATGTGAACACGCCTGACGGCAGGACTCTGTTACCATTCATTGTACCATTTATTCACATGTCTGTATTACCATATTATCATAGCATGTCTGATATCTGTGCTTATGTCTAATGCCTATGTTCACTTACTATGTCCCGATATACTATGTCTGTACCGCGCTAGTCGAGTAATTAGAAGACCTCATTGATTGTCCCAGTGATGTCTAGCAACTCTCCTTGCCCAGCTAGACAACTCCCCTCAGATCAGCCTCGGCCTACCTACGGCCCGGGGTCCCTTGTGCCCGCTTCTGTATCGGTCGGCTATCACGCCAAGTCTTGTACCACTTATTGAATATATCTACTGCTCGTGCTCTGGAGTTTGAAGAACCTTGTCTAGGATTGCATCCACCACAGCTATAAGTCTTGTATTTAAAATTTTTTCCAATAGTTTCCCAGTAATTTCTAATAAAGATATTGGCCTGTAGTTTAATATTTCCTTATTGTCCTTACCCTCCTTCGGAATAAATATCATTTTAGCATATTTTAGTTTGTCTGGAAAGTAATCAGTTATTAAGCATGCGTTATAAATGTTAATAATGTATTTAAAATGTTATCAGGTAGATTCATGATCATATTTCGTGTAATACCTGTGAGCCCAGGGGCATTTTCCTTAAACTTCCTCACACAGTGCATCATTTCTCCCATGGTTATTATTTGATTATTAGGTAATAAGTTATAGTCTATATATTGCCTTGGAGTGATTCTATGTATATGTCTTCCCATTTCTTCTTCTATCCTTTCTTCGTGTTCACTATCAAAATCTTCATTTTCCTCATCTGATATTTTAAAAACTTTTACCCATTCCCTTTTGAATGCTGACTCTTGTTCATTTTCCTCGTGCAATTTTGTTCCATTTTGGTCTTTAATGTATGGTGTTTTTTGCTTGTTGTGCCCCATCATCTTGTTTATGGAAGTCCAAAATGTTTTTGTGTCTTTAGTCATGTCAGCCGCCATTATAATATCATTCCATTTTTTATTGTTTGCTTCCTTACATGCGTCTCTTAATTTTATCTGTAGTGCTATCTGTGTCGTATATAGCCATCTGTTACTGCCATGTCTTTCCATATACCTGTTTATTTCATTGTAATGGGTCTGGATTAATTTAACTTCTTCTGGTAGTCTGTTGTTGGGTAATGTTCTAAAGTGTGAAGTAGGAGTGTGTTTGGTTATAGATGTTTTTATTGCTGAGTGCAGTCTGTCCATTTCTGAGTCTATATCTTCTGTTGTTTTCCCTTGTAGGTTAATCGAGTGGTGATTACTTAAGTCGTCTTTGAAGCTGTCCCAGTCTGTTTTACTCATTTTCAATCTCTTTTTTATTGGTATCTGTATGGGGCTTGTTGACAGTGTTAGTATAATTGGCAGATGGTCACTGCCTGTAAGAGGTCCCTGTATTATATGGTAATTGAAAAAGGCTTTGTTGTTGGTAAAAATTTTGTCTGTTGTCGATTGTGTATTGTGATTTCTCCAGGTTGGAAAGTTAGGACCCAGATGATTGATTTTCCATAAATTTATTAATTGATTAAGGGCGTTTCCCACGACGTTATTATTTGTATTGTCAAAAATCCTATGTCTGGCGTTAAAATCTCCTAAGATGTACATCGGATGACTACTGTTAGCCAATTTTAATTGGTCTTCTATAGGTAAGTAGGGTCGTCTCGGTGGCAGATAAGTAGTAGCAATTATTACGTCTCCTTGAGTTGTATTTATTTTTATTGCTAGAAATTCATCCTGGAAGTCATCAATTAGTTTAAATTTTAAGTTTCTTTTAACCGCTATAGCTACTCCGTCATTTTTCTCGCCCGATTTGTTTCTTTGATTTACATAATAGTTAAAGATTTTTATGTTGTTGTTTTCTGTCTCACCGTGACTGTTTATTAGTATAATGTCAGGGTCAATTTCTTGATATATATTACTTAGGTTAATTCTCTCGGTCTTCCAGTTTCTTACGCTGTGTTGTATTATTCTTAAAGTTCTTACTGTTTGTCTATTGTCCATTATTTCTTATACTTGGATTGTGGCAGCTGGAGTGGAGACCTATCATCCTGTTTCCCGCTTCTGACTCTTTTAAACTCTGACGGGTCTTGTATTTTAAAGTCATTGGTCGTAATCTTTAGTTTGTCCGTAGTATTTAGTGACCAGACGTAATCTTCACTTAGGGATTTTTCTTGATATGTCCACTTGTATATCCCTCCTTCACAGTTTTTTACTATTGTCCCTCCTGTTGGTCTCGATGTTGGGATTCCATATTTTGTTGTAGTGATAACTTTTAATCCAATATCTTCAGCAGATTCAGGTTGTATATTGTGTTCATTTTCCATCTTATCTTCTCTCCTCCTACTCCTTTGTCTTGTAGTCTGTCCTTTTGTTATTTCTATTTTCTCTTTGTCACTTCTAGTCATTTGTCTGGGATCTCTATCAGTCGCTTGTGTTCCTTGTGTATCAGCTGTTGCTCCTTGCTCAAACCTTTGTTTGTCTAGCTGTAGTCTTTCTCTCAGTTCGCTTGCGTATGTTGCCTGAAATAGTTTTTCGGATTGTGGATTCTCTGGAAATATCATCTCTGGTAGGCTATTCAATTTAAACATTTTCCTTAATTCCTCGTTGTATGATCCGGGTGCAATGATATTGTGCAAATGTGCATGGATCATACTAATCATTACCTTATCATGTATTGGCTCACTTAAGTTTAAGATGGTGGATTCTGGTATGTGAGCCTCTTGGACAGCTCTCTTGGCTATTTCGACGTATGTCGTATCCTTCTTGTCTTGTTCCTTTTTCCTTGTTTCTTGTTCCTTGTACTTTATCATGTGTTTTTTTATTGGGCATGCCATTGCTAACGTCCTATGTCCTATGTATGCATTCCCGTTTCTCTTACAGTTGAGACAGCCAACATATGTATTCTTACATTCAGTGTAGGTATGGTCGTCGCCTGCACAATCTGAGCAGTACTTTATTTCTTTTTCCGGACAGTCTCTCGTTGTGTGTTCTTCATATTTGTAGCAGGAGAAACAAGTTTGTAGACTGATGAATGTCTCCTTCTTTATTTGATGTGGTGTGACTGACATGTTGAATATTAGAAAGCCCTGTTGTAAAACTTTTGGCGTTCCAGTTCATCTTTCAGGTCTTCAGATGTCTTCCTCCCGATCTCTTGGTCGACTTGACGAACGAAAACTGATCTTTTTGCTTTTTGTTCTGGTGGCATGACAACAACAAGGCCTTCATTGTAAAATATATCTCTGGCTTCTTTTGAAAGGATTTTATCTGAATCAAAGTCATCTTTACAGATTACTTTAAAACCTTCATTGGTGCTGAATATTCTTGTAAGTGGGACTTGCAATTTGTTGTAAGTGATTTCTGCCACTTTTCCCCTTCCAATAGAGTGTCCCTTATCTCTGTTTTATTCTAATGCTTGTTGTCATCTTCTTGATTACATCTAATCCTACCTATAACACAGGGCTCCTGCCTGGGAGCAGTGACCCCGCCCCTCCCCTCTTGGACGGGCGTCGGGCTCGTAGGGTTCTGCACCCAGGTTACCTGTGACTATAGTTATATCTAAGAAAGTTGCCACCTACGGGTGACCCCCGGACAAGGGGTGCCCTGCACTATCACAGGTTCCCTTGCCGGATCGACCGTATCGCTAAGTCCCGCCTCCCGTTCAAAGAACGGAGTGCATGAGGGGGATGAAAAAAGGAAAGAAGAGGAATTAGAGAGTAGAAACAGCCTACCTACCACGCCACGTTCGGTTAGCCAATCAGAGCACAGCAGTAAACGTGCATGTATCACGCCACCGTGGGGCACCACTGATTGGCCAATCCAGGACGTAGACGCACGGGTAGTAGTCAAAATTTGGGGAGCCCAAATATTTGTTTTCCAGAAGTTGGAATTTTCCGTACAATCTGTGATGGTAATTACACCGTCACTATGTTGAGTAAGTACAATCACAAAGTTGCAGACTGCTCAAACATGCAGCAAAAGAGGCAGGTCTTCGCAGCTCCAGGTCCAGCAGTTCAAAGTTGTTAGGGTTTTCTGGCCTCTTCGCCATTAGGCTATTTCGGCCGTCCAGCAGTGGAGAGACAGAGCTTATATACCCAGCAGCCGCGAGTCCTCTATGAGTCATGTTGGGAAAACCCGAGAAAGTCGCCGGTCTTCTGGTTCCGTTGCTAGGTTACCTTACCATCTGGTGTCGCCGCTCGCTTGGTTGCTAAAGAAAGCGTCGCAGGTGGGATGCAGCTACGCAGTTGTAGGGGAGAAGTCCACTACAAATTCTTTGGCTGTGGTTTGTGGTTTCCAATAAGTAGAGTTGTTAGTGCGTGTTTAACGTTCAATTCACTTTTTCCTGACAAACTCAATCTCCGATTAGATCATAACAATAGACATAAAAAATTAGTCTGATCCGTGACACTGACGTTCATAGCTGAGTGTACAGCGACCAAGTTGAATAGAATTTCTGTTGTTGGTGAAATTAGCCTTTCTGATATGTATGCGTAGGCCGGAACCGCCCCAGGCTCATATATATATACGAATGCACAAGGAAGAATCACACGTTAGTGACTCTTCCTCAATGCATCTCCAGGTATGTGAACCATTGTTTCCCGCCGCCATGTTAAGTCAGTTTAACTTAGTCGATTTTGTGAATATCAGTGTTCATGTTTTAACATAGTGAAATAATCATGTGCCAAGTAATTCGAGTAAAGTAAGTGTCATCTGTATTGCTGCCAGACGTATAATTATGAATATTTGAGTTAGACATTAGCACATTAGAGAGTCTTCCTCAACGCATTGTACTGCGCACATCATTGTCATTCCTAAAAACCCACTTTAATTCATATTACGCTACATAACATTCAAATCCACCGCCCTTGTAGAATCTCAGAAAACGGGAAACATTGATAAAGGATTACTCACCTACTCAATGTTACTGAATCATGTGTTGTATTGTACCCAGGTACGGTTATATAATATTAATTGTATGTATTCATAGCATTAAGGAGAACTTAGGGTATCCATAAGGTGATTGGGAAAGTCCAGTTGAGCCGGACTAGTGTACTGTAGGACTAAGTGTGGATCATGGTTTGAAGGTCATACTATTTACGTCTGTGAACGTGTAGCGAACATAACTTCCACAGATACCATATGAAAATACATGAGAACAATGATCTGGAAAAAGGATAAATGTATCAGAACTATGTGAGGTGTTGGAAGTGACCCAGAAACTATACTTGAAAGGAAATATCTTGTATGCATCGGCGTGAACTTAATACACCTCGTCTGCTCACGTGACATATACCCACGACATGTACACTGATCAGAGAATCTTATGTCTGTGTTCAAATAGTGCAATGTGTGAGAGGAGGATCCCTAATTACAGCTTTAAGTGAAGTGGGTATACCCCCGCCATGAACATTCGGCTTTTGTTTTAGGGAGCGTCCTGTACCCGCCTCAAGTGTGCCCCGTTGATATTATAACCCAATGAATTTACCCACGAACTAGCAAACCAGAACCTTACCTTAGTGTGTAATTTAGGATTAAAATAGGTGTTTATAAGGCATGAGATACAATATACCGGAAAGTGTTCATGTGAGAACCGTGAGAAATAAAAGTAAAAATTAAAGATTGGAAACTGTAGGCCTATGCTGTGATGAGCGACGGGGCACTGCCCTCAGTGTCCTACTTTCTAACGTCACCTCAGGTCAGTGTCCTCTATCGGGCTACAGCCCGCCCTGTAAAAACGGCTTATATCGCAGTTATTACAGTTTAAAGCTTTGTCTGATGTATAAGTGAAACAGTAATGTGTTAGGGTGTGTGATAACCGCCCATCAGGCATTATTTCTCAGTGTCCTACGTTCTAACATCACCTCAGGTCACACGCGGTGGGAGCACCTTGCTGGGCGTCGGCCATTCTCCCTGTGAGCGTCCCACCATGTGAGGTGACTACCAGCTATACTATTCCACTGTGAACCTGTGGATCCCCAGCAGACCACCCCAAATGAGTAGGAATAAATAAGGAAATGCTTGAGAAACTCCGCGGTCGTCACTTGGAGAGACCTATAATGCCAGGCGCAGAAACAGTACTGGTATGTCTCTGGGGGTAGCCCTCGTCTTTACCCATCGAGGACGGTGTGCGAACGAGGTGCCTCATGTGTGCACCTAGAAATCACAAGGAGTCCCATATTTGCAGGTGTGGAGTATAACAAGTGTGGTGAGCTGGTGCTACAGGGAGGTGAGATGGTGTTTCTATGTATGATGACCTAAGGTGCTATATTCCATACAGGTGGAGCAGTCCGAAGTGTTAAATGATATTGTAAGCAGGGTAACCAAACTCATAATTGTTCTTCTGAGGAAGGCCAGCTCAATTGTAGTTTTTGTTACCATATAGTTTATAAGGAATAAATTAGTTAAGACATATTATGGTTTCACCCTTCTTTCCCCTTATCGATCTGGTCAATGAAAAACCTAACCCGATGCCTAGTCCACTCTGCCCGCTACCTAACGAGTTACATACTGTCCAGAGGGGGCCTGGTGGCAGCGACCCTTAGAAATTAAGATTAGAGTTAAGTATTTCCCCTTAGAATTAGTGACCCCAGTCTGGCAGTATAGCATCTTCAGGCACTATCTGTGTTGGCACCACTACTGAGGTTCGGTAGCCGCCTATGGGCAAGATGGTTCTTGAAGGATGTCTTTAATATGGCGAGATTAGAATCCGAGTCTACCCCCTGGGTGCTCCTTGTGAGCGAGCTTCGGCTATCTGTGGGGTAAACAACTCCCACCACTAGTGGACGCAGCCTTGTCTATTCCATTGATCTTGCCTATATGTATTGAGCAGCATTAGTATCTATGATTGGGGATTAACTAGCAGAATTATAGTTATCCCAGGTAAAGTATTGAACCCATGAATGTTGGTGTTACCAGTGGTACTGTTGTTATAGGAATTGAGTCCACCAACCAGGTGTACTACCACTGAATGCTAGTTAAAGTGCCATGTTGCTCATTCCGAACTAACAGGATGTGTTTGATAATATCTTAATTTTGGATCTTGTCGAGTGTGTTATATAATCATCTGTATTGACAATGAAGTAATATAATGAGTGTGTAATGTTGTAATCAAGAAATTAATATCTATTTTGCTATGTGTAAAATAAGACCTAAGTGGTCCAGTCTGGTCTGAGTGTAATTAATTAACATCTTGTTCACTCCATATGTTAATGAATATTGGCTAAGTAAACTACAAGTATCACCACTCTATTTCTTCTATCCATTGGTTCTCAGAAAATAACTAGTAACTCACGTGCCTAGAAACTCGCAAACACGCTACCTAACAGTTCACTAAGATATGTTAATGTTATATTCTAATAAAAGTCTGGGTGGTGGCAGGCTACCGTTGTAAGTATAATAAGTGTTATAATAAGAATGACATGGTTTCCCAGACTAATCCATGGTTTAGAATATAACTGAAACAGGATATAATCGAGAGGGAAGGTAAGGACAAAGAAATTCAGAAAATAGAATAATATATATGAAAGATAAAATTGAATAAAGAAAAGAATATTGACTTAGAAAATATAAGCAAAGAAATTTAAGATATGAAAAAAAAGGACTGAGAATAGAAGACTATAAGTATATAAGTATATTGATGAATAAAAATAATAAGTATATGAAATAGTATAAAGGGGAAAACACGACTCTTACAAATTGGTGACTAAGAAAATATAAGCAAGAATATAAGTATAGAAAAGAAGAATAAATTTGAAGTAAGATAAACAGGGACCCTTACAGTAGCGAACTTAGCACATAAGTTACAGTAGTTATATTTAGAGTGCAATTATCAGAAGGAAATTAGCGGTGTTGCTCATAGTTTACTAAATCAATAATTATTTGATTAAGAGTGGACAAGATGTCAATTTAACACACTCAGACAAAAATGGACCCACAGGTTTTACTTTATAAGTAGCAAAATAGATCTTCAATTATTTGTTACAACATTCAACAACTGTTATAATATTTCTTTGACAAATAAGATGGTTATGTAATACATATAACAATAGTCCAAATTAACACATTACTTAAAACATCTTTGTTATTTCGGAGCAAATAACCTAGCACTTTTACCAGCATCTCAATGTACAGTATGAACAAAACATATAACAAACATTAACACTGGCCATATCACCACTTGTGGGTACAATACTCAACGTGGGATAACTATTTTTCTGCTAATTATCCCTAACCATGTACTGTACAACAATATTTCTTTGCACATATAACTGTGAATAGTACACCAGGATCAGTCACTGGTGCTAAACCAACAAATGAAGGACACTGTTAGGGTCGGATGCCCAGTCCGACACATGGCGAGGGAGTTCATCTCATGACTTGGTTCTCAGGGTTTTTTTTTTAGTTTAACAAATTTATTGACAAAGTTTGGAGTACAGTTTGCCTACTTTGAGTAATTCGGTTAGGTCTTGACACTGAGGGTGGTATCACTTCTCTCTGCCACGCAGGACAGAGGTTAATACACAAAGAAATACATTATCTTCATTAACAGTATATATATATATATACTTCATTTTTAGTCCATATAACACGCGGACTTTGAACATATAATCAACGACCTCACCAGCAAGGAATCGAACCCTCGACCTACTGGGTGGGACTAGGGAACGCTTACCGGCTAGACCACAAGGATACTAAAAGCAGTCCTAGACTTTGTTATATTTCACACAAAGCCTGTTCAACGAGCTTATGGCGCCGTGAACCTCTAATGGGGACCACCCGTATCACTTAGGTGGTCAGGTAACGTTTTACCAAATCCGGCTTCGAAACACGAGGATCCATATATATTTCATTAGCCCAATAAAGCACGCGGACTTCTACATACAATCAACACCTCAACCCGCCAGGATTCGAACCCACGGCAAACAAGCCTATGACTGTGACCAGGGAACGCTAACCGCTGGACCACCAGGATACTAAAAGCATTCCTAGTCCTGGCGGGTTGAGTGTTTTACCCTGGGACACTCCGTACAGTTATATGGTCCACAGTATTTGTTGTTTACGATTGGGGATAATTAACCGGAATATAATTATCCCATGTTGGGTAGTGAACCCATATAAATTGTTAGTCTCAGTAATAACATGTTGTGTTGTGAGTGCATCCTCCATAGGTACTAACAACAGTTCTAATGAAGGTACCATATGTAGTTTGTCATATAGCGGATGTTAATGTAATGTACCACCAGTAATGTTTTGAGAAGCAAGAGTAGCTAATTGGAAGTTCAATTGAGTAAAGCTAAGGAGTTGAACCTTGTAGTTGTATGTTAATGACATCTTCTATCTAATTTAATTTCATATTAATAAACCATTTCTTAGAGTATATTAGGGGTATCATTTTCACTCAGTATCCACCTTTATTTTGTCCAATGGCTTGATACCAGAATTACAGTGCCCTAAACCCTCGCCATGCTATTAAAGGTCAGAGGTTATGAAGTATCCATGAAATGAAATACTTAGACAGAACAAATGAAGGAACTAAGACAAAGAGAGAAATATGAAAATAAGAATGTAAGGGAGAAGAAGAAAATCCCCGCCCTTATACTGGCCCAGTTGTTCAGCCTTTGCTTGTTTGACACTATCATCTCTTTTTTTATATATATTACAATTGCATAGCCTGTTCTACCTGTGTTTGTCTGCACAGAACCATCAGTAAAAGCATAACAGTCACTTGATTTAATACTCTCTTTGTGTCTGTTAATTGTTTCTAGTGTGACAACTTATCACATCAGTGTTTATCATTTGCTTACTACCAACAGGAGTGTAATTAATAGGAACTGATATATCCCACCAAGAAAGAATGGCGTTAATGGGTTCGTCTGGGTGATTAGGACATTCGGTTTGAAGAGATCTGCAACACTTTTATGAAGCCACGCCCCAAAGAGAGTCTTTTGTGGAAGGTTAGCGAGATAGTCGGGATTTCTTGGATAGAACATCAACTCAGTTTGAGCTGTAGTTTAGGGACCACTGTTCTTCAAAATTTTGACACAAAATATGGTATTATGTAGAGCTATCCTCTCAGATAGGGAGGGCAGTCCGAGCTCTTTCCTCATGTTTACAATTCTGGTTGATTTGGGGCATCCTAGAATGATGCGCATGGCTTCATTTTGCACTACCTCAAGGCTGTTGATTTGTTTAGGTGGAATAGTCACAAGATGGAGAGCATGATAGTCAACTACAGAAAGAATGAAGCGAAGATAGAAAGTACGATCATAGGTGATGTTAATTCCATAGCCCTTGCCAACAAGGGTTCTGAGGGGTTTAATGCGCTGCATTAGTTTGGCACAAAGGTTACCGGCAAAGTTTGCATCATTCACACAAATTTCAAGATATTTATGACAGCTACATAATTCCAAGGGCATGCTGTTAATGTTAAAGTCAAGAGACAGAGGGTGAGCAGGACGAGGATTGAGGACTCTCGTCTTGTCAACAGACATTATGAGACCACATTCCACAGTCCTCCGAGCAAATACATCCAGCAAGGCTTGGAGCCTGAGCTTGGTCTGTGTCATAATGCAGATATCATCAGCAATAAGCTTGTGCATCAGTATATTAAATAGCATAGGACTTAACACTCCTCCCTGAAGCATGCCAAGTTCAAATGATCTCATTCTGGCACTTTTGACTCCCCTAAACAGAACACTGGCATACCTGTTGGACAGATAACCCTTTACCCATGTCAGGAGGTTACCTTGGATGCCAAAATTAGCTAGTTGCTCAAGTATAATGTCTCTATTGTCTATATCAAAGGGTGATTTAAGGTCTATGACGTCTGTTTGTGTCTTATCTTTTGAGTGAACAAGATATTCTGCAAAGGATGTCTGTCTGCTGTGCCCGGGCATGAACCCATACAGATTAGGGGCCAGTTTGTCTTTGACTTGAAACATGAGACGGTTGAGAACAACTCTTTCAAGGACTTTACACATACAGGATGTGAGTGAAATGGGCCTGAAGTTTGGAGAGCAAGCATTAGGCAGAATACCTTGTGTTATCGCTGCTGGCTTCAGATACAGTGCTGGCGTGTGATGCCATTAAATCTTTCATCCTGTGACCTCGCCAGATGTAGAAGTGTTTACAGACAAGTCCTGGTTATGCTGAGTGGACTGTCTTCGGCGGGTGGCGGTGCTTCCTGCCCGGCCATGAGACAGATTGCCCTCTCTAGTGATGCTGTGAAGACCAGCCTTCTGCTCACACTGGTGAACACCGACTCACAATCCTTTCCGAGAATTTGTGCTGGGACAATTTATGCAATACTGTTGTCTCTTGGAACACCTTACTGATCTGCATTGACCGGCATTTATAAGTACAGCCTAAGTGATGGCATACCCCTCGGTACTGAAATATTGTTGACTAATTATGCCTACTCGTTTCTGCCTAACCTGGAGTTATAAGACAATGCAGAATGAAGTGAAGCTAAGATTAATAGAGTTTAATATATTGTAATTAAGATAAAATTGTGTGAGACTAATTAATTACGTATCAGATGAATCACCATGTAATATTATGAACATCTCCTCTGCAGGTTTTGACCACATCAATGAATATTGAATGCATCAAAAGGCGGGTTTCAATCATTCCCTTCGACTTGCCGTCAACTGAACATCCCTAACCAAGGCGTTTACAGTCAAAACAAGTATGGGAGGGCGTCGAAGGGAATTGTCGACCACTAGGAGGACCAAAGGACAACAGTACGCGACGCCGCCACCGCCGGGAGTGCAACGTGGGACGTTGGCCAGCTCCCACAATGGGTGTAACTTGGAGTCCACCCACAGTGGGTGCGACGAAGAGTCAGGAATACATAATGCTGCTAGTGTTGTGTATTTGAGTGAAGTGTTTAAGTACCAGGACAGTGTCGTAAAGCTTTGGTCTGCGCGTACAAGGCTGTGAGCGTTGCTTTTGGACAGCGAGCCTCAACCTCCTCACAAGACCATGGTCATGTACATGGATGACTCCAAGGTGATCCGGCTGTGCCCGGCTGAGAAAACCTGCCCGAAAAAACTCAACTTCCTAGTTCTCAAAGAGTTTTTTAACGCTGAAGGGATCAAGGGGGTGACAAAAGTAGAATGCCTAAAGCTGTGTAGAGACCTAAAGATCACTTTCGCCGACTATGGCCAACCTGTTCAACTGTCGGAATACACCGCCATCAACAGCACCCCAGTTAGACCGACATTCCACCAGTTAGACAACCTGAAGCTGGGAGTGATCTCCCATGCCGAAATTGAACACCTGAACCAAGTGGATCAGCTCCACTGTGCCAAGAAACTGTCCGAAACGACGGCTCTGGTCAGACACCACGCAACTCTGCCCCACGAAGTCCAACTGGCCTGGGAAACCTTCCAAGTCACGCCCTACTGCCGACCAAAGCGATGATTCAAATGCCAGAACTATGGACACACCATCATCAAGTGCAAGGCGCAAGAAGATGTATGCTCCTTTTGTGGTACCTCCGGGCACCGCTACACCTCTTGTCCCAACGCCGAGAAAAAGTGCCCTGCCTGTGGCAGCCCACACTCCTCTGCCAACCTGACCTGCCCCAAATGGAAGGAGGAATGCAGGATAGCCAAGGTTCGACTCGACAAGAAGCTGAGTTACAAGGAGGCCCTCCTTGCATTACTTGCCCAAGACAAGATAAAACAAGAAACCAAGAGACAAGAAGAAAAGAAAAATCAAGAAAAGACACACATTACCAAGAGACAAGAAGACCATGAGACCCAGGGGCAGAACACTTCATCACGGTCACCTCCTCCGCCTTCCTTCACATCTACGAGCAACCAGGGCACAAAGAAGAATAGGACATAGACACTAGAGAATGGACGGTCTAAGAGAGCAAAAAGAGGAGGAAAAGAAGCTCGTCAACTTCAAGCTAACAAGGCCCCCATAAGAAGCAAACAACACCAAGAAAACACTACACCCAATCAAGCCGACCAAGAACCAAGAAACCATTGCCCAACGTGACGTTCACCTGACTCATGGTCCTTCCCCTTCCCCGCCGCGTCCAGGCAAGTTGCTGCTGCCTCAAACCTACAACCCCACACCATGCATTGAATTGAATTGAATTGAAACAGTTTATTTAGCCAGTAAAACACAGATACAGAGTGGATAATAATAACAATATTAACATGACTGAGCCAGTTGAGAACCTGAGCTCGAATTTTAGGCACCTGATATATAGTATACATTTATCTCAAGGAAGTATTATGTAACATTTAGTATCATCTGGAATAGTACAATAGCATAGTGGTAATAAGAACATCTCATAATGTTACCACTGTTATCTCTTCAATATTTATTAATTTCATTTATTTATTATTTTTTTTTAGTTTATTTTTTATTTATTTATATATACATAAATTACAGTGGAACTGAAAAACATAAGTATAATAGGGGGGGGGGGAGGGGCAGTACAACACGGGTTGTACAGTAATAAGGTTGAACAAGAGGACAGAGATGTCAGGATTATGTCTAGTTGGCAATTATGTTTATTGCAATGGTAATTACTTATCTATTTACATGATAATTTCCGATAAAACGGTTTTGATGGTACAATAAAATCAGATACTGTAAATATAGTAGGTGTTACAAGAAATATTAATACTTAGCCACGGCATCTGATCCCTCCCACTAAAATTCCCTTCCATCATCTCTCTAAACTTCCACTGAACCTCCTCCCCGAAGTTCGAAGTTGTTAAGGATTACTGGCCTCTTCGCCATTAGGCTATTTCGGCCGAAGCTGATTAGTTGGACTTCTTTTTTTTCTTGGTTCTTCTTTTACTTTTCACTTTCCATTCTTCTTCTTCTTCTTCTTCGTCTTCTTCTTTTTGGTCTTCTACTTTCTGTTCTTCTAGTGTAATGTTATCAGGTTCTTGGTTGTTCTTGTCTTGGTTGTTCTTATCTTGGTTGTTCTTGTCTTGGTTGTTCTTATCTTGGTTGTTCTTGTCTTGGTTGTTTTTGTCTTGGTTGTTCTTTTCTTGATTCTTGACTGCAAGGGGGGCCTCCTTGTAGGTCAATTTTTCTTTAGCCCGCAGCCTGGCCACCCTGCACTCCTCCCTCCACTTGGGACAATGCCGGTCGGAGGAGGAGTGAGGGCCACCACAAGCCGCGCACTTCTTTGCGGCCGCCTGGCAGTCAGCGTCAGTGTGGCCGGGTGTCCCGCAGCTCGAACACACCTCCCGAGCATGACACTTCCGCGCCAGATGACCATACTTCTGGCATTTATAACAGCGAGTGGGTCTTTGCTGGTATGGTTTTACTGGGATTTTCTCCCAACCCAGTAAAACGGAGCTAGGAAGTTGTTTTGGGAAGCCAACAAGGGCAGCGTTACTGGTCAGCTTCCTAACAATTGAGAGCTGATCTCCAATCAGCTCAGCAAGTTCATGTTTTTCAAGATACTCAATTTCTGTGTGGGAAATGACTCCCAAAACTAGGTTGTCCTGAAGGCAGGCGTCAAACATGACGTCGACTCCATTGATATTCACACGGGGTGGCAATTTGTGGCCCTGTCCCCATTCCTCGAAGGTGATGATAAGGGTACCGCCTTTACTGCGGACGACCCCTGTCACCCCCGTGAGTCCGATGTGGTCAAAAAAATCTTTAATGACAAGAAGATTGAGTTTCTTGCGCGAAGGGTGCTCGACCGGCATCAGTCTAACAACCTTCGCTTGGTCTAAGGTGAACATGGTCACGTGGTACCTCAGGAGGAAGGAGCGGGGAGCCGGGAGAACCTACCTCGCCGAGGTTCAGTTCTCAAGTGTGACCTCCTCCCCCCCTGTCGCTAGCCTTTATCTAACCCCGTGCACCCAGTGAGCGAACGTTTCAGAACACCCGGACAGTGTCGTAATGTTTCGGTCCAGGCGGACGGGCTGTTAGCGTTCGCTCTGACACGCAAGTCCGCACCTCTCCTGTGAGTACAAATGTCTGTCTGTGTACGCCAGTGATTATAACCAACAGCTGATCGGCCTACACCAGTGACGTACCGTGGTTGCACTGATGAAGCGTGCATAAAATATTAAGTAGAATATGTCCTTTTTCTAAATAAGGTATTGTCAAGCCTTATAAACACCTCAAAAATTTATACTAAAATTAAAATATCTTACCTCAGATCATTTGCAGTCAAGAAATATTTACTTATATTGAAATTCGGCTCTCCGAGAATTTGCAAAATTCTTTTTGACATTGATATTGATATTGGAAGTGTATTTAGCCAGAAGAACACAGATAAAAATTAATAATAATAATAATAATAATAATAATAATAATAATAATAATAAAAATAATAACAATACTCATAATAATACTATTTATAATAATAATAATAATAATAATAATAATAATAATAATAATAATAATAATAATAATAATAATAAAAATTATAATAATAACAATAATAATAATAATAATAATAATAATATTAATATTTATAATAATAATAATAATAATAATAATAATAATAATAATAATAATAATAATAATAATAAGGAACCATGAAGAAATACAGAATTGAAAAGGGCCCCCTTTTGAACATTTTCAATCAACTGACAGTTTCTAGCATATCTCGGTGACCAGACGGGGTGGCTGTATGCCAGATGAGGAACTTTTGTTGACCTTATAAGACCTCATAATTTATTTGCCTGATTTACCTTCGTCTCGCAATGGCCCGAGAACTTCAACTCATTGTCAACATACACACCAAGATCCTTCTCACAGTCAATCTCAAATAGTGCAGTTTCTTCAACCCATTGGGCCATATGACACGCCTCCTTACCGTTGGTACACCCCAGGTGTATCCTCTTACACTTCGTGACATTGAATCTCAGCACCCATTTCTTTGACCATTCTTGGAGCTCACAGAGATCCTTCAGCAGTTCTTCATGTCATGGTCACGTTGACTGCTAGTCTGTTTTAGAACCTGATTCTTATTATACTTCACGAACGCAAAACATGAATGGGTAGCTGGTTAGTTATCCCTGAAGAGACGCATTTTTCCCATTCGTTTTACAGGCAGGATCCCTCCCAGTAAGTCTCTCCTTCTAACACAGTTATCAATACATTGTTATTCCACTTTTTACTGGCAAGCTCCATCTTGAATTAGTTTATGTAAATCAACTTTAGTAACTCGCCAGACCTTTGTCAACTGAGGGTCATCTTTGAAGAATGAGTAACAGTTGGTTTGTTTGTGATTTCTGTCATTGCATGAGTAGAGATCGCTGGCAACTCAGGGGTATATAACCACGGGCGAAACGGAGGATCAAGCCTCCCGTAACGCTCTCCAGCTTTGTTGTCCTACAGGTATGTATATGTGTTGCCTAGCCATTCAGTTTGATTTAGTCAATGTAGTGAATTATCAGTGTTCATGTTGTGACAGTGAAATTGTCATTCACCCAGTGTATGAAGTAACGTAAAGTAAATGTCGTCTAACGTTGCGAGACGAAGGATTTGTTGTGATTGTGTTGTCCATGCTTCTCCCGTAACGCTCTCCAACTTCATTGTCCTACAGATTTCAGGGTGGGCTTATTTGAACACCCCACCAGCCGCCCCAGCCAGCAGATAACCAGCAGGGAGCGATATATGGCCGATGTCGGTGATTCGACATGATTGAGACGGCAGGTCTGCCTCTTGGGCCTCAGACACCAGACTCCCCATGTGTCTGGCTTCCTCCGACCACAACAGCAGTCGTCAGTTGCTAGAGGCACCAGTGCTATACCCTGGGACATGCCTTGGAGGTATATGGTCCACAGAGTGTGTTGTATATGTTGGGGATAATTAATTGGAAATAATTATCCCATGTTGGGTAGTGGACCCAGGTATTTGTTGGGATTAGTATTAACGTGTTGTGTGTGAGTGCATCTCCTATGCACTACCAACAGTCTGTGAAGTATCATAAGTAAGTTTGTCTTGTAACTGTACTGTAATGCCATGTACCACCAGTAGGTGTGAGAAGTAAAGTAATCTGCAAGGAGTTGTCATGTAACTATGTATTGTGAGTAGGGCCAAGGAACTGGTCCTGCTAAGTAATGTAATGTAACACCAGTAAGGTTGTGTGCAGTAAGAGTATAATATCTGAGTAAATTGCAGTTGCGTAAAATAAGAAAATACTGAGTTTGCAGTAGAGTAAGCCAAGGAGTTGCCCCTTGGAGTTACATGTTAATAATATATTTTTCCCCACTTTGATTTCATATTAATAAACTTGTTCTTCGAGTACTTTACGAGTATTCATTATTCCCGCAGTATTTCACCTTTATTTCCGTCCAAGTGACTTGATATCAGAATTACAATACCCATGTGCCTAGACCCTCGACATGTACCAAAAAGAACTGAGGTCATGCAGTAACCATTGAAGTAAGTCAAAAGAACAATTGAAAGAACTAAGACAGTGAAAGTATGAGTAAGATAAGGGGGCAGTGAGAGAAAGAGAAAACACCTCCGCTCTTATATTCACAGTCCGCTTGGTTCTTGATTTCCCGAAATAACTTTGCGTCATCAGCAAACATTTGTATGGAGGAGTGTACAACGTCAGGCATGCCATTTATGAAACAAACAACAGCGGGCCCAATACCCTGCCCTGTGGTACCCTGTTTGTGACAGGTACAGATGATGATTTCGTGCCATTAATCACCACACACTGCTTGCGGTCTTGTAGAAATGCTTCTATCCACGCTAGGAAGGACAGTTCCCCGAATTCCGTGCCCTTCCAGTTTGATTTTAGCTTTTCGTGGAGCACACTGTCGAAAGCCTTGGCAAAATTTAGGTACATATTGGCGATAATACCACCCCGTTCCAGAGTATAGCTGCCTACTACCTACTACCCAACAACAACTCTTTGGAAATATAATATCACCGTTTAACATAAGACTTCATGCTTATTAGAAGAAAAGGACTGGTAACAACTGTACCACTATCACATAATGGGAACACCACAGCCGATTACAATGCCAACACGTGGTAACAATACGTTATATCCACAATAATATTAAATTACGATATTGAGGATTTACAGTTTGTATACGAAGACTATTTCTCTGTTTTCTTAATTAAATTCACCTTAGAAAAGGACGCTCTGCATCAACAGTGGACGTCAGAAGTGACAAGACTTCCATTGCAAATATCGAAAACATTTATATTTTGCATCTCTCTCTTCATTTAAAACGCTCATAACATGTTTATAAAATTGCTGACTCTTTTGGGGTGTAAATATGCTGCCAGTCTCCACAACTTAATGTTTAATTCGAATTTTTTCTTTATTTCCCTACACACTACTACTAGAAATTTCTGCACCACATCTTCGTCAGTGTTCATGCTTATCTTACAATGCTATAGCCTTTGGAAGGTGGCGTGTAATTTCGATCCTGAATATATCTGATTGACTGGTTCATATTTGGAATCATCGGTTGGATCAATACCATGCATTTGTTGTTTGACACAATATGTAAATGGCAAAAGGAGTTTAGCAATAACCGATGCATTGACATATGCTTTACGGATTAAATGCAAAGCTGGGGTTTTACTTTGGAAAATCAAGTTTATTGTGTTGAGTTGCGTTAATATGTAATTCAAAATTCAAGAAGCAGAACACAAGTCTCTCCTCAATTACCCTGCTATGGAAATACAGTTTGAGGGGGTTGCAACTGTTGGAGTATTCTTGCAACAGCTTCATGGAGTGACAATCACCTCGTGGCACAGGCATGAAATATTTGTGTGGTTTGAGTTGACAAAACTCTGGAATTTCTAAACTCGCATTTCCTTTTGGCACTATGGGAAAGGTAAATGTACAGCAGGTGGAGTGGCAAGATTGGCGAGATGCAGGACACAGTTACAGAGCTGGAGATAGATCCTAAGTTTGCCAAGATCCGTGTAGGGCCTCCTCTGATCCAGCTGAGTGAAGAGGTTGTGAGGGACCTCTTTACAGACCAGTCCTATGGCTACAGGAGTGCCCAGGCCATCAGGTGTGGAAAGCTGACCCACAACTTGACCCTGCTGGAAATTGGACAAGTCTTTCATAGCAGGTGGCTGACAACTGCACTGAGGATGTGCAGACTGTGGGTGTCTAAGCATGGACTGAAGGGGAAGCACAAGAATAATCTTAAGCTAATAGTGGTACAACATCAAAGTCAACCACAGCTGGGTGGAGGGGCCCAAGCACATTTTGTACCTGCTGGAGCTGCTGAGAAGTCAGTAGAAGGTGCTGGACACAGTGATTCCCACTGTGAGGTCAGCCTGGTATGCACACCCAGAGGCAGTGTTGCAGGCCATGCTGTGCAGTGAGGTGGAGAATGAGAAGGGAGAGGCAGTGGACAGAATACTGGAGTTGAGTGAGGAGGGAGATGAGGAGACACAGATTGGTGACAATTCTGTCAGGCCCGGAAGAACACCTGACATAAACCCAGATGCCACCAAGCTATCAGAGCTGATAGACTGGACCACTGGGGTCACTGAACCTCCCCTCACCGGTTCCCTCACCACAGATCAAGTCAAGCAGTTTGTGCACAAGCCTATGGAAGTGCCAGACTGGCCTTCACATACTCAGAGTGTGGAAAGGTGTGTCAAACTGGTCACAGAGGCAGCTTGCCCATGTCTACAGTCACGAGAAAGGGGATGGGATGATCAAGTCCCAATTGGTGAGCAGATTTCTGATGTCTAGGAACAGGAACACACAGGACCTTGTCTCCCCCACCAAGTTCAAGAGGTGAAGAGTATAGTATGTGAGCATACGTATGTGTGTGTGTGTGTATGTACGTGTCTGTACATAGTGTTTACATTGTGTGGCCGTTTTTGTATATCACATTTGCAACAGTAGAGTGTGTGGCTTTTGTTCTTTTTCGCAATCATTACTACAAGGAGTAAGTAAAAAAACTTCGATACCTATTGTCAAACATTACTAAATAAAACTGCAAATATAATTTTCCAGTGCCTAATTTCAGTACAATGGTGATAGATAGCAACAGGAAAATTTTGGGCCTAAAATCCAAAAATTAAAAAGGAAATTGATGTAGGAAGGACACCTCTAATCTCAAAATGGAGGTTATTTCTGAAATCTACACATAAAAATGCATCATTTGATGACCGGCAGTCAGAAAAATTCCTAAAGTTGCACTTCGACCCCTGAAATTGACACACCCATAGCTGACTGGGCCTTAGGTAACATTCTTACGTGTGGGTCATTTTCAGGAAGGTCACAATCGTTAATTTCTTTATATCTTCTGAATCTTAAACTCATTTTTCCGCGAAACTTGACAAGATGCATAAGTGAAATGTGACTGAAATGTAGACTTTTCATTATATTGAAACACACAGGTGTATTTATCAGCTAGATGTGCGTCTTTGTGGAAATCATTACCTGTAATCGTAAAGAACATCAAGTCTCGGTATAAGGAAGTATAGGAACATGGAACATGTGGCGCACCTGTGTATCTAACCTCTTTAATTTTATTTAAAACAAAATTTACGTTATTTTAATATTGATTAATCCACTTGTCGTATCTAGTACTGTAAATTAATTACAATAATAATGATAATAATAATAATAATAATAATATTAATAATAATAATGATAATAATAATAATAATAATAATAATAATAATAATAATAATAATAATAATAATAATAATAATAATAATAATAATAATAATAATAATAATAATATTATTATTATTATTATTATAATATTATTATTATTATTATTATTATTATTATTATTATTATTATAATTATTATCATTATTATTATTATTATTATTATTATTATTATTTATTAAATAAAATTGTCAAACAGGTTTCCAATTGGATAAGCATGTTTATAAACTATGCAGTTGTAGCATTTCAGCATGAACATAGACTATGTACAGTAGGTATACAGTGCATGTATAAGCCGTGAGAGTATACAGTTTCATGTGTGTCGAGACAGTGCAAGTAAACAACAAAGGTAAACAGTAATGCAACTTAACCAAGGATAACCGACAAAGCTGTCAGGTGCTTATTTCCAGAAAGGTCCTTTGTTTAGGCATATGCTTGGTCTCTTCTCAGTGATCAGCAAGAGAAGGTATGTCTAAAGGAGTATTGGTGGAAGTTTATTTGATAGAATTCAACAACCATTACAGTATAGGTATTACTTTTATCCTCGTCACCACTGATTGGCTCGTTAGCCTCTTGAGCGATGGGACACGTCTCTGTCACGCACTGTTGGCAAGTACTGGGCATGCACCGGCTCCTGAATGTACCTGAACCCGCTCCAGTGTTGGTCAAGTCTTATCTTGAAAGAGCTCACACTCGGTGCCGTCAAAACACTTTCTGGTAGATTGTTCCAAGAGTTTACAACCCTCACTCCGTGCGCTTGGACTATCCGAGGTTGGCGGATCGCTATCGCAATACTACTTTCTGTGGTTTAATACAGTAGTCTAGAAACTTACTCTCGATTCTTGCAGTAGCTTTATATGTTATGTTTTCTTGTTTGGGCTTTGCATTGCTTAATACTGTAACTGGTTTTGATGTGGTCTGGTAACTTGTTCCAGTCTGATATAGCGGTAAACAAAAATGTTTTTTTGCCTGACTGGGGACACTGGGGTACAAAACCTAATATTATGTTCACACTCTCTAGTGCCAAACGCGTGGATTTCAGAATTATCTGGAATCATTCTTTTCTCTCTGTAATAGGATTTAAAAAGCTTCTGATCCCACGCTGTAATTTTTTTAGGCTATCAGCAGTTTTTTTAACTTCACATAAGAACATAAGAATGGAGGAAACTGCAGCTGGCCTATTGGTCCATACTGGGCAGTTCCATTTACACCCAACAACTATTGCTCATATGAGCATCCAACCTATGTTTGAAGCTATTCAGCATGTTCCAGTTAATGATGATATTTGGTAACTTGTTCCATTCATCCACTGCTCTGCTTCCAAACCAGTGTTTACCTATTTCACACCTAAATCTAAATTTGTCTAATTTAAAACCATTGTTACGAGTCCGCTCCTGGTTGGATAGTTTTAGTACCCTTATAATGTCCCCTTTGTTTAGCCCTGACTTCCACTTATACACCTCTATCAGGTCGCCCCTCGCTCTACGTCTCTCGAGGGAGGGCAAATTAAGATGCTTTAACCTGTCTCTATACACAAGGTTCCTAATGCCCGGGATTAGACTTATCATTCTCCTCTAAATTCTTTCCAAGGATTCTGTATCCATTCTGTAATACGGTGACCAGAACTGAACTGCTTAATCCAGGTGTGGTCTCACAAGCCCAAGATACAGTTTTAGGATGACCTCGCTAGTCTTGTAACTAACACTCCTTTGTATGAACCCAAGTACTTTATTAGCCTTGTTACGAGCAAAAATACATTGTTTACTTGGCTTAAGGTTCCTACTTATCATTACTCCTAAATTTCTCTCGCAGTCGGATTTCTCTATGGCATCGTTGTTCATCTGGTATCTGGTTTCCCTGTTTACACCTCCTATACTGAGTACTTTACATTTGTCCACGTTGAATTTCATCTGCCATCTTTCAGAACATTCGAAAAATTTGTTTAGATCTTCCTGTAGTTTTGCGGAGTCCTCGTCAGATTTAATAACACGTTCTATTTTAGTGTCATCAGCAAATTTACTTATGTTGCTGTCTATACCGATATCTATGTCGTTTATGTACATAATAAATAATAATGGTCCAAGCACTGAGCCTTGGGGAACTCCACTTGTGACGTTGCTCCAATGGGACTTAGTGCCGTTAATGCTCACTCCCTGTTTCCTGTAACCAAGCCCTAATCCATTTAAGGATATTACCTTTGATGCCATGTGCTTCCACCTTTCTAATTAGTCTTTCGTGGGGGACTCTGTCTAAGGCTTTGCTTAAGTCGAGATATATCACATCAAATTGTGCCCCTCGTCCACCGATTAGAAAACTGATGAAAAGAGTGTTAATAGATTAGTTAGACATGAACGTCCGCTTGAGAAGCCATGCTGGGAATCATTGATCAATTGGTGCTTCTCCAGGTGATTTCGAATAGTGTTTGAAATGATTGCTTCCAGTAATTTGCCTACTATTGATGTTAGACTGATTGGGCGGTAGTTAGAGGATAGTGATCTATCCCCCTTCTTGAAAATCGGTATTACATTAGCTATCCTCCAGGGTTCTGGTACTACACCTGTTTTTAAGGACATGATAAACAACTTTGCTAAGGGCATACTAAGCTCTTCCTTACATTCTTTTAATACTCTGGCAAATATCTCATTGGGACCAGGTGACTTATTAGGCTTTAGTTTGTCTATTTGCTTACTAACATCGTTACTAGTCACGGCTATCTCGCTTCATTTGTTTTCTTCACTATCTCTGAATAGAGTCGGTGTCTTGGATATCATGTTTAAATTTTCGGTGGTGAAAACTGTTGAAAAATATTTATTCAAATTATTGCTCATTTCTCCGTCGTTATCAGTGAGCTCGCCGGTATCTGACTGTATTGGTCCAAACTTTTCTCGTGTTTTAGTTTGATACATTTGGTTGAATCCTTTGGGGTTTGTCTTCGCCTCCCTTGCTATCCTTACCTCATTATTCCTCTTGGCTTTCCTTATCTCGGTTTTAACCCTACTCGCCAATACCTTATAATAATCCCCGAGGTAAATTTCGCCACGATTTATCCTTCTACCTATAGCCTTCCTTTGGCCAATGATGTTCTTTAAATAATTATTTATCCATTTAGGGTCATTGTTGACTGATGTGAGTTTTTTGTATGGTATGTTCTGCCTTTGTGCATTAAGTAACTCATTATTTAAATTGTCGTGGAACGCGGCAATCTCAGATCTCGTTATCAGGTCTGTGTCATCTGTCAGGTTCACAGCCAAGCGCTACACCCCTTCTCTCAGCTGTCTCTTTAAACTGTCAAAGTTTGCCCTTCTGAAATCTGGTACTTTAGTGGAATTTTCTTTACGCCTGCTGTGAAAATCTAACTGGAATCGAATATCTTTGTGATCGCTGTTTGCAAGTTCGTTCCCTACCTCGACATTGCTAATGAGGTTTTCTCTGTTCGACAGAACTAAATCGAGTATATTTTTACCCCGGGTGGGTTCGGTTATATGTTGACTTAGGAAACAGTCCTGGATCGTCTCGAGAAAATCCTCTGATTCTGAGTTACCGGTAAGGTCAGTTCAATCTATTTGGCCAAGGTTAAAGTCGCCTACTATACAGACTTTGTTGTGTATGGAAGCCCTGCGCATTTCATCCCAGATAAGTCACTCATTGACTCTATCAAGATTGGGAGGTCTATATATTACTAATGTGATTAGTTTTTCCCTACCGTCGATTAATTCTATCCAAATTGTTTCTGTATTCCGCTCAGTTTATATTTCCTTATTTATTTCACACTTCAGATTATCCCTAACACAGATTGCTACTCCGCCTCCCTTCCTGTGCTGCCTATCGATATGGAACAATTTGTAACCCGCAATTTGGTATTCTACCGGTAACTCACGTGAGTCTAGGTTGATCCATGTGTCAGTGAATGCTATTATATCGATTTTTTCGGTACATACCAAAGCCCTAATATCATCCATTTTGTTTCTCATACTTCTACTGTTCGCGTAGAAGACATTTAAGTTTGTCGTGTTCTGAGTCCTCCCTTTACCGCCTTTAGTTTTAAACTCCCTGTCTAATTTAGTTTTGTCTTCATTCCTATCACTATTTCCCTGTAATCTATTACTTTGTTTACCCGCTCCCACTGCAGTTTCCTCCACCCCCATGCCCATATGTTCCCCTAGCAGTTTAAAGACATCGATATCCATTGAACTGCCCCCTCTAGAGACCCAACCAGGGTTGCCACCCCATCCCGAGACAGGTGCACCCCATCCCTAGCATAAAGGTCCCGTCTGCCGTAGAAGTTGTCCCAGTTGTCAATGAATGGGACTGATATTGACTTGCAATATCTGCCAAGACGGTCGTTGACACCAACTGCCCTTGACAACCATTCACTGCCAACTCTCCTTCTAGGCAGGACACCGCATATGATAGGGATCCCTCCCTTAGTCCTAATACGATCTATAGCTGCCTTGAACTTATCAAGAAGCTCCTCGCTCCTACACCGGCCAATATCATTGCCTCCTGCACTGAGGCAGGTAATGGGTTTGTTCCCATTACCAGACAAGATATTGTCCACGCTGTCGATTATATCCCCCACCCCAGCTCCTGGCAGTCCACATCATTGATGTTTAACATTATGTTGGAACGTTATTTTGGTTTGTTGTTGTGTCCAAGTTTTTTAAGTTTAAGTTTAAGTTTTGGGGGGTTTATTTTTATTTTTCTCAAACTTATTGTTAAAGTGTTCTTCTTTCGCTCGCTCCGCATCTCTCTGTGCTTTGTTTCTTAGTCTACAAATTAGTGATTCATCATCATGTCTGTTTCTTTTAAACTTACGAGTGAGTTGATCTTTGTGACTGCATCATCAAGATCGCCAGTAACAGTAGTTTTGAACTTCTCCAAGACCTCGTTAACCTCCATGCAGTATGGCACATGCGACTAATCAATATTTTATAGTTTATTAAGTATATAAACCTGACATTATTACATAGCTCTGGGATTTTACATTTCCGATGACGCATCCTTTGTGAGTAAGTGTTCATTGGTGTTCGTGGTAGATGAGTCGGTCGCTCGTGTTGTGAGTCACAAGTGGTACATAGCTCTTTCATACAGACATACTGTACACTCATCCATTCATTCACATTCTCTCTCTCACTCTCTCTCTCTCTAGTGCTTATCCCTTATTTACCTTCCCCAACATAGAAGCCTCCGTATGCCCCTTTACCCTCCCCCCCCCCCCCACTCCACACCCGGACACTCATGAGTAAAAAGTCCCCACCTTTTGGAATTTTGACTCATATTCACTACACCGTATTCAGGGTTTCTACACAATGAACTCCTAACCTAACCTTACCTCAATAGTGTTTGGGCGCAAGTTAGTTTTTATTAGACATAAAGTGTCAAGAATAACTGGGAGTTCAGAGGGAGGAAACCCCTTTTCAGATGCAACTGTTATAAGCAAAACATGGTAGATCCCTGATAAAATTAAGTTCCAGGCCTGTCCGTATCAGTATGGTCACGACCGGATGGTGAGGGGGAGGGGGGGGGGTGAGGGAGTTATTATACCCGAACTGGACAAGCTTTGTCCTGTCTGTCTCGCCTGACCCTGCTCACTCTGCATCTTTTGGTCAATCGTTTTACGAGAGTCCGAGGATTTGGTTTATTGTATGTACTGTGAATTCTCTTTTCTCTCATTGTTTTTATATTAGTTTTTATTCCACTTGTGTGATATTTGTTGATGAGTTTACCAGTGAAAATAATGTTTATAATTTTCGATGTACTGTACAGGTATATATCTCCTAGGGTGGGACAATCATAATTGAGGTCATGATCAACTAGAGTAAAAATCTAACAGTTAACGTATGGAATTTCAAGAAAACAGTGTGAGATGCTGTTAACTTTTAGCTAATTCTGCATAATGAATGACTTTCAAACAAAATTTGAATCTTACACAGAACTCAAACAAAATCTTCTGATCTAAACCATCTGAAATAGTGCAGAGAGGGAGAGAGAGACAGAGACAGGTAGACAGAGACAGACAGACGGAGGGGAAAGAGAGGAAACAAGGGAAATTTAAAGAAATTTTGCAGTCACGTAATGTCGAGAGAGAGAGAGATGCGGTCACACGTAATATTATCTTGTGTCGCGTGCCGGGATATTCGATACTATAAGCCTTTTAGATTAGTTTAACAAATTTATAGACAAAGCTTAGAGTACAGTTTGCCTAGTTTTTTTTTTATTGCCCTGGAGAGGGCTAGTTTATTGAGCACCCCCCTTACATCCTGTGCAAGGTGAAGCGCAGAAGCGTTTACAGTGCCCAACTGGGAAGCATGCGGAGTTCATGCTTGCCTTTATGACTCATGTATTAAGGGTGTAAAAGCCTGAAGGGTTATGGGTATTGTCAGCAAGTTACATAAAGTGAAAGAATGATGAGTGTGTGGGGGGGGGGGGGGGGGGGAATTCCCAGTACAATTTATCTGTTTATGGCAAAGCATGGTAGGTCCCTTATAATGTCAAGTGCCAGGCCTGTCACTAGGAGGAGGGATATCTGGTCAGGGAGGGAAGAGGTGTTGGTAACGGCTGGGGACCTGTAGGAGGTCATAGGGTAAGTGAGGACGTGGTGACGGAAGGTGTGGGAGTCGGGTTGGCCACAAAGTTTACAAACAGTGCGGCGAGGCTCAGGGTTACCAATGTACTCCCATAGGTACCTGTACCCTAGTCGCAGTCTTATGTACATAATCTGTTGAGATCGAGTCAGGGATTGATACTCTTTGTAGTGGCGGTTGTCGTCACCGGTTACAGCGTCATAGTGGAGTAGTGTGACGCTACCCCGTTGTTTCAGGTGTGTCCAATTTTTGTCGAATGCTTTTCGATGTGCGGCGTGTATGCGAGATTTGAGATGATTCAGGGAGAGGGCGAGGGTGGCTTCAATATCTTATTCTTGTGTCGCTTCTTTGGCAAGCCGATCAACAGTGTCACAGGCAGTTATTTCTATGTGTGACGGGATCCAAATAAACTTGACACGGATGTCATCAGTTTGTTCTAGCCCAGCGACGGCGGATAGGGTGTGTTGGCGGCAGGGGTGTGTTTGCCTATTCTGAGTATATATATTAATATATATACATATGCAAGTAAATCACTGTAGGTGCGCGTGATACAGATATACATATATACACATATACATACATATACACATACACACACAAATACACATACATATGCATACACATACACATACATATGCCTACACATATATACATAGATCAGATTCATGTGAGTGATGTCACTGTTCACTGCCATGCAGGACAGAAGTTCGTACACAAAGAAATACATCATATTCATTGACAGTATATATATATATATATATATATATATATATATATATATATATATATATATATATATATATATATATATATATATATATATATATATATATATATATATAGGTCAGATTCATGTGGGTAATGTCACTGTTCACTGCCATGCAGTCCAGAGATTCGTACACAAGAAATGCATCATATTCATTAGCAGTATATATAGTAGGATGTGTCAATTTTGTCAACATTTTAAAAATCAAATTTGGTAGTCAAAATATTGTGCCTCTTTATGTCTAAACTTGAGATTAGCAAACAAAAATGAATTGAAATAACCCTCACCTACATCAATTATACCTTAAAGTTTCAAATATCAGTATTTCAACAAATTAATGAGACTTGATTAGAATTATTCACTTGATATTAACTAATCTCATGTAATCATATGGATTATGGAGTATTTTATGGTTCTATAGCTTGTGTACAATATGCATGTCAGATCATGAACATGAACAGGCTCTCCGTGTGGGACAGTTTAATTCTTGTTTTGACTTGTACCAAGCGTGAGGATAAGGCGCCCGGCTCACTCTCCTTCTAGATATCATAGACGGTGGTTTGCTCTCATTGCACTTGCACCTACTCTACCAGACGAATTCTACATTTTAATTATTGTAAGTAGGGCATATTGATTGTCGCAGTTACTTATATCATTGTATGAAACATTATGTTCTAAGAAATTATTATGTTATTTCTGTTACAGCATTTTTGATAAACAAATTGATATTTTTTGAAACAACAATTGAATTATGAAACATTGAAATATTTTTCTATTTGTCAGATAGTGTGAAGATGTCAAAACTGAAGGCAAGAAGTCAGTTGTCAACCCACTTGAGCCTGCTAGTTGGTAAAGGGAAGGAGCTTCCTGTATCAGAACTTCCAACAGTGAGAGACATGCTAAGATTAGGGTTACTCCTTCGAGAAAAAAATGCAAAGGACAGAAGGAACTATACAGATAAAGAACTCATAAATGACATGATAGTCCCTCTTCTGCATCAATGTGTTAGGTTCTGAATAATAAGTTCTATATACAGGAGAGAACACAAACACCTGTATAGTTTTGTAGGTTCGGTTTGCTGGATAAGAGTATGTACACAAAGGAGAGCAGCGGTCTCCCTGGCTAGGCTCCTTGTCAACTGTTATAGGCGACGTATGGCAAGTGATACATTAGCAGCTTCCATACGTCGCCAGGCACATTAATTAAGCGTGTGGGATATGGTATAACATTGCCACACGCTGCCAGCTAGGCTGAATAAATAATACATAAATGGAGCACATACATAATATACATGCATGATATATAATCCAGCATACATAATATACATACACCTCCCTCCCCCCTATACGCTCATAGCAAAGTCTTGAGCGGACCTTTTCTTTTGGATCCGTTCTGAGCGTCGAGGGACTTCATCACTGGGAAGGGTATGGGACTCAACACTGGTGGCGGGGCCAGCAGAAGGCATTGTTACGGGTCGGAGAAAACGGCGGTTCCTCCACCACACACGACCACTGGGTAACCGCACCTGGTAGTCCCGTGACCTGCCGAGACCCATGACTACGCCTACTTTGTCCCAACGTAGGGAGGTCGGGTCCTGAACACGGACTTGGGTGCCGACACTCAACCTAGGGAGAGAACGGGCGTGGTCATTGTAGCGGGCGACGACGTCCTGAACACGTTCGGCGGCTCGGCGATCACAATCCTCTGTCTTGGCCTGCCACTCCTTGGAGAAGGATTGAGGGTGAGCAGGGACACAAGAACGAAGGGGGCGTCCATACAAAACCTGGGCAGGGGAGCGTCCGGTGTAGTTAGGTGTGTTGCGGAGTTCAAGAAGACCCCTGTCGAAGGCCTCGCAGTCAATGTTCCCAGAAGGGGCCACCTTAAGGATGAGGTGCTTCAGGGATTTGACAGCAGCCTCAGCGTGGCCGTTGGACTGCGGGTAATGGGGCGATGACAACACATGCCGGACTCCCCATCGGTCAAGGAACACAGCAAAGTCCCGGCTTGTGAACTGAGGCCCTCCGTCGCTTCGCAGGCGTACAGGAACGCCCACATCACGGAAGTAGTGGCGGAACTTGCTGATGGTGGCGGCAGACGTCGTGTCATTACCGCACTTGATGACAACCGGCCAACCAGAGAGACGGTCGACGATAACGAGGAAGGACTTTCCTGACACACAGAAAAAGTCGGCCGACACAGACTCAAAGGGGCGAGTGGGGTTGTCGTCACTCATGAAGGGTTCCTGCTGCTGGCTGGGTTGTAATACTTGGCAGGGCTCACACGCACGGACAACATTGGAGATGTCGGAGTTGATGCCGGGCCAGAACACAGTCTGTCGTGCACGTCGTTTGGTGGCCTCAGCTCCACGGTGACTGTCGTGAAGGCGGGCCAAGGCGTGGGGACGTGATGCAGCAGGGACAACTACACGTGCTCCGTACAGAACAAGGTCTCCGTCGCAGTAGAGTTCATCGCGGAGTTTCCAATACGGGAGCAGGGTGTTGTGAAGATCGTAGCGGTTGCTAGGAAATCCATTCCTCACACACTCGACGAGTCGGACATAGGAAGGGTCATCTCGGGCCGCTGTTCGAAGGTCCTCCATTGCCTTGTCGTCATCTGGTGACGGGTCCGAACGAAGGGATTGGACGGCATGGAGAGTGACCACAGTCCTGACGGAAAGAGCGAGGTCGGCGTCGAGTACATGGTCTTCTGGAGTAGGGCGGCTGACAGGAGAGCGGGATAAGGCATCAGGGATGCAGAGCTCCTTACCAGCACGCCACACTGCAGTGAAGATGTACGCCGAGAGCTTCTCTTTCAGACGCTGGAGGCGAGGGTTCTCAACAGCGTCTAGCGTGTAGTGGTTGAGGATCGGGACAAGCGGGCGATGGTCGGTCACTAGGTGAAAGTATTGCAGGCCTATGAGGTAAAACCTGCACTTGGACATCGCCCAAACCGCAGCCAACAGCTCCAACTCAATAGTGGCGTAGCGCGTCTCAGTGTCAGAGAGGAAACGCGAGCCACACTGGACGAGCCGGAACTGCCCTCCACCATGATCCTGCAGTAGGGCGTATCCCACGCCATACAAGCGTGAGGCATCTGTCTGCAGAACTGTCGGCAAGGCTGGGTCAAACGTGGCGAGGACAGGTGGACGAGACAGGGCCTGTTTCACTTGCTGGAAGGCCTTGTCGTGGTCGGGGGTCCACAGGAATGTCCTCTTGGGGCTCATCAGGGGGCGAAGTGGTTGAGCAGCTGCGGAGATGTCCGACGAAAACTCTGCTAACTGGTTGACGAGACCGATGAAGGACCTCAAGTCGGTCAGGTTAGCAGGGGTGGGAAAATCCGTAATGGCGCGGACCTTTTCCGGGTCAGCTGCGATACCATTCCCTGAGAGGGTGTACCCACAAAAGTCAACTGAAGAGCTGGCCAGAACAAACTTGTCGGCATTTAGGGTAATGCCGTGCTTCCGGCACCTGTTGAGTACCTCGTAGATACGGCAGAGGTGATCCATATAATCCTCGTCGTACACGAGTATGTCGTCGACCACTTTCACGCAGTTTGCCAGACCTTGTAGAGCCATATCACCTCGAAGACAGAAAGCGTCTCCTGTGGCGGCGAATCCCATGGGGCCACGGCAATAACTGTAACGTCCATGCGGGGTGATGAACGTTGTGAGTGGTCGGTCTTCTTCGGCAAGCTCTATCTGCCAGTATCCACACAGGGCGTCCATCGTCGTGAAGAAACGCGCCTTCGGGTTCACGCTGCGTATGGCTGCAAAGGGCGTGGGAGAAGGGTGCGCAGGACGAGACACCTGGTTGTTGAGCTTGGAAAGGTCAGTGGTGATCCGAACACCACCTTTAGGTTTTGCGACGACAACCATCGGGTGACACCATGGAGACGGGTCATCGCCGGTTGGTCCAATAATTTCTTGGGCGACCATGGAGTCCAGCTCGTTTTTGACCGCCTCGCGGAAGGCCAGGGGAACCAGTCGAGGGGTGTAAATAGCGAATGGCTTCGCGTCGTCCCTCAGGTGGATCCTCATGGGGGGACCTGCCATCTTCTTGAGAGGCTTGGATTCCAGAGCGGACTTGGTCACCAGAACGTCGCTGAATTCCTTCAGGAAGTACTTCCGAGCATCCGAAGGAGAGGTGTCACTGGCAAGAGGCAGGGGTAGGGCGGCAGCAGGGTCATTGCTGCTCCCTTTTTGCACCCTGTTGGCGTGTTTTACCTCAAGAATAGGTTTGGGGAAGTCCTGGGAGATGATGGCCAACTCCTGACAATGTCTGTAGGACAGCAAAGGAGTCTGGACACCGTTATGCACATCAATCCAGGCTTGACACGACCTGTTGCCAAAGGTGACTTGTGCTTGGAGTGAACCCAGGGCCGGGGTCATCTGTGAACCATCTGCCATAAAGCGGAGATCCTTGGGGGGCGGTCCTAGATCACTTGGAGAGAGCCCCAAGCATTGCAAATGCTGGGGACCGATGACTGTAGCATCAGCGCCGGTGTCGGGCAACATCTGAAGACGGGATGAAGCACTGCGGTAGGTCACAATGACACTGATGTACTGGGGGACTTTGGTCCTGGGACGCTGGGGGGAGCACACATTCCTAATGTGGCTCGAGCGTTGTCAAGAGTCGTCGTACCTCTGATTGGAAGACTGTGGGCGGCCCTCTCTGGTGGAAGGGGGCTGAAGCTTCCGCCGACGCGGTCCCTTGGGTTTGTTGGAAGGGCAACACTTGTCATAGTGGCCCAGACGACCACACACATTGCACTGGACGCGTTTGGCTGGGCACCGTACTGTGAGTGACCAGTGGCCCTTACGGTCACAACTGTTGCAGGTAGACTGAGCAGCTGGACACACCTGTGTTCCGTGCTGCTTACCACAGTTGTTCCAAAATAAACCGGGCGTGGACGTGGTGGGCGAAGGCGTAGGAACAGACTTCTTGTCCTTCTTGTACCGGGACACAGCGCTTACAGCTGTAGGGGGAGCACGGATGGCAGAGGTGGCACACCTGGCAGCCTCATAGGAGCGACATATCGTCAACACATCCTTAAGAGAAGAGGAAGAGTCGAGGGAGGTGAGGCGTTGGACAAGTTCCTCGTCCTTAACACCCATCAGGATCACCTGCTTCAACTGGGTCTCCTCGCACTGCTGGTGGTGGCCTGGACATATATATACCTCTTCTGAGGCTCTCTTAAGACGTACGTAAAAGGCGTCAAAAGACTCACCCTCCATCTGTCTGCAGCTAAACAATTCCCTCCTGCGCAGAGCTTCATTCTGCTGTCCTTTGATGTGCCGTTGTAGAACGTCCAGTACCTCCTCTACAGACAGCGAAGAGGTTGGGGGTACCTGCAACGTATGTTCCAAGACACGCTGAATTTCCAAGGACAGGCACATGCGCAGCTGGATGAGTTGTTTAGGCTGTGACAAACTCTGGAGATCCACTATTGTAGAATAATCAGTCCACCGTCGCCGCCATTCACGAAAAGTCTGGAAAGTCTCATCAGGCGTTTCAGCTGCTGCTTTAGGTGGGGCTGGGGGGCGTGAAGGAAGCATGGATGAGGTATCTGAACCAGTCAGTACCGAGGCAGTGTTAGAGCCAGGGGCTTGGTTAACAGTGAGGCGAGATATCAAGGCTTCAAACCGTTCACTGTCTTCCAATCTCCGTTGGTTGTCTCGTTCTGCCTCTGCTTGCCTTCTGTGCTCATCCGCCAAACATCTGTGGGCTTCATCCTCGCGTTTCTCATCTCTCATAAACTTCAGTAAAGCAATTATCTCTGGAGACAACGCTGAATATTGAGGTGAGGGACTGCGCGATGTGGGGGCTGGAGCGTCGTGGCCGGCCTGGTCATCCATCTCTGCGGGGCTATCACCCGTCTGAGTCATCCAGACGCTGGGTCCACGGCTACGTAAGGCGTGAGACATAACTACTTCCTCTGTGTACTATGTCTTAAATCAGTGTTGACCGGTCAGCCCGTCGTATCAACAAGATTTCAGACAAAAAATTAATTAAATACACAGATAAGTAGGTTATATATATAAAATATATATAAGGAAGCCGCGCGGTCAGCGAGTGTTAGTACGTGTATGTGTGTGAGTGTGTGTCCCGGGCCGGCAAAGCGTCTCGCCCCAGCTGTGAGGGGGGGGTGGAGGCGGCGCTGTGAGGGGGGTGGAGGGAGAGGCGCGGCGACTCCCAGTCGGTCTAGTTACCCTCAGAACGCGGTCAGAGACGTGTGCACTGAACTCTACTCCTTACAAATGCCCAGAACGTGCCGTATACCTTGGGAATCCTTTAGAACAAGGTCACACATGAATGGCACGAAACACACAATGCGCTAAACACTTCACAGAAATTCACTGTCACTGACACTGCTCAAAGTTGCTGAAATTCTTCGAGGAGAGATGGCGCGGGAGTTGACCCAAGAGAGAGTCCAAGCCGGCTTTCTACAAACTTTGCACTATCACTCGTAATTATCCAGTACGATCGGATCACTGCGCCATGTTAGGTTCTGAATAATAAGTTCTATATACAGAAGAGAACACAAACACCTGTATAGTTTTGTAGGTTCGGTTTACTGGATAAGAGTATGTACACAGAGGAGAGCAGCGGTCTCCCTGGCTAGGCTCCTTGTCAACTGCTATAGGCGACGTATGGCAAGTGATACATTAGCAGCTTCCATACGTCGCCAGGCACATTAATTAAGTGTGTGGGATATGGTAATAACATTGCCACACGCTGCCAGCTAGGCTGAATAAATAATACATAAATGGAGCACATACATAATATACATACATGATATATAATCCAGCATACATAATATACATACACAATGGACAAAAGCTAATGCACTATTCAAACCACCTGTGATTAATCAGTGTCGAACTATTGAGCTAAAACTAACGAAATTATGGCACAAAGCAGTTGAAACATCACTTGGTAAAGGAAACTTGGCCAGGAAAAATGAATTTCTGCACACACTTGATACTCTGTTTGACATTTTGACCTGCAAGTGCTCCATACAATTATGTTCTGAATCCAACTGTTGTCACTCAGGTAAGAGAGAAAATAATTCCCACATTGATTGTGGTTGTCCTCGTGAAAAGAAGATCCCTGTTTTAGAGCTTGAATTTATAAAGGCACAGAGGACAAAGGCAGAAGGCCAAGGAAGTATGCAAATGGGTTCAATAGATTGTTCAGAAACAAAGAAGCAGATTGCTAATGCCAAGAAGAGAGAACAAATCCGAGAGATGGAACAAAAGAAGAAAGTGAAGAGTGAAGAAGCCATCCAAAGAGAGGAAGAGCTGTGTCAAGATGTTTATCACTTCTTTGATAGTTCTTCTGATGAACAGGAAGCAACATCAGATGATAGTTCCAAAGAGCCATCTGAACCTTTACCAAAGAAAATGAAATACAACACAAGAAATATTTCAAACATTGCTTTAGCTAGTATTCGCCACCATGCTGGACTTCGTGAGGCTGCAGAAATTGCAACTGCCGCTTGGATAGATGCAGGCCTCATCAGCCGAGAGGATGTATCTTTGGTGATAGATCATAATAAAATTAGAAGAGCACAAGAAAAAATAATGAAGGAAATATCTGATCAGCATGAAAAAGATTTAAGCGAGGGAGGGCTCTCCTGTCTTTTGTTTGATGGAAGAATAGATGACACAAAAGTTTTGCTAGAAGTAGAGGGAGTGAACAGAAAGTTTCCAGGTCTCATCAAAGAAGAACACTACTCTGTCTGTTCTGAGCCTGGTGGTCGGTTTTTGTTTCACTTTGCTCCCGAAACTGAAGTAGAAGGGAAGAAACATGCAGAGGTCATTGCTGATCATATTTTATGTTGAGTTCAGGAGAGAGGACTTGGCAGTTCACTGCAGGCTGTTGGTGAAGATTCAACTGCAGTGAACACCGGATGGCAGGGGGGTGTAATGACGCATTTAGAGAAAAAACTAGGAAGAAGATTTGTTTGGAGTGTATGTGATTTACATACAGGCGAGCTACCTCTTCGTCATCTCATCCAGGAACTTGATGGTCCTACAAAGAGCAACAACAAGTGGTCAGGTCCCCTTGGCATCATGCTGGATGAAGCAACACAACTAGAAATAAATACAACCTTTCCAAAGGTCGAAGTTGGCCCTCCCCTTCCGGCGTTGTCTGAAGGAGTCATCAAAGATCTCAGCACAGATCAATCCTATGCTTATCGTATTGCCCAAGCAATAAGATCAGGAGAAGTGCCTCAGTCATTGGCTCTCTTGGAGATTGGACCTGTCAGTCACAGCCGTTAGTTAACTACAGCTCTTCGTTTCTGCAGGATTTGGATTTCCAAATACGAATTGAAGGGCAAAGTGCTGAAGAATTTGAGGTTAATTGTTGAATTTATTATTGGAGTTTATCTTCCCCAGTGGTTTAGTGTGAAACTTAATCCTATGTGGGTGGATGGGCCCAATCACCTTTTGTTTCAATTGCAGCTAGTAAGAACACAAAGGAAGGTAGTGAGGGACATCGTGTTACCTGTGGCAAGAAGGTCCGCTTGGTATGCTCGATCAGAAGCAGTTTTGCAAGCAATGCTTTGCAGTCAATGTACCAATCTCCGAACCGAGGCTGTAGAAGTCATTCTAAAGAGTAGAGGAACGCTAATAGATGACGACCAGTTGGGAGACTGTTCGTTTCATTCAAGAAAAGTTCCCCCAATAAACGGCAATGCCACCAAATTGTCAGAATTGGTTGACTTGAATTTGGAAGTCTTAGAGCCACCACTTACAACAAGTCTAACTAGCCAAGAATTGAGAAACCTTAAAGAGACTCCAATGCAGGTGCCGAAGTGGCCTTCCCACACTCAAAGTGTGGAGAGATGTGTGAAAATGGTCACAGAAGCAGCAGGCCATGTTTACAGCCACGAGAGGCGAGAAGGTTACATCAAAGCACAAATAGCAAGCAGACTACTGATGACAAGAAACCAAAGCAAAGAGAGTATGAAGGCATTGGTTACTTTCAAATAGACTACGGATAATAAAATATAATAATTTGAAACTTGAAACAGTAACATGTGTGCAAACGCTGGTTATGTTATAAATTCACAAATATGTACATTTAAAAATCCATTTGATGAAGGTAGGACTTATTATAAAAAATAATTTATGCCAGAATATTGTTTTGCATGCTTAAAGACTACAATAAATTGCAACCAAATTACTCGATTTTCAATTTAGCCAGTTCACCCCCTAAATTGACACACCCTAATATACAGTATAGGTCAGAGTCATGTGGGTGATGTCACTGTTCGCTGCCATGCAAGACAGTGGTTCATATACATTTGACGTCATATTCTAATTGAAGACTAATGAGTGTACTATAAGCCGGTAAACAAATATCTTTCTTAATTCTCTGGTGTACTGTATGTTAGAGCGTCACAGAGCATAATATTTTTGTACTCGCTACCTCCAAAACGTAGTCAAGGGGTAATGCGCCTTCACAAATGGACCCTGATGGAAATAAGCATATGATGACTGCATTGGGCTATCATTGGTCGAATCGACTTACAGTTTACCGTTGCTTATATACCTGCATTGTTTTAAACGTGTGGAATCTATTACCAAGAGTCCCAATGACTTTTTTGGGCTCTCCTTGCTGGAATCGACTTATTGCTTCCCAAACCAGAAGAAACTTATGATATTTAATAAGTTTCTTCATATTTAAACATTTATCAGGTGCCGCCCAAGAAACCTGCATTTCCTTAAAGGCTCGGTCATATCAATACTGTTTTTGTCTTTCACTTTTTAACTGCAAACTGTGGAAGAATGAACTGTTTTAATCACAGTCTCATTATCAGCAAGGCGGACACAACCAGTCCGTCAGTCATCTGCTGTCAATCCTCTGGTGGAAGTGACGTGTCGTCACTACCACCACATAGTATTGTCGACGAGAGGAACCTTAGCATTAAAAACTAACGTCATTTCTTTACACACTTTCAGGATATACAACAGTGGGAACAGTAAACAGATCGCCACGACCGCCACCTCCCCCCCAAAAGAAAGAATCAGCAGCAGAGTCCGACACTGTTGGCAGTTTGCAACTCGCTTAGACGATTCCCATCTGGACAATCATCTGTTTTATGAGATTTAGTCTTACTTACCTATCGTAAAGTACCCTAATCGTCCAAGTGCCATGCCAAACACAGCACGAAATAGACGATGGGAATGGTCAAAGTGGGATGACACCGTTTGGCAGTCAGTAATAATAATACGAAATAACAGCTGTAGGAGCCCTGCATACAACACTAACCAGATCAATATTAGCAAGAGTAAACCCCAGAAAGAGCAATAGAGAAGTTAAGCGGTCGGTAATTTAAGTGAGGGCGAACAAACCACAAATACGCACATGCACACGTAAGGGCTGCGTCGTGTCTCAGTTTCGCCACGCCCCCAACACATTCCAGCCTGGCAACGACAGTGGTCAACTCCCACACAGAAACCTTGTTTAATACAGCGTCATAAATAGACTCATTTGTAACCGGATACACTTAAAGTCGTTGCTTCTTTCCGCTACACTAGTTAGTGCTGAGTAAACCTACGTATACCAAAATGAACTTACAATATGTACAAACAACTATCTGTGCAGGTGGGGGTTGATCATGCTCCGAAATTTTACGTGTGACTAGTGATAGCCCCCATATACCAAAATTTATCGTCCATGGTCTCATTTTGTTTCCCACAAAGTATGCACAGATAGTTGTTTTAGCTACTGTGCACCAGAGTAAACACCTATATACACCAAGCCTACGTACCAGAGTAAAGCTACGTACTGTAAATAACCGTTACGTACACCAGAAGTAAACCTACTCATATATTACAGAGGAGGCATACTGTTATACTGTGGCTGAACTTTCACGCAGCACACAATTTTACGTGTTTCTTTTTGTATCGTCGGCTGCATTATCTGCTGTATTTTCTACCGGAGACTGTTTCCTGTTGTATTTTGTACCGGTGGCTATATTTCTGGCGCTTTTTTATAGCTGGCTGTATTTCTGATAGCTTTGTATTTCCGGCCCCCCGCCCCGTTTGACACACACACACACACACAAACGCACACGTCATCAGAACACCGTATTTCATATAAAATAAATTAAATCATCCTAATGCAAAAATTCAAATTATTTATTCTGTGGATTACCTGAAGATTAGACGACCAAATTTATTTCACCTAACGATTAACTCCCCTTGCGCTACCTGACGGATTTAGGTAGTTAACATTAGGGTGGTTAATCTTCAGGTTGAAATAAGTTTGGGCGTTTAATCTTAGGTGATCCACTCTGTGACACAATATAAAATTGAGGTATGTTTCTACAATACTCCTTACAGTATATGGTGAGATTGTTAATAGCATACTGTACACCGTTTGGCTAATGAAAAATTGCCAATGAAACACAAAAAGACATAACAAATAACGGGGTTAACTATTAACAGCTATTGTACACAGATTGTTCACCAGATATTCGTTCATAAGACGACCTCAAATCAGGAGGATGGACTGAACACTGAAGCGTCAGATTTAAGAGATGCATATTTCACGTATGAAGACAAATAGTAGAACAAAACACTAGATTCAAGAACATTTGAATAATATATTTCAAAATCGCAGTTTTGTAGAACAGCCACATTTTCTGAATCCTCGAATGTATTGTTTTCCAAGTTATTTTAAGCTGAAGGAGAGAGAGGGGAAGAGGAGGAAGGGGGTGTGAAGAGGGCGAAGAATTGATAACGAGGGAAATGTACACGTTGAGGGAGGAGGTGAGGCACGTGACGATTAGTTGCTACGCCGGGAACCGACGCCTACCCCTACCGGGACCTCGGGGTAAGCAACTGTGCTTGGTGTTCCCAATTCTCGCGAAACGTTTAGATAGCTATAGAGATATTTGTTCAATAAAATTGTCATACAAGTTCACATTAATTCAGAATGTACAAAGAAAGACAAAACTCGTGTCGTGAAATTTGGTGAAAACAGATGACGAAGGGCTAAACTTTTGGTGCACTCTGTCTTGTGGGAGGGGGCTCTCATAATGTTTCACCAGTTATATTTAATCTTCGGACAAAACCGTGACACGACTTTTGTCTTTGATTGTACAGTCTCGTTCAAGATTCTTCGAACACGGCTGGAGACAGCTGGCAACTCAAAGCCGTTGCTTACAATACTAAGTAGTAAAAATTATGAATGAATGTAAAAGTGATCAGTTACTTATTTCCCCGTTGCTTAATTAATGGTTGGGGTTTGTTGTTTCGTATTATATTATACCTTTCTGCTGGTATATACTGTTAATTTGATTTTAAAATGGATAGAGCAATGGGCCAACCTATATGAATTTTATGTTTAGACAATTAAACATAAGAAAAAATCGGTAAGTATGTTAAAAAACATCATGCATCTGGCACAGCTGTGTGCAGGCTGCTTATGAGGTTGCCTGTTTATCATTAATTTATACTAATATTATCTTAAAACGTTTAATCCCTTTCGGGTAATTAATCCAGTTGTATGTAACCGATGTTAAACAGACTTCTTTCTAAAGACGCTGATTTCATGCAACACAAACTGCTGTTTTAATTTGCTGTGGAATTAAGCAGAATCATCGGTTCACTGCTACCTGTAGTGTGTGTGTGTGTGAGTGTGTGTGTGCATGTGGAGAGTGTGTGTGTGCGTGTGTGTGTGTGTGTGATTCAGCCTGTGTCTGTATTTCATAATGACATTGTTCAATTGAAGGTGATGGTATATAATCTTACGAACCATCCGTCTGATGGTGTGAACTAGTGCGGTAGCATATGCCTAATACTTTTACAAACCTTTATCTAGCAAAATCACTGTCATTCCAAGATTCTGAATATTGTAAACAGCAAATGGTATTTATTTCGTTGAGTGTGTAGTGGACGTCTCCCCTACAAACTGCGTAGCAGGCACCACCTGCTATCACATTCCAACGTGCCGTTGCCTAGCAACCAAGGGAGAGCTGTCCCCAGATGTTACCGTATCTTAGCAACGAAACTATTCACCGGCGACTTCTCGGGTTTTCCCAACATGACTCATAGAGGACTGGCGGCTGCTGCTGGGTGTATATAAGCTCTGTCTCTCCATTGAGATTCATTCTGCCCATTTTCCTGAACAAGCAACATCTCCTCCAGCAAGCTCCACGCTGTTAACATTTCATTCAACCAGGAGGCCAGCAACAGGCAACATCTTCTCTAACGAAGCTCCTGCACATCTACCTCCTTCAACACGCTACTCACAGAACGTCTTCTACTGAGCAGCTCCCCACCACACGGCATCTCCAGCACCAGACTGTCTATCATATAACTTATATATTATACAAGAAAACCACATTAGAGTTTCCTTCCATCCTGAGTGCTAGACGACATTAATATCTCGATACCCCTACAAGTGACTAGTTCCCCCCCCCCCCCCACCGCAAAAAAAAATAATAAAAAATTCTTCTTCCTGACTTGTGTAGATTACGTCACCTTTAGTCTGGTGCTTTAAAAAAAGATATATATTCTTTTTTTTTCAAATATGTGTATGATGTATTATAAATTTGTATCCTATTTATTTATTCATTCAACTATTTTTTTTATAAAATGCCTAATAAAATATAAATATAAAGCTAACGTTATGGGAGGGAAGGTGGGGGAGACATAAGTGTTGTCAGTGCTGACTACTCTTCCACTCCCTCAATTGTAGAAGGCCCCTCCCAACGTGGAATACCACACGCAGAAAATCACTGAATGTGGAAGAATAATCGGCACGAAGGAGGCTGGGTTTTCACCTACTGAAATTGCCCGAGAATTGGGGATTTGTCGGTCAACTGTATATTATTGGATTAAGCGATGGGAAGAGGAAGAAAGTTTAAAGGACCACCACAGGACGGGAATGACGCGCAGAACAACACCTGCACAAGTTGAAGCCATCAGGAATTTCGCTGAGGCCAACCCCTTCGAGACTTCATTTTCAATAAGAGAGGATCTCCAATTAAATATTTCCCCTTTAACAATCGGGCGAAGACTTCACGAAGGAAGCATTCACCATAGAATTCCCGCCACCAAGGAGAAGTAAAGTGAGCGACATCGCGAGGGCAGGTTGTAGTTTGCTCGACGGTATGCTGAAGAAGGCCTAGATTTCTGGGGAAGAGTAATATTCACCGATGAAAAAACTTTCTCATCTACCTCTCACGGAAGGTTGCATTGCTGGAAGAGGAACAACACCCGATATGCTAGACAGCATATTTATGAGGAAGCAGCGAGTGGCCATGTGAAGAGCTGGCTGACATAGAAGGAAGATTCACAGCTGAACAGTATTTAGAAATACTCGAAGTTATGCTTCCCTCGATACGTGCATATGCTTTCCCGTTTCCCGAAAACATAATTTTCATGCCCGATAGGTGTCCTATCCATACCGCACGGATTGTAAAAAGGTGGTTTGCAGAACAAAGAAATTTGCAAGTCTCAGACTAGCCAGGTAGAGGTTGTGACATGAATCCTATAGAGAACGTTTGGGCCAATTTTGCGAGCATGTAGGATCCAACCGAAGAGAGAAACAGGGTGCAGCTACAGGAGCATACATGTAGGTTATGTATCAAAGCTACTGTGCAGAGTAGCAACCCTGTTCATAAGCTACTGTGCCGAGTAGCATTTATATATATAATCACGTGGCAACACTGCACGTGTTATGTGGCAACATTGCCCCGAGGCTGCCATATGGCAAGGCAGCCTCAGTCTGACTGTGTGAGCCGTGCATGGCACTGGCGAGTCACCACTTGTATTTCTCTCATCCATAATAAACGGACTCAGTGTTACTCAGTGTTTCCCTACCCATCACTGCATTCTTTGGGGAACACTTGTAACCATCATGGCGCAGTGGCTAGGATCTGTGGACTTACAAAGTGTGTGAACAATGCCGAGACAGTTACATCTGCCGGTGATGCGCGTCGACTCATAGTGTGTTGTGTTGTGTTGCGCTGTGTTTCGCCGCGATGTGCAGTGTCGGGCCGTTACAGTGCGTTTTAGTGACGGTGGCAGTGTTAGTGTCAGTGTATTAGTGTGTGTCTAGAGCTGAGAGTTGAGCATCGGCCTGTTTTTTTGTGGTACCCACGGAGCACGCAGCCGTACACCCTTCTCGTGTGACATCCCGGGAGAATTGCCGGTCTCACCCCCACCCCCGGCGGCTCTAGCCACGGGCCTTAAGGCCACCACGCTCCGCTCTCTGAGACACGCACACACACACACACACACACACACACGCACGCACGCACTCACTCACGGATAGAACAGTGGACCATATACATGATTTCTGCGCTGTTTATGTCATATATATGTGGTTCGAGCTGTTGAGGCGCCACTTTATATACTAAACAGTGCAGTCCACGCACACACAAAGATGGGAGGTAAGAAGGGACAACGTCAAGATGGGAGACACGACTCCCCACCACCTTCCCCTCCACCGGGCGCAGACTCTCATCCTCCACCTCCTGTGACGGACATTGCCACAATTCTGAGGTGGATGGACGACTGGGACGAGAGACGCAGAGAGATGGAACTTCAGAGGGAGGAGTCACGAAGAGAGGAGGAAAAGTTGCGTTTTGAGGCACTATTGGCGACCCTGGCGCTAACCCACCCTCCCTCACTCGCAGGTAGCACGCATATAGGCGCCAGTACCCTCCCTCCTCCACCACACCAGCGTCCTCCAGGTACTCTTGCCTCCAAACAAACAGCTCCCAAGGCATCTGTTCAACCCCCACCTGCCCTCTCACCAGACGTCACGTTTCAGCTTTTTCGTGAGTGTAGGCGGCGTTGGACAGATTACTCCACGATGGTGGACCTTGACAGCATGCCTCCAAACAAACAGCTCATCCAACTGTGGATGTGTTTGTCGCTGGAGACCCAGAGAGTTTTGGAGCACACGTTGCAAGTGCCTCCCGATTCTACCTCTTCAGTGACGGATGTGCTCGACCTTTTACAGGAGCATGTTAAGGGTCGGAACAACGAGGCTTTGCGTCGCCGTGCCTTCACCAGCTGCAAGCAGGCGGAGAACGAATCCTTTGACGACTTTTTTGTACGCTTGAAGAGTTTGTTAGAGGAGATCGACGTCTGCAAGGCGCACAGCCGGGAATGTGAGGAAGCCTGGATCAAGCACGGGATCTTGACAGGTGTCAGGCACGAAGAGTTGATGCAGCGACTCATCCCCCTGGACGTTTCCTCCACACTCCAGGTGGTAGTGACTGAATGTCGGTCATACGAGGCCACCAAGTCTGCCACCTCTGCCTTACGGGCCCCACCTGCTGTGAGAGCTATCTCACAATACAAGAAGGATAAGAAGGCGGCCAACAACGCGAAGGCTGCCACACGTTCTTCCACGCCTCCGCCTAGTGCTTCCTGTGGCAGCTGTGGAAAGCAGCACAGCCCCAAGACATGCCCAGCCGCCGACGCACTGTGTCGTAGATGTGACCGTAAGGGCCACTGGTCTAACACAGACAGGTGCCCTGCACGAGGCCGCAAGTGTCAGGCCTGCGGTCGCTATGGACACTACGACAAGTGCTTCCGCCAACCGAAGCCCAAAAGCCCGAGACGAGGAGGAAAGCAGCGCACTTCCCTCGGGGTGGTTCGCACGCAGCCCCCTCCAGATGGCCCACGCAGCCCCAAGCAGCAGCGGAGTCACATCAGGAGGGTGGACTCGACCACACGCCCCAGGGCTACCCCTTCCCCTACTATCCGCGTCGCCGTCACACACGGTGATGTGTCGGGTCACATCGAGGTGATACCGGACACCGGCGCCGATGCTACTGTGATTGGGTTGAAGCACCTCCAGAAACTGGGCCTCACCAAACGTGACCTGGGACCACCGCCGCAGCTGCTGTACTACAATGCGGACGGTTCCCAGATGCCGGACGCTGTGGGCTCCTTTCAAGCGGAGATCACTTACGGCGATAGGTCGTGTCACGGATGGATCGATATGCAGCCCACTCTCGCTACACCCTTGTTGTCGTGGGAGCACCTCAAGGAGTTATGCGTGGTACCCAGAGACTTTCCCGAGCAGATCCCAGCTGCTCGGTACACCGCCAGCAGGGTGCGTGAATCAACAAGCGACGCGCCTGGCGCTGCCGCACAGAGCTGCCCAGAACCGGCGTCCACTCCCACCCACACAGGACGCTCCCCTGCCCAGATCCTGTATGGTCACCCTCTCCGCTCTTGCGTTTCTGCGCACGCCAAGGCCTTTGCGAAGGACTGGCAGACCAGAGCCGAGAGCTGCTACCGCCGCGCCGCTACACGTGCCCAGGACGCCAAGGCTCGGTATGACGACCGTGCCCGCCCTCTTCAGCCGCTGGAGATTGGTGCCCTTGTCCGCGTCCAGGACCCGACGACGACACGTCGGCACAAGGTTGGCATAGTGATGGGCGTCGGCCGGTCGCGGGACTACAAGGTCAGGATGCCGAGCGGCCGTGTCTGGTGGAGGAACCGCCGCTTCCTCCGGCCAGTCCCACCCCCTGCTGCTGGCCCCCTGACCGAGGACGAGTCCCCTACATCTCACGAGGATCCGCCCCACAGTGCACCTCGACGCTCGGAGCGACTTAGGACTAAGAAGTCTGCTCAAGACAAAGACTATGAGCGTGAGGGGGGAGGGAGATGTAGGTTATGTATCTAAGCTACTGTGCCGAGTAGCAACCCTGTACATAAGCTACTGTGCCGAGTAGCATTTATGTATATAATCACGTGGCAACACTGCACGTGTTATGTGGCAATATTGCCCCGAGGCTGCCATATGGCAAGGCAGCCTCAGTCTGACTGTGTGAGCCGTGCATGGCACTCGCGAGTCACCACTTGTATTTCTCTCATCCATAATGAACGGACTCAGTGTTACTCAGTGTTTCCCTACCCATCACTGCATTCTTTGGGGAACACTTGTAACCATCAATACACACCGTGAGTGGGGAGGTACTGAGAAGGAAACCGCAACTAATACACAACCACCACCCGGCCTCCATTCCCAACAGGCTGCATCAAGTAATGAGAATAAAGGTGGCTGGACTAAATATTAATGTGTCAGAAATAATTTCCCTATGTAGTCAACGTCACATACTGAATGCACATCGATATTATTTTTTTTCCATGTTAACTGAAATAAATATAATTTTCATGAATATAAGTCAGATTGTATAATAAATGTAAAGCAAACAATCCTCTTCTAATATCCTCACTTATGCAATATGTATTCAGGATGATTTAAGTCAAACAAATCCTAACATTATACTTATAATTATTATGAAAGAGTACAGTATAATATATGATAAATATATTGCATGTGAAATAATTACCATATATATCACGGAAAAAATCAGAGAGGGAGACGGAGACAAAGAAACAACTGTATAACGACACAATTCATACAATACTGTATGTAATGGTTCCGATCACAGCTGTGCGATCCGGCTCTTCAAGGCACTTGTGACGAGGAAATTGATCTTTCATATTTCAATCCCATAATCTCATATTTAATAAGTTCATGTCATGCCGTTCACAATATATTTATGTATTATTGGAAAACGTTTATTGTAATAATTGTATTTGTATATATTTTTCTCTCCGTTTATTAATAAGAAATGGGAATTTTATTTTGCCAAAATACCAAACTGTTACAACGTTACCCCACAATTATTTCATAACTTACAATAATGCTCCAACACTCACGCACACTTGCACGGAAACATACGCACTAGCTAGTGAATAATGTCGATTTCACTCCCCCCCCCCCCCCCCCTTGCCGATTTTTATTAATTATAAAAAAATATTACATTAATTACTGAAATTTCGTACTGAAGGTATAGCTAATGCCGTAGCATAAGTATTGTATCGCTGTAGATCTTTCAACTGTCATTACCTTTGTCATCTAAGTAGACTTAGCTTATTATATATTTCAAATGACATTTCTTTCGATTATTGATTGTGTTACGAGTTGGGGATTTAGAATATAGTTATAAGTCTACCCAGATCCCAACAGGCAACAACAATAAAAAAATTTAAGCAAACAAAGACAATCGGACTATAAAAGGGTAGACAAAGGATGAGAGTTTTTGTTGTGTATAATAAAGTGCAATACATTCCTTAACAAAATATCCAGCTTCCTATAAATTACCCTTAACCATACTTAACTTAAACATACGCAACATTGGCTTAACAGTATATACATATTTATACAACATACAACAATCTGAAGCAAGTGGAGGTGGGAGGCAATATAGGATTACAAATACTCAAGTGCGGTTCTGAGGTGTCTGACGAGTAAGGCTGAGCATTGAAGAAGATGGTAGGTTGTCACTGTGCCGTAGGTTTCCAGGATAGGTGATCCTAGTGTGGTCACTTCCCAGAGTGAACTGAACTCTCCTCTATCTGGAGCTGATGAGGAAGAGTTGGAGGAGGTGATGCAACAACCAGGATATGGAGAAGGGAAACCTGGAGTGGTGACTAAGACTAGTCATACTCGGGTCGCATCCCTAGATGGCGTTGCTCATGGTGCTGGGTAGGTAGATCATGACAATAGATGGAGTGGTTCGTAACATCCCCTTCACTAGTGCTTTTACAGGGGCTCATCAAGTTTTGCGCAGTGTGTCAGCGTTGTGTTTGCTTACATTTGACAAAAGGGAACTAGCAATATAAAACGTACTATGGAATCAAATAAAAACCATATTAAACAAATACCTCAATGATAATGATTTGTAGAATGTTTATATGGTGAGCTCCTGTAATCGCACTAGTGAACGGGACTGCACTTATACAGTATACAGTACACAAACAGTGCAGGCATACGTTGGTAAACAGAGAGTCACGTTGAACAGGATAGCTCAACAATGACTACATATGTATATTTCCAGAAGTTTACTTTTCTTCATTGTATACAAATATAGCGTTCCTTTTCTCACAAAGGTAACATAATGTCTGATAATGTAGACTGCCACCACCTTCCGTCTTATAGTATAGTGTTATCACTTTATACTCCTACTGTTGAGTTTATTTGTTACTGGTTATTATAGCTGTCTTTTTATTCTTCACTGACCTCATATACTTCTCAATCATTGCCGTGTCGGTAGTACAGTTGTAACGTGCATACCTCTCACCTATTGTCAAGGGTTCGAGGGCCCGCTGGTCACACATGGGAAGGGTGTTATCTAATGTGACCCTACCAAACATCAGAGGTTTCCCGGACTCCGGTTCCTCCTGGACCAACACTGGATAAGTGGCTAAAAAAAAGTTGGCTTGAGAATACTGCTCGGCCTACCATATTTGGCAGTTTTGTGACAGTAGACTGACTAACCTACCGCTCGCCGCTTGTACCAATTGAGGCCATTAAGAGTGAAAATGTATCCAGGACGCTACTGTAATTTGTAGCTTGACGAAAGATAGTCTCATTATTGAGTTAAAATATATATGAACTAATCAACCCAATTACAAGTTGAAATATGCAGGAAAATTATGCCATAATATAACCACCGAGTGATATGAGGTAATGGGAGTGTGGATTCTTGGAACAGCCATGATTATAAAGGCAGCACGTGATAGCTTTAAGGTGGGAAACACTCTAATGAAGTGCACTATGATACCAAATCCCTTATCAGTGAGACTAGTGTGCTGAAATTGTTGTTATGCATGATTTAGGGTTTTATGAGACAAAATAAACACCGGTGCTTTTTTGGCCACATCTTGGATATTTGGCGGTTATTGTAGTTTTTGTATCTGTAAAGACCAATTTTGCCACTTACTGTTTGGTGTATTATGTTATTTTATCAATACATATGGTATTACATTTGGAAATACATAACGAAAAGTGGTAATACTATTACTTGATATAGCTGTTATTAACTATCGATATATATATATATATATATATATATATATATATATATATATATATATATATATATATATATATATATATATATATATATATATATAACAAAAAAGTATGTCTGTTTGTTTGTGTGTGGTGTGAGTTTGTGTGTCCGCATGAGAATCTCGGAAACCACTTTACCGATCTGTAGTGATGATGGATGGTGTTATATGTAGTGATGATGGATGGTGTTATTTGTAGTGATGATGGATGGTGTTATATGTAGTGATGATGGATGGTGTTATATGTAGTAATGATGGATGGTGTTATATGTAGTGATGATGGATGGTGTTATTTGTAGTGATGATGGATGGTGTTATGTGTAGTGATGATGGATGATGTTATATGTAGTAATGATGGATAGTGTCAAATGTAGTGATGATGGATGGTGTTATAAGTAGTGATGATGGATGATGTTATATGTAGTGATGATGGAATGATGGATGTTGTTATATGTAGTGATGATTAACATAATCTATCTATTTATATAAAACAAAGGAGTCTGTCTGCTTGTGTGTGTGTGTCCGCACGAGAATCTCGGAAACTACTTTACTGATCTGTAGTGGTGATGGATGGTGTTATATGTAGTGATGATGGATGGTGTTATATATAGTGATGATGGATGATGTTATATGTAGTAATGATGGATATTGTTATATGTAGTAATGATGGGTGGTGTTATATGTAGTGATGGTGGATGGTGTTATATGTAGTGATGATGGATGGTGTTATATGTAGTGATGATGGATGATGTTATATGTAGTGATGATGGGTGGTGTTATTTGTAGTGATGACAGTTTAATGCTAAAAAATATATACTTTGCTGTACCGTTGTAGTGAAAAACATGGAGGAACTTACATACACCGTTAATGAACTATTGATGGAAGAAGAAATTTTAGGGACTGAACAGTGAGACAATGTGGAGCTGCCCGGAGGGTGGCGTCCTAGCGTTGCCTAGCGGATGAGTCGCCCGGAGGGCGGCTCACCTGCTAGGCCTGGGGGGCGATAATGTAATAATAATGATAATGATAATGATGATAATAATAATAATAATAATAATAATAATAATAATAATAAAGAACCATAAAGAAATTCAAAAATGAAAAAAAAATCAAGTGTGAGAAACAATATACAGGTATGTATGTTGTGTTGTCAATAGTAAGAGAAATAGTTGAGACCCTGCAATTGTGTAAATGAGGCAGAAAGTCAAATCAGCAACCTGGGACTTGGTCACAATTTTCGTGATGCCATATGTTCTTTGACTTCTCCATTTTTATTCACGGTTTCTGTGCTGGATCATATTTATTCACTAAAGTGGTTAATGTTTTAAAGTAAATTCTATTGAAATATGAATGGCAAATGAACAAAAATGAACAGAGGGACTTAATTACTATTAACCTACCTTTTGGATTATCCGTCGGCCCCTTCCCCCCATATGTGGGCGGTTAATCCAGGTGTATGCTGATAACCACAAGGAAACAAGGAAACACGAAGTTCCCAAGAGTGAATTACATGAAAGCGCTTGGGAACTTCGTGTTTTCTTGTTTCCTTGTGGTTATCAGCATATATATATATATATATATATATATATATATATATATATATATATATATATATATATATATATATATATATATATATATATATATATATATTTTATGAAAATCCACAATGAAAACGTGGATAAGATAAATCTTGATAAAATCACACGGGAAAATGGAAACAACGGAGTACCTTAGCTTTCGTCTTTATTCAAGACATCTTCAGAGGCAACTGGATTACATGGACAGAGAGAAGCTTAAATATACAGGGTGACCTAAAAACATGAGGTCAGGTCAAAATGATGACATCCACTAATCCCCACACCAACACACACGTAGAGGAGCTTAAGAGAAGGGTGGTGACGTAACTAGTCAAGTCAGGTCAGAAAAAAGGGGACCCACAAAATAACTATCATACATCTAGATCAAAGGTTTTTAAAGCATTTTTAACCTTGGGCCACTGACAAATAAATTTATGTAACATATTATCAGTTTTGAACTGACCATCACTAAGGTTTATTGATTTTAATTCCTTAATTAAACTAGCTTCAACAAGAAGTCTTTCTGTGACACAAGATGATTTGAAAACTTCTAAGCTTTTTTCCCAAGCAATGGGGTGATTATTATTCCTAGCATGAACGAACAAGGCACTGCTTTCAGATGCAGTTCTAATATTATACTTATGTTGTTTGATTCTGAGCTGCAGTGTTTTTCCTGTCTGACCTACATAATTACAATTACATTTGCTACATGGAATACAATAAACACTACCATTTACATTCAAACTTGGGCTATTCCTTATTAACATATTAGTAATGGTTGAGTCATACTTGAAAACAACATTAATATTTAGAAGCTTGAGGGACCGAACTAACGGGACAAATTCATTACGATAGGGCAGAGTCAAAATATTCTTAAGTGTAGGAACTTGTCTGGTTTGAGAGGAATGAAAGGATTTTTTAGCCCTATTAAAACAACGATCAACAAACACAGAAGGGTACCCAAGTTTATGTGCAATAGAACGAATGTGTTTCAATTCATCGTCAATAAATTCAGAGTCACCCTTCTCTTAAGCTCCTCTACGTGTGTGTTGGTGTGGGGATTAGTGGATGTCATCATTTTGACCTGACCTCATGTTTTTAGGTCACCCTGTATATTTAAGCTTCTCTCTGTCCATGTAATCCAGTTGCCTCTGAAGATGTCTTGAATAAAGACGAAAGCTAAGGTACTCCGTTGTTTCCATTTTCCCGTGTGATTTTATCAAGATATATATATATATATATATATATATATATATATATATATATATATATATATATATATATATATATATATATATATATATATATATATTTATTTATATATATCTTGATAAAATCACACGGGGAAAAGGGAAACAACGGAGCACCTTAGCTTTCGTCTTTATTCAAAACATTTTCAGAGGCAACTGGATTACATGGACAGAGAGAGGCTTAAATATACAGGGTGACCTTATTAAACATGAGGTCAGGTCATAATGATGTAATCCACTAATCCTTACACCAACACACACGTAGAGGAGCTTTAGAGAAAGGGGGCGACGTGACTAGTCAGGTCAGGTCAAGTAAAAAATAAGGGACCCACTAAATAACTATTCTACATCTAGCTCCAAGGTTTTCAATGCATTTTTAACCTTGGACAAATAATGTAAATGTAAGTGTTTTTTGTATTCGACGCAGCAAATGTAATGGTAATTATGTAGGACAGACAGGAAAAACATTGCAGCTCAGAATCAAACAACATAAGTACAATATCAGAACAGCATCTGAAAGCAGTGCCCTGTTCGCTCATATTAGGAATAAAAATCATCCCATTGCTTGGGAAAAAAAGCTCAGAAGTATTCAAATCATCTTGCGTCACAGAAAGACTTCTGGTTGAAGCTAGTTTGATTAAGGAATTAAAATCATTAAACCTTAGTGATGGTCAGTACAAAACTGGTAATATGTTACATAAATTTATTTGTGTATATTTATGTATTTATTTTAAATAGCGTTATATTATTATTAATTATTAACTGATGTACTATTAAGATTTGATGCAACTAAATTAAGAAAGGTCCTTGAAGGACATCTGAATCAAAACCCATTTGCAGACGACGTTCCACTTATGTGAACTACCACAAACATCATTTCATCAGACATCATCAAAGATGATATACTTCAACGAGACTTTAAAGGTGAAACAGCAGTTTTGAGAGTTTGTGACTTTAAAATTATGCAATTGGTTCATATGAATTTTCAGTAATACCGCGATCGCTGTTCTCTGCAAACGGTGAAATTTTACTACCAGCAGACAAGAGTTCCTAGTTGCATGAGATTTCTTTACTGTTTCTTACCATTTTTGATCTGCTGATTTCATATTTGAAACCAGTTTTGTTCTGCATGCTCCAGTTTTCATGTAATTTGAGGTTTTACATTCTAGCCGTTTGCGGTCAAATTAATTAATTACACGATTATGGTATCAATAGGGAGATATAATTTTGTCTGTTTTTTCTTTCAGATTTGGTCATGGCTACAAAGAGAAATCAATGTGTGAACAAACCTGATGCCTTCTGTTATATTTGTGGATACTTCACGCTTATTCGTCAGAGGCGCAATATAACATCGTTTGTGAGGCGCGGCTATAAAGCGTACTTCGGACTTACTCTTGGCGACCAAGACAAAAAATGGGCTCCACATGCTGTGTGTCATAACTGCGAAGAAATGCTGCGTGACTGGACAAAAGGAAAACGTAAGGGCTTACCGTTCGGAATTCCCATGACCTGGCGAGAACCGAAGGACCACACAACTGACTGCTATTTTTGTCTGATCAATACGAAGGGTGTTGGCAAGAAAAACAGACATAAAATATCGTATCCTAGTATCCCTTCAGCAATTCGACCTACTTTGCACTCTGATGAGCTACCAGTTCCAGTTTTTAATGGGTTGTCTCCAGCTGAAGAGGAGGGAAGCGACAAAGACCAAGAGAGTGAACATGAAACTCAAGAAATACTTGCAGATTCCGACGATTCTTCTGATGGTACACCAGAGTCATCAACCCCTCAGAAGTTTAGCCAGCCAGAGCTGAATGACCTTGTGCGTGATTTGGGTCTCTCCAAAAATGCAGCAGAAGTTCTAGCTTCTAGGTTGCAAGAAAAGGCTCTACTGAACCAGACCACAAAAGTTTCAGACTTCAGAAAGCGGGAACAGGATTTTGTGCCATTCTTTACAGAGGAGAATAAGTTTGTTTACTGTCATAATATCCCGGGTCTTCTCCAGGAATTAGGGATTCCATTGTATAGTCCAAATGACTGGCGATTATTTCTAGATAGTTGTAAGCGTAGCCTGAAGTGTGTGCTACTACATAATGGTAATGTCTATGCAGCTGTTCCAGTGGGTCATTCTGTGTGCTTACGAGAGGAGTATAATGACATTAAAACTGTGATTCACCTGCTAAAATACCATGAGCACAACTGGACAATTTGTGTTGACCTCAAAATGGTGAACTTCCTTCTTGGCCAACAAAGAGGATTTACAAAGTATCCCTGCTTTCTTTGCATGTGGGACAGCCGAGCTAGAGACAGGCATTGGAACCTGAAGGAGTGGCCCTTACGTGAGACTCTGGAAGCTGGTATGCCAAACATTGTCAATGATCCAATCGTCAGTCGAGAAAAGATCATATGTCCTCCTCTCCATATCAAGCTGGGCCTGATGAAACAGTTTGTCAGAGCATTAAATACTGATGGTGAATGCTTCCAACACATAGTCTCTGCTCACCCTGCTTTGTCATTTGAGAAGATAAAGGCAGGTGTGTTTGATGGACCACAAATTCGTGCACTTGTACGTGATCAAGACTTTGTCAGAAAGATGGACGACAAGGAAAGGGGTGCATGGCTTTCATTTGTGGCGGTAATGGAAAACTTTCTTGGTAATAAAAAGGCTGACAACTATGAAACCCTTGTAGCAACCATGTTGTCAGCCTTTCATGACCTTGGATGCAATATGAGTGTCAAACTCCATTTCCTATATAGTCATCTTGATAGATTCCCTGAGAACCTAGGGGCAGTAAGTGACGAGCAAGGCGAGCGGTTTCATCAGGATCTCAAGACCATGGAAGACCGCTACCAAGGGAGATGGGACAAACATATGATGGCAGACTACTGCTGGAGCATTAAACGAGAGTGCCCTGAGACATTTCACAAACGCAAGAGCTTCAAGCGCAAATTCCTACCTGGCTAAAATGTGATTGGGCTTTGTCTCCTCATAGTAACAAATTTCTTACCTAACAATGAGTTTTATACAAATTTCAACCTTTGTTTTAGATGGAACATGTTTCAAATTGTGTTGTTGAATAAATTTAGAATATGTAATATTTTATTGTTTATTACCCAGCTAATTTAATGACAGTTTAATGACATATTTTTCAAGATAGACGACGAGGTCAATAAGACGAAGACGAAATTTTGAAATTTCAAAATACCTTGATTGCAAAAAAACTAGAGCTTACAGAAAGAAACTAACTTCAGATATGAGATCAGCACACCCAAATTAGGTAGAATCAAGTGTTTATAGCAATGCAACAAAAACTTTGTTGACCAGTGCTATCAACCAGTTGAAGATGACCAAGACAGAAAAATACTTAATGTTGATGCAATGAGCATTGTACAAAGCATCAACAAACGAAAAGGAAACATAACCAGTTGTCTTGATTTTGCAAAATAATTCTTGAAGAAGATTCGTTGCCTTGGGCGTGATTATGATGAATTTCGAGGGATATTCGAGAGCTACATTGATGACACCCTAAAAGCAAAAACAAGACAGAAAATATATGATGACATTGAGCTTGCCGAATACCAGATAGCTGATAAAACTTCACTTAAAACTACATCACTGAAGAAGTTTCTTTCAATTGTGTAGACAAAAATCAAATAACCAAATATTTGCGTGATGTTGTTCTTCGTGACACTTTTCTTCAAGACAGACAAAAACGTAGTTGTAGACTGTGGTACCTCTGCTTTGAGTGATATTAATAATTACGTGAAGAAACATACACAAGAAGAAGCAACTACTCTGATCCCTCTACATGTCCTCGATGCAGATTGGAAACATGCTGAAACAGTCATTGATGTGCGTTCACTTGACACTTATGTATTTTTACGAGTATTACTCGTGGACATCTGTGCACGCCACTCGTGTACCTCAAACATCGCACTCATTGCTGGCCAGGGGGAAACTGACTCGTCACGTAAATATAGTAGAGATGTTCAGCAGTAGGAAAGGTGAAGGCCATGGGACTACTGGGCAATCATGCATTCAATGAAGGAGATTGGGGTGGACAATTCTATAATATCAGTAAAGACAGATGGCTCAAACAGTACTTACAAATGGAAGAGAATTGTGAAATCGTCAAGTATTTTCAAACATTTGGGCAGAGTGACAGAGATGAAGTGAAGGAAAATTTTATTCTTCAAAATCTTTATAAAAAGCATTTTTTTTTTTTTAAGTAGATGTCCTTAGATGTGATATATTTATGGAAAACGGATCAGCAGGAGAAAATCTACCCCCAACATAGGCTACTCTCGAACCACACATCAAGAGATCAAAAGTAATTGCAAACATATTGAAAGAGTATCACACTCTCACACCATAATACATACCTTTGTATGTAAGTTAATGGGTCAAAGATGGTGAGAAATTCTACTCTGTTAAATGTTTTCTACCTCCTGCTCCGAAAGGCATTTTGGATTTGTTCAACTGTGGTTGTAAGCAGCCATGCAGCAAGACGAACGGGTGTTTTTTTTTTTTTTTTTTATTATTGGGCACCCCCCTACATCCTTGTGTAAGGTGAAGCGCAGAAGCGTTTACAGCGCCCAACAGGGAAGCATGCTAAGTTCATGCGTTCTTGCGTAAAGAACAATCTGCCTTGCACATCACTGTGCAAGTGTGAGGACTGTGAGAACGTAGCAAGTCGACGCAGACGATGCAGAGGATGTACAGGTAGACACTTCGGAGACAGTGCAATTCTCCCAAGTTATCTCAAGTATCTTTGTTAATGGCTGACTTTAGAGATTATACAAAGTAATTGTACATGTTCTGGGTACTCAGTTCCAACTACAGGAGTGAACACAAACACCTGTAGAGTTTTTGTAGGTTCTATTTGCTGGATCTATACAGCGGTGCAACACAAGACGGCGGTTCCCTACACTCTCTATGGGTCAACTGACCTCTCGCTATGGGTCACCTGACCTCTCAGGCGACATGTGGCAAGTGGTACATTAGCAGCTTCCAGATGTCGCCAGGCACATTATCTAAGCGTGTGGTGACATGAAAAATACATTGCCACACGCTACTAGCTAAATAAGTACTGTATATAAATGGAGTACATACATATTATACATACAACATACATAATATACATACACCTCCCCCCCCCCCCCCCCCTATACGCTCATAGCAAAGTCTTGAGCGGACCTTTTCTTTTGGATCCGTTCTGAGCGTCGAGGACTTGATCACTGGGGAGGATATGGGACTCAACACTGGTGGTGGGATCAGCAAAAGGTGTTGTTACGGAGCGGAGAAAACGGCGGTTCCTCCACCACACACGACCACTGGGTAACCGTACCTGGTAGTCCCGTGACCTACCGAGACCCATGACTACGCCCACTTTGTCCCAACGTAGGGAGGTCGGGTCCTGAGCACGGACTTGGGTGCCGACACTCAACTTGGGGAGAGAACGGGCGGGGTCTTTGTAGAAGGCAACGACATCATGAGTACGGTTGGCAGCTCGGCGATCACAATCCTCTGTCTTAGCCTGCCACTCCTTGGAGAAGGACTGGGGGTGAGCAGGGACACAAGAACGGATGGGGCTTCCATACAAGACCTGGGAAGGGGAGCATCCGGTGTGATTGGGTGTGTTGCGGACTTCAAGGTGACCCCGGTCGAAGGCCTTGCAGTCAATATTCCCAGAAGGGGCCACTTTGAGGATGAGGCGCTTCAGGGATTTGACAGCATCCTCAGCGTGGCCGTTGGACTGCGGGTAATGGGGCGATGACAACACATGCCGGACTCCCCATCGGCCAAGGAACACAGCAAAGTCCCGGCTTGTGAACTGGGGCCCTCCGTTGGTTCGCATGCGCACTGGGACGTCCACGTCACGGAAGTAGTGGCGGAACTTGCTGATGGTGGCGGCAGACGTCGTATCATTACCGTACTTGATGACAACCGGCCAACCAGAGAGACTGTCGATGATAACAAGGAAGGACTTTCCTGACACACAGAAAAAGTCGGCCGACACAGACTCAAAGGGGCGGGTGGGGTTGTCGTCACTCATGAAGGGTTCCTGCTGCTGGCTGGGTTGTAGTACTTGGCAGGGCTCATACGCATGGACAGCATTGGAGATGTCGGAGTCGATGCCAGGACAGGACATAGTCTGTCTTGCACGCCGCTTGGTGGCCTCGGCCCCGCGGTGACTGTCGTGGAAGCGAGCCAAGACGTGGGGACGTGAAGCAGCAGGGACAACTACCAAAGAAGAGGTGTCACCTGGCATGAGGTAGGGGTAGGGCAACAGCAGGGTAGTTGCTGCTCCCTTCGTGCACCCTATTGGCGTGTTTTACCTCGAGAATGGGTTTTGGGAAGTCCTGGGAGATGATGGCCAACTCTTGGCAATGTCTGTAGGACAGCAAAGGAGTCGGGACACCGTAATGCACATCAATCCAGGCTTGACACGACCTATTGCCAAAGGTGACCTGTGCTTGGAGTGAACCTTGGGCTGGGGCCATCTATGAACCATCTGCCGTGAAGCGGAGATCCTTAGGAGGCGGTCCTAGATCACTTGGAGAGAGCCCCAAGCATTGCAAATGCTGGGGACCGATGACTGTAGCATCAGCGCCAGTGTTGGGCAGCATCTCGAGACGGGATGACACACTGCCGTAGGTCACGATGACGCTGATGTGCTGGGGAACTTTGGTCCTGGGACAAGAGGGGGAGTACATCTTCCTAATATGATTCGAGCGTTGTCCAGGGTCGTCATGCCTCTGATTTGACGACTGTGGGCGGCCCTCACTGGTGGAAGGGCGCTGCTGCTTCCACCAACGCTGTCCCTTGGGTTTGTTGGTCAGGCAACACTTGTCATAGTGGCCCAGACGACCACACACATTGCACTGGACGCGTTTGGCTGGGCACCGAATTGTAAGTGACTAGTGGCCCTTATGGTCACAGCTGTTGCAGGTAGACTCAGCAGCTGGACACACCTGTGTTCCGTGCTGCTTACCACAGCTGTTACAAAAGGAGCCTTTCGTGGGCGTCGGCGTTGGGGTAGACTTCTTGTCCTTCTTGTACTGGGACATAGCATGTACAGCTGTAGGGGGAGCTCGGATGGCAGAGGTGGCACATCTGGGCGGCCTAATAGGAGCGACATATTGTCAACACATCCTTAAGAGAAGGGGAAAAGTCGAGGGAGGTGAGGCGTTGGACAAGCTCCTCGTCCTTAACACCCATCAGGATCACCTGCTTCAACTGGGTCTCCTCGCACTGCTGGTGATTACCGGGACATATGTCTACCTCTTCCGAGGCTCTCTTGAGTCATACATAGAAAGCGTCAAAAGTCTCGCCCTCCATCTGTTTACAGCTAAACAATTCTCTCCTGCGTAGGGCTTCATTCTGCTGACCTTTGATGTGCCATTGTAGAACCTCCAGTACCTCCTCTATAGACAACGAAGAAGTCGGGGGCACCTGCAACGTATGTTCCAAGACACGCTGCCTTTCCAAAGACAGGCACATACGTAGCTGAATGAGTTGTTTAGGCTGTGGCAAGCTCTGGAGATCCACCATTGTAGCATAATCAGTCCACCGTCCCCGCCATTCACGAAAAGTCTGGAAATTCACATCAGGCTTCAAGATGGGTGGGGGTTGGGCAGCCGCTTTGGAGGGCGTAAAGCAGGCGTTGACGAGGTACCTGAACCAGTCGGTACCGAAGCCGTGGGAGAGCAGGGGGCTTGGTTAGCGGTGAGGCGAGATATCAAATCTTCAAACCGTTCACTATTTTCCAATCTCCTTTTTTCGTCCTCAACACGTCTTCTAGCTTCGTCCTCACACCTTTCCTCCCTCATAAACTTCATTAAAGCAATTACCTCTGGGGACAAGGCTGAATATCGAGGTGAAGGACTTCGAGATGTGGTGGGAGAGGGTGGAGCGTTTCGCTCCGACTGGTCATCCATCTCTGTTATAATGAGACAAATCTCACAAGAAGATATTACATATATAAGTAAGAAGTATAGAGAGTAGGAATGTAAAGATAGGAAACTTGGGTAGCGTGGCCGGGATGTTGTTTACTCCGTGTCAACACACTTATCTTCTATGTCAATACACATATCTATTCTTCTCAAGGGACAACTTCTCAAACACCTCTTCGATACAACTATTTATTAATTCACCCAATGACATGGACACATCGATATCATATTATATCGGGGGACTAACACATTACATCTTACGTTACTCGACACTGACTCCTCGGACACAACATGAATGAATACACTGCCAATGACTCACGTGTACCCTGACGTAGGCCCAGTGGGTGTTGGCTGGGCTCTGTCTCCTATGGGGGGCTCTGCTTAGCTGATGAGGCAGGGGTCTGGTCGGGAAGTCTCCCCCCCCAACCTGGGAGAAGACGAGCGTGACTCTGTGAGAGTGGACGGACTGACGGCCCAGATGGGAGAGAGATGACAGTAACCAGACTGACAGAATGACAAGGTCAGAATCCCGAACAGAATAATCTCGTGGGCAGGACTGCAGGCCTTTATATGGGGGAGGCCCAGCCGGTGTTTGACCTTAGCCCAATTAACACTAAACTGGTTAGATCTGGACAGCTGTGTTCAGGTGTGGTCATGCCCAGGTGTCTTGGTCAGGTGAGGTCACCCGCTAATTCAGGTAATTAGCGGACGAGGTCGCGTCCCTTGGGTCTTGGGGTGTGTCCACCTGGTATGTGGTGGTACCACTAGGTTTGTAGTGTACTTGCTGTTATATGTGATGTAATTCTAGGCTGTAAGCTTTGGTCTCATATTCAATCATTACACTGTAGAGCTGTCATCTGTCTGAGTCATCCGGGCGTTAGGAACACCACTGGGTAAGGCACGAGGCATAATTACTTAATCTGTATATTATGTCTCAAATCAGTGTTGACCTGTCAGCCTGTCGTATCAACAAGATCTGAGACAAAAAAAATTAGTTGAATACACAGATAAGTAGATTATATATAACATATATATATAAAGAAATGACTACAGTCTGTGTTCATGCGTGTGTGTGTGTGCGCGTCAGGCAGTGTGTGGCTGGTGGGTAGAAGCGCGGGAGGCGGGGGGGGTAGGCGGGCGAAGGGTGGAGGGAGGTCGAGTGTGCTAGTCATTTACCCTTGAGACGCGGCCGGGGGAGGATGCGCTGACGCCCTGCTCCTCAAAATGCCCTGAACAAGCCTTCCACCTTGGGGAATCCTTTAGAACAAAGTCACACTAAAGCACTACACACACGAGGCACTTATAACACTTCACAGGAACATGCTGTCACTGACACTTCTGCAACTTGCTATAAATTCAAACCAAGTTCTTGGAGGAGAAGTGGAAACGGTTGACGGAGCGGGGGGGGGGGGGGGTGGTCCATTGATGAAGCGTGGGAGTCCCCGTGAGCCGGTCTTGCCACAGACTTTACACTTTTCACTTATACTGATCCAGTCAATTAACTCACTGCGCCATGTACCATTAGGGTGTGTCATACCGAGGCGAATTTTTTTTTTTGAGTTTGAAAAATCGGCCCATGGTATTAATGATGTAGTTCTATGTGAAGAATCATGTGATATCTTCAGATTTGAAAAGTTTTCATTTTTTGCGAGGTAAATTTTAACTTGAAATCTTATGAAGATTCAGTATTCCCACCCTTTTACCAACACCACTAAATAGCTTATTTAAAGTAAAGTAAATGTATCAGGTTAGTTTATTAGGATGAAAATGATCCAGAATAGTGAAACGAATGATCTTGACACATTTATTAAATTTAATATTCCTTTAGAAAACAAAATCATCAAATACAAAAACCGGTTTTACTACTACGACCCGGTGTTGCTGCACACCATAGAGAACATGTCTTTCTTGCTTCTGTTTCTACTCATCATCTCCCTGCTGACCACCTGAGCTCGGATGTAGCCTTCCCTCCTCTCCTGGCTGTACACGTGACTGCTGGCCTCACTCACTTGCTGTACACAACGCTCTATACTCTGGGTGTGCGAGGGCCAGGCAGGGACATGTATGGGGTTGTCCAGGAAAGCTCTGGCTTGAACATTGGTGAGGCTGCAGGTAAGAGGGGGCTCACTGCCAGCCTGGATGTTATCCAGATCTATGAGATCAGTGAGGGTCTTGGCACCTAGATTGACTTCAGGAGTCTTCCTGACCCTGAAGGAATCGTCACCAACTGATTCGTCATGCCCAGATCCTCTCATAAGTCTCATATCCAAGATCTCTGTGACTGCCACTCTTCTCTCCTCCTCATCCTTACTGCAGAGCATTGTCTGCAGAACTGCCTCGGGATGAGCATACCAGGAAGATCTCCTCACAGTCTGCTCCACAATCTGAACAACCTTCCTTGGCTGACTCCTCAGGAGCTCAAGCTGGAAGAGAACATGCCTCGGACCTTCGGAGAACGATGACTTGACCTTGGTGTTGAACCAATTTGGCAAGTAGACACTCACGATGAATTGGACACTAAGTCTCAGGTTGTGAAGCTAGTTCCCTTTCAGTTTATGATGAGCGACCCAAATTCTGCAGAACCTGACAGCCGTTGTGAGCCACCTAGAATGTGAGACTGGACCTATCTGCAGGTAAGCAAGTCTATCAGGCATGACCCCAGTTTTGATGGCACTGCAAATCATGTAACCATAGTACTGGTCAGTACTCAGGTCGTCAATGACAGCATGTGCATTATAGGGTGTGTCAATTTTGTCAACATGTTAAAAATCAAATTTGGTAGTCAAAATATTGTGCCTCTTTATGTCTAAACTTGAGATTAGCAAACAAAAATGAATTGAAATAACCCTCACCTACATCAATTATACCTTAAAGTTTCAAATATCAGTATTTCAACAAATTAATGAGACTTGATTAGAATTATTCACTTGATATTAACTAATCTCATGTAATCATATGGATTATGGAGTATTTTATGGTTCTATAGCTTGTGTACAATATGCATGTCAGAACATGAACATGAACAGGCTCTCCGTGTGGGACAGTTTAATTCTTGTTTTGACTTGTACCAAGCGTGAGGATAAGGCGCCCGGCTCACTCTCCTTCTAGATATCATAGACGGTGGTTTGCTCTCATTGCACTTGCACCTACTCTACCAGACGAATTCTACATTTTAATTATTGTAAGTAGGGCATATTGATTGTCGCAGTTACTTATATCATTGTATAAAACATTATGTTCTAAGAAATTATTATGTTATTTCTGTTACAGCATTTTTGATAAACAAATTGATATTTTTTGAAACAACAATTGAATTATGAAACATTGAAATATTTTTCTATTTGTCAGATAGTGTGAAGATGTCAAAATTGAAGGCAAGAAGTCAGTTGTCAACCCACTTGAGCCTGCTAGTTGGTAAAGGGAAGGAGCTTCCTGTATCAGAACTTCCAACAGTGAGAGACATGCTAAGATTAGGGTTACTCCTTCGAGAAAAAAATGCAAAGGACAGAAGGAACTATACAGATAAAGAACTCATAAATGACATGATAGTCCCTCTTCTGCATCAATGGACAAAAGCTAATGCACTATTCAAACCACCTGTGATTAATCAGTGTCGAACTATTGAGCTAAAACTAACGAAATTATGGCACAAAGCAGTTGAAACATCACTTGGTAAAGGAAACTTGGCCAGGAAAAATGAATTTCTGCACACACTTGATACTCTGTTTGACATTTTGACCTGCAAGTGCTCCATACAATTATGTTCTGAATCCAACTGTTCTCACTCAGGTAAGAGAGAAAATAATTCCCACATTGATTGTGGTTGTCCTCGTGAAAAGAAGATCCCTGTTTTAGAGCTTGAATTTATAAAGGCACAGAGGACAAAGGCAGAAGGCCAAGGAAGTATGCAAATGGGTTCAATAGATTATTCAGAAACAAAGAAGCAGATTGCTAATGCCAAGAAGAGAGAACAAATCCGAGAGAGGGAACAAAAGAAGAAAATGAAGAGTGAAGAAGCCATCCAAAGAGAGGAAGAGCTGTGTCAAGATGTTTATCACTTCTTTGATAGTTCTTCTGATGAACAGGAAGCAACATCAGATGATAGTTCCAAAGAGCCATCTGAACCTTTACCAAAGAAAATGAAATTCAACACAAGAAATATTTCAAACATTGCTTTAGCTAGTATTCGCCACCATGCTGGACTTCGTGAGGCTGCAGAAATTGCAACTGCCGCTTGGATAGATGCAGGCCTCATCAGCCGAGAGGATGTATCTTTGGTGATAGATCATAATAAAATTAGAAGAGCACAAGAAAAAATAATGAAGGAAATATCTGATCAGCATGAAAAAGATTTAAGCGAGGGAGGGCTCTCCTGTCTTTTGTTTGATGGAAGAACAGATGACACAAAAGTTTTGCTAGAAGTAGAGGGAGTGAACAGAAAGTTTCCAGGTCTCATCAAAGAAGAACACTACTCTGCCTGTTCTGAGCCTGGTGGTCGGTTTTTGTTTCACTTTGCTCCCGAAACTGAAGTAGAAGGGAAGAAACATGCAGAGGTCATTGCTGATCATATTTTATGTTGGGTTCAGGAGAGAGGACTTGGCAGTTCACTGCAGGCTGTTGGTGGAGATTCAACTGCAGTGAACACCGGATGGCAGGGGGGTGTAATGACACATTTAGAGAAAAAACTAGGAAGAAGACTTGTTTGGATTGTATGTGATTTACATACAGGCGAGCTACCTCTTCGTCATCTCATCCAGGAACTTGATGGTCCTACAAAGAGCAACAACAAGTGGTCAGGTCCCCTTGGCATCATGCTGGATGAAGCAACACAACTAGAAATAAATACAACCTTTCCAAATGTCGAAGTTGGCCCTCCCCTTCCGGCGTTGTCTGAAGGAGTCATCAAAGATCTCAGCACAGATCAATCCTATGCTTATCGTATTGCCCAAGCAATAAGATCAGGAGAAGTGCCTCAGTCATTGGCTCTCTTGGAGATTGGACCTGTCAGTCACAGCCGTTGGTTAACTACAGCTCTTCGTTTCTGCAGGATTTGGATTTCCAAACACGAATTGAAGGGCAAAGTGCTGAAGAATTTGAGGTTAATTGTTGAATTTATTATTGGAGTTTATCTTCCCCAGTGGTTTAGTGTGAAACTTAATCCTATGTGGGTGGATGGGCCCAATCACCTTTTGTTTCAATTGCAGCTAGTAAGAACACAGAGGAAGGTAGTGAGGGACATCGTGTTACCTGTGGCAAGAAGGTCCGCTTGGTATGCTCGATCAGAAGCAGTTTTGCAAGCAATGCTTTGCAGTCAATGTACCAATCTCCGAACCGAGGCTGTAGAAGTCATTCTAAAGATTAGAGGAACGCTAATAGATGACGACCAGTTGGGAGACTGTTCGTTTCATTCAAGAAAAGTTCCCCCAATAAACGTCAATGCCACCAAATTGTCAGAATTGGTTGACTTGAGTTTGGAAGTCTTAGAGCCACCATTGACAACAAGTCTAACTAGCCAAGAATTGAGAAACCTTAAAGAGACTCCAATGCAGGTGCCGAAGTGGCCTTCCCACGCTCAAAGTGTGGAGAGATGTGTGAAAATGGTCACAGAAGCAGCGGGCCATGTTTACAGCCACGAGAGGCGAGAAGGTTACATCAAAGCACAAATAGCAAGCAGACTACTGATGACAAGAAACCAAAGCAAAGAGAGTATGAAGGCATTGGTTACTTTCAAATAGACTACGGATAATGAAATATAATAATTTGAAACTTGAAACAGTAACATGTGTGCAAACGCTGGTTATGTTATAAATTCACAAATATGTACATTTAAAAATCCATTTGATGTAGGTAGGACTTATTATAAAAAAAAATTTATGCCAGAATATTGTTTTGCATGCTTAAAGACTACAATAAATTGCTACCAAATTACTCGATTTTCAATTTAGCCAGTTCACCCCCTAAATTGACACACCCTAATGTGCAAGCTCAATGAGTGGAGGGCCAACTGTGATTTTTTCAAAGCTCGGATTTATTTCTAACTCAGTGGCAGAGTCCAGCATCTTGCCAAGAGGACCAGACCATCTGTTGTTTGAAAGAGTCTTGCCATCCAGCTCCTGGATCAGATGTCTGAGTGGCAACTCGTTGGTGTGGAGGTCACAAACAATCCAGACCAGCTTCCTCCCAATCTTCCGCTCTATCCACTGTATGACCCCCCCTTGCCACCCTGTGTTCGTGTTGGTGCTGTCCCCTCCAATGGCCTGCAGGGTTTGGTCTACGTTCCTCTCTCTGAGCCAGTTCACAATGTTATCTGCCACTATCTCAGCTGGTTTCCTGATGTCATCTTTCTCTGGAGTGAAATGCCACAAATACTTCCCTCCTGGTTCACTGCAGCAGGAGTAGTGTTCCTCCTTCACCATGGCAGGGAACAACTTGTCAGAATCTCCAACTTTCATGAACACTTTAGTGTCATCCCTTCTCCCATCAAAGAACAAACAATTGATTCCATTTTCTCTTATCCCCTTATCAAACTCCTCTTCTAGGTTACTGACAAGTTTCTCCTGAGCTCTCCTTACTTTGTTATGATCTATCATCAGGTGAACATCATCAGGTGTTATCAAACCACCGTCAATCCAGGCAGCTGTTGCTATCTCTGCAGTTTCTCTGAGACCAGTGTGGCGTCGCATGCTGGCTAGAGCTATGCTCAGGATATCTTTCCTATTTCGAATCTTATGCCTGGAAGGTTTGGGATCATTATTTTCTGGGTTAGGGACAAAGTCACCATTCTCCTGGTCAGCACTCGGATCAGCCATGGGGAAGTCATTAAACTCTGAATCAGCTTGACTCCAATCATCGGCCTTTTTTACCTCACCCTGGGCCTTCTCAAGTCTCTTTTCCTCGGCAACTCTTCTCCTCTTCTGTCTCTCTGTGGCAGCCTCCTGTCTCTTGGACTCCGGAATATCTTGGCTAGAAATCATGAGAGCCCCTATACTGCCAGTCTTCTCTCTCTGTGTTTTGACAAATGCCAGTTCGATCACAGGAATCTTCAGTTCACGCTTGCAAATACAGGAGATGTGGGCCTCGGATTTACAGTCACGATCGCATCCAAACTCAGGACAGAGAACAATTGGGCACTTGGAAGAAATTATGTCAAATAACTGGTCCAGTTGCTTGGCAAAGCTGTCCTTAACTGCAAGTTTTCCTCTCCCAAGAGAGATATCTCTTGCCTTTTCCCAACTGGCTAGCAGTCTCTCACTAATCTTCTTCTGACTTGTTATGACTGGAGGCTTGAACTGAGCGTTAGCCAGAGTCTACTGCGCCAAGACAGCTTTGGTCATATAACTGGCAATGTCTTTGTTTGTGTAAGTTCTTTGGTTCTTTTCACTGATTTGCCTGATTAAAACATCGCATCTCAAAGCATCTCTCAATGTAGGCAACTCCGACTTCAGGAGCTCTCTCCCAGACCCAAGATAGTGACTGAGATGGCTGGATTTTTGGTTCCTCGTCCTGACACAAGCAGCCATCGCAAATATTATCAACTTATAAATGCATCAGAATCTGAAACAGAAAAAAATATTGTTAGTTGGGTTGTTAAAGAATGAAGTCAGAAAGCAATGTTCACTATTTAATTGTAATGCACTAATGCAGCTGTACGTTAGATTTTCGATAAATTTCACACTAAAATTTACCTAGCAAAAGGTTGCAAAATATTGAAACTGAAATTATTTTCTGTTTATATACACTAAAATCTACCAAAAAAGTGATGGGCCATTAGTTTTAGCTGATCTTCCCTCCTATGACACACCCTAATGTACCATGTACATATTCACTGCGCCATGTACATGTTCTGGGTACTCAGTTCTAACTACAGGAGCGAACACAAACACTTGTAGAGTTTTTGTAGGTTCTATTTGCTGGATCTATACAGCGGTGCAACACAAGACGGCGATTCCTCTCTCTATGGGTCACCTGACCTTTCAGGCGACATGTGGCAAGTGGTACATTAGTAGCTTCCAGATGTGGTGACATGAAAAATACATTGCTACACGCTGCTAGATAAATAAGTAATGTTTTATAAATGGAGTACATACATAGTATACATACAACATACATACATACAGAAATTATAGGTGAATTCAAGTGTAGTGTAAGTATTGTACTTACTCTATCAGTCATAATCCGTAATATATACAAGTGGCTTTTCTTTAGCCTGTGGGGTTTCGTGATGTGGTCTCACACTCAGGAACGTGGAGTAGAATGAGAGCTGGTTAGCGAGGAGCTTGCTCAGAGGAGGTGTTGCGTGTTGCAGGGCTGTAGCTAGAATGAGAGCTGAACAGCGAGGAGCTTCCTCATAGAAAGTGTTGCATGTTGCAGGGCTGTAGCTAGAATGAGAGCTGGACAGCGAGGAGCTTGCTCAGAGGAGGTGTTGCGTGTTCAGGAATGTAGGGTAGAATGAATTTCAATGGCGAGACTGAGAGCTTATATACTCGGCTACCGGAAGTAAACCCGGATGCAAGTGTCGCAGGTGGCGACCCCCCCCCCCCCCCCACCCGTGAGAAACTCGCAGGTTGCTGATTCCCGTTGCATTGGAATGCTGCTAGGCGTGTCAGTTTGTAGGGGAGAGTATCACTACAATACTCCCTCTCCCCTCCGAGCGCTGCAGGAGACTTGTTGTCGGCAGGGTTGTATCCCACATGTGAGACATAACGGGCGGGGGTGTGGATCAGCCGGCCGCTGCAGGAGACGACTCTGTCTAGAGACACGAGATCTGTGGGAGAAGCAGAGGTAGAAGGAGGGTTGTGGGTAAGTGAAGGTTGTACAGGCCAGGAATATGGTGCTTCTTTTGCAGCAGGTACACAGTCCTCAGTAGCGCCTGGTGGGGTGTCTGGGTCCTCGTCAGGAGCAGGGGCCACGTCAGGGGAAGTAGGTACCTGAGGATGAAAAGAGGGTACCCAGAAATGTTGTGGGCGAGGTGGTGCTGCAAGGGGCAATGGTAGGCAGACTGGCGGAGGAGGTGCGGGATTAATGTGTTCAGGTGGGTGGGAAGGCTGGAGTGGGGCAGTAGCCTTGAATGCAGAAACTGCCTGTGGTAGTGTTTGCAGTAGGTCGTGACTGGCAGCAGGAGTGAAGTAGTCAAGGTCAGAAGTAAGGCATGTGATGTGCTGCTTGATAGTGTCGGAGTTTATGGCGTCTACCAATCCCCGTCGATGTTGCTTCCTCGTGTAGTTGCAGGGAGCCTCACAGCGTCTAGCTTTAGCACCAAAACGTTGATGGTACCAACAGAAGGTAGGTACACTGTGCTGGGTGGCTGGTGGCGGGGTCTGGGGCAGGACGGGAATGTTGGGGCTGGTAGGACACAGTGCGTGGGGCAGGAACAGGAGAAGCAGCAGGCATGGAGGAGCAGAGCTGCTCGAGGGTGTCCATTCTGCGGTGTAGAGACTGTAGCAGGACCTTCATGTCTTGCTTGTCTGGTGGAATGCTACTTCTCTGAGGAGCGTTGATCAGGTTAACGAAACCAGGGCTAAGTGGAGGTGTGACCACTGAGTCTTTTACAGCAACATGGCGCACAGCAATGTATTCGTGGAATACTCTGTCTTCCGTGGCTGCATAGGTGGCCGAAGTAGTGGAATAGTCCAATACTGAGAGGACAAGACGAACTTCTGCAGGGAGCTTCTGAGTGTGGAGCTGTCGCAGGATAGTGTCAGGAAGCCTATCTGTGTGGTGGGAGTTCAGTCTATGCATCTCGTCCCAGAGACGTACAGGAGTGGAGTTGCTGAGGGGTAGACTTGATAAGTCTTGTAGGAGAGTGGTGTGGGGCCACTGGTATCGCGTCTACAGAGCATCCCGTAGGGCAGCGAATGTGTTGTCAGCTGGAGGGTTGGTGATGGTCTCTGAGACTTGCGTGGCGACTTCTGTGGGCAGGGAACAGACCAGGGCGACGTACTTTTGTTTGTCTGAAGCTGTAGATCCGATGAGAGCTGCCTCCGTGTATATAAGCCAGTCTTCAATGCTGTGATTGAAGACTGGGAGATTGATCCATTCCTCCTCCATCCTGTGTGAGTGCGTTTTTCCGGGGGTCACCATTTGTGGCTACCGGAAGTAAACCCGGACGCAAGCGTCGCAGGTGGCAACCCCCGTGAGAAACTCGCAGGATGCTGAATCCCGTCGCATTGGAATGCGGCTAGGCTTGTCAGTTTGTAGGGGAGAGTATCCACTACAAGCCTTCGTTGAACTGAATTGAATTGAAACAGTATATTTAGCCAGAAAAACACAGTTACAGAGTTGATAACAATAACAATATTAGCATGGCTGAGCCAGTTGAGAGCCTGTGCTCTCTTGTACATTTATCTCAAGGAAGTAGTATGTAACATTTAGTATTATCTGGAATAGTACAATAACATGGTGGTAATTGTATGTATATTATGTATGCTGGATTATATATCATGTATGTATATTATGTATGTGCTCCATCTATGTATTATTTATTCAGCCTAGCTAGCAGCGTGTGGCAATGTTATTACCATATCCCACATGCTTAATTAATGTGCCTGGCGACGTATGGAAGCTGCTAATGTATCACTTGCCATACGTCGCCTATAGCAGTTGACAAGGAGCCTAGCCAAGGGAGAGTGCTGCTTCCCTCTGTGTACATACTCTTATCCAGTAAACCGAACCTACAAAACTATACAGGTGTTTGTGTTCTCTCCTGTATATAGAACTTATTATTCAGAACCTAACATGGCGCAGTGATCCGATCTTACTGGATAATTACGAGCGAAAGTGCAAAGTCTGTGGAAAGCCGGCTAGGGTCCCCTCCCGTCTTGGGTCAAGCCTTGGGTCAACTCCCGCGCGTCAGCTCTCCTCGAAGAATCTCAGCAACTTTGAGCAGTGTCAGTGACAGTGATTTTCTGTGAAGTGTTTAGTGCATTGTGTGTTTCGTGCCATTCATGTGTGACCTTGTTCTAAAGGATTCCCAAGGTATACGGCACGTTCTGGGCATTTGTAAGGAGTAGAGTTCAGTGCACCCGTCTCTGACCGCGTCCTGAGGGTACTGGGCTGACTGGGAGTCGCCGCGCCTCTCCCTCCACCCCCTCACAGCGCCGCCTCCACCCCCCCCCCCCTCACAGCTGGGGCGAGACTCTCTACCCGCCCGGGACACCACACATACACGTACTAACACTCGCTGACCGCGCGGCTTCCTTATATATATTTTATATATATAATCTACTTATCTGTGTATTTAATTAATTTTTGTCTGAAATCTTGTTGATACGACGGGCTGACCGGTCAACACTGATTTAAGACATAGTACACAGATGAAGTAGTTATGTCTCACGCCTTACGTAGACGTGGACCCAGCGCCTGGATGAGTCAGGCGGGTGATAGCCCCGCAGAGATGGATGACCAGGCCGGCCACGACGCTCCAGCCCCCACATCGCGCAGTCCCTCACCTCAATATTCAGCGTTGTCTCCAGAGATAATTGCTTTACTGAAGTTTATGAGAGATGAGAAACGCGAGGATGAAGCTCACAGACGTTTGGCGGATGAGCACAGAAGGCAAGCAGAGGCAGAACGAGACAACCAACGGAGATTGGAAAACAGTGAACGGTTTGAAGCCTTGATATCTCGCCTCACTGTTAACCAAGCCCCTGGCTCTAACACTGCCTCGGTACTGACTGGTTCAGATACCTCATCCATGCTTCCTTCACACCCCCCAGCCCCACCTAAAGCAGCAGCTCAAACACCGCCCATCTTGAAGCCTGATGTGAATTTCCAGACTTTTCGTGAATGGCGGCGACGGTGGACTGATTATTCTACAATGGTGGATCTCCAGAGTTTGTCACAGCCTAAACAACTCATCCAGCTGCGTATGTGCCTGTCCTTGGAAATTCAGCGTGTCTTGGAACATACGTTGCAGGTACCCCCAACCTCTTTGCTGTCTGTAGAGGAGGTACTGGACGTTCTACAACGGCACATCAAAGGAGAGCAGAATGAAGTTCTGCGCAGGAGGGAATTGTTTAGCTGCAGACAGATGGAGGATGAGTCTTTTGATGCCTTTTACGTGCGTCTTAAGAGAGCCTCGGAAGAGGTAGATATATGTCCAGGCCACCACCAGCAGTGCGAGGAGACCCAGTTGAGGCAGGTGATCCTGATGGGTGTTAAGGACGAGGAACTTGTCCAACGCCTCACCTCCCTCGACTCTTCCTCTTCTCTTAAGGATGTGTTGACGATATGTCGCTCCTATGAGGCTGCCAGGTGTGCCACCTCTGCCATCCGTGCTCCCCCTACAGCTGTACGCGCTGTGTCCCGGTACAAGAAGGACAAGAAGTCTGTTCCTACGCCTTCGCCCACCACGTCCACGCCCGGTTTATTTTGCAACAACTGTGGTAAGCAGCACGGAACACAGGTGTGTCCAGCTGCTCAGTCTACCTGCAACAGTTGTGACCGTAAGGGCCACTGGTCACTCACAGCACGGTGCCCAGCCAAACGCGTCCAGTGCAATGTGTGTGGTTGTCTGGGCCACTATGACAAGTGTTGCCCTTCCAACAAACCCAAAGGACCGCGTCGGCGGAAGCTTCAGCCCCCCTCCACCAGAGAGGGCCGCCCACAGTCTTCCAATCAGAGGCACGACGACTCCTGACAACGCTCGAGCCACATTAGGAATGTGTGTTCCCCCCCGCGTCCCAGGACCAAAGTCCCCCAGTACATCAGCGTCATCATGACCTACGGCGGTGTGTCATCCCGTCTTCAGATGTTGCCCGACACCGGCGCTGATGCTACAGTCATCGGTCCCCAGCATTTGCAATGCTTGGGGCTCTCTCCAAGTGATCTAGGACCGCCCCCCAAGGATCTCCGCTTTATGGCAGATGGTTCACAGATGACCCCGGCCCTAGGTTCACTCTATGCACACGTCACCTTTGGCAACAGGTCGTGTCAAGCCTGGATTGATGTGCATAATGGCGTCCCGACTCCTTTGCTGTCCTACAGACATTGCCAAGAGTTGGCCATCATCTCCCAGGACTTCCCAACACCGATTCTCGAGGTAAAACACGCCAACAGGGTGCACGAAGGGAGCAGCAACTACCCTGCTGCCGCCCTACCCCTACCTCTGGCCAGTGACACCTCTCCTTCGGTAGTTGTCCCTGCTGCTTCAAGTCTCCACGCCTTGGCTCGCCTCCACGACAGTCACTGTGGAGCCGAGGCCACCAAACGGCGTGCAAGACAGACTGTGTTCCGGCCTGGCATCGACCCCGACATCTCCAATGCTGTCCAGGTGTGCAAGCCCCGCCGCGTATTACAACCCAGCCAGCAGCAGGAATCCTTTATGAGCGACGACAACCCCACCCGCCCCTTTGAGTCTGTGTCGGCCGACTTTTTCTGTGTGTCAGGAAAGTCCTTCCTCGTTATCGTCGACCGTCTCTCTGGTTGGCCGGTTGTCATCAAGTGCGGTAATGACACGACGTCTGCCGCCACCATCAGCAAGTTCCGCCACTACTTCCGTGACGTGGGCGTTCCTGCACGCCTGCGAACCGACTGAGGGCCTCAGTTCACAAGCCGGGACTTTGCTGCGTTCCTTGACCGATGGGGAGTCCGGCATGTGTTGTCATCGCCCCATTACCCGCAGTCCAACGGCCACGCTGAGGCTGCTGTCAAATCCCTGAAGCACCTCATCCTTAAGGTGGCCCCTTCTGGGAACATTGACTGCGAGGCCTTCGACAGGGGTCTTCTTGAACTCCGCAACACACCTAACTACACCGGACGCTCCCCTGCCCAGGTTTTGTATGGACGCCCCCTTCGTTCTTGTGTCCCTGCTCACCCTCAATCCTTCTCCAAGGAGTGGCAGGCCAAGACAGAGGATTGTGATCGCCGAGCCGCCGAACGTGTTCAGGACGTCGCCGCCCGCTACAATGACCACGCCCGTTCTCTCCCCAGGTTGAGTGTCGGCACCCAAGTCCGTGTTCAGGACCCGACCTCCCTACGTTGGGACAAAGTAGGCGTAGTTATGGGTCTCGGCAGGTCACGGGACTACCAGGTGCGGTTACCCAGTGGTCGTGTGTGGTGGAGGAACCGCCGTTTTCTCCGACCCATAACAATGCCTTCTGCTGGCCCCGCCACCAGTGTTGAGTCCCATACCCTTCCCAGTGATGAAGTCCCTCGACGCTCAGAACGGATCCAAAAGAAAAGGTCCGCTCAAGACTTTGCTATGAGCGTATAGGGGGGAGGGAGGTGTATGTATATTATGTATGCTGGATTATATATCACGTATGTATATTATGTATGTGCTCCATCTATGTATTATTTATTCAGCCTAGCTAGCAGCGTGTGGCAATGTTATTACCATATCCCACATGCTTAATTAATGTGCCTGGCGACGTATGGAAGCTGCTAATGTATCACTTGCCATACGTCGCCTATAGCAGTTGACAAGGAGCCTAGCCAAGGGAGAGTGCTGCTTCCCTCTGTGTACATACTCTTATCCAGTAAACCGAACCTACAAAACTATACAGGTGTTTGTGTTCTCTCCTGTATATAGAACTTATTATTCAGAACCTAACAGTAATAAGAACATATTGGAATGTTACCACGGTTATCACTTCGATATTTATTTATTTTATTTATTTAATATATTTTTTTTTATTTATATTATAAGTATATAGGCCTACATAAATTACAGTGGAATTGAAAAACATAAATATAATGGGGAAGCAGTACAACATGGGTTGTACAGTATTAAGGTTAAACAAGAGGACAGAGCTGTCAGGATTATGTCTAGTTGGCAAATATATTTATTGCAGTGGTAATTTCTTATCTATTTTACATGATAATTTCTGAAAAACGGTTTTGATAAAACGGTTTTGATGGCATAACTGTAGCAATATCATCAATTAAAATTAAAAACAAACAACATTTTATGTCATCCAAAAATATCTATCAATGTCAAATAAATGTTAGCCTAAGACATCTAAAATAAAGATAAAATGCAAATTATGCTTCAAGTCTTAAAGAATTTACCTTAACGATGCCTTGAAATGCGTCAGAGCTTCACCATCAGTGCCACTCTCTACTGCATAAATGTCTATTTTATGTGACAAAGTTAGTTTATTTTAATAAGGGCAAACTTCTTATATTCTTTTATTCGATACAGATTATAGTCAGCACCATTAGAGTACAGCACATAAGTAAATTTATTGATGACACTAAAATAGGGCGTGGAATTAAACCTGACGATGACTCCGCAAAACTACAGGAAAATCTAAACAAATTTTTCGAATGGTCTGAAAATGGCAGATGAAATTCAATGTGGACAAATGTAAAGTAATCAGTATAGGAGATGTAAACAGGGAAACCAGTTACCAGATGAACAACGATGTTATTGAGAGATCCGACTGCGAGAAAGATTTAGGAGTAATGATAAGTAGGAATCTCAAGCCAAGTAAACAATGTGCATTTGCATGAAACAAGGCTAATAGAGTACTTGGGTTCATACAAAGGAGTGTTAGTTATGAGACTAGCAAGGTCATCTTTAAACTATATCTTGGGCTTGTGAAACCCCACTTGGATTACGCAGTTCAATTCTGGTCACCGTATTATGGATATAGAATCCTTGGAAAGAATTCAGAGGAGAATGACAAGACTAATCCCGGGCATTAGCACTCCCTCGAGAGACGTAGAGTGAGGGGCGATATGATGGAGGTGTATAAATGGAAGTCAGGGCTGAACAAAGGGGACATTAGAAAGGTACTCAAACTATCCAACCAGGAGCGAACGAGTAACAATGATTTTAAATTAAATAAATTTAGATTTAGGCGTGAAATAGGTAAACAGTGGTTTGGAAATAGAGTAGTGGATGAATGGAGCAAGTTACCAAATATCATCATTAACTCGAATACGCTGGATAGCTTTAAACATAGGTTGGATGGATATATGAGCAATAGGGGTTGGATGTAAATGGGACTGCCCAGTATGGGTCAATAGGCCCGCTGCAGTTTCCTCCATTCTTATGTTCTAATGGAGCATATCAAAGGAAGGAAATATCATAACCATATGCATGTTCAGTTCATCGAGAAACTTTATGATGATTTCAAGGCTCGTTTTGATGATATCTCTCTTGGAAGACAGCTACTGCTGTTTACTCAGAACCCCTTCTTGGTCACAAACGTCTCCGAGTTTTCAAAAGAACTAAAATATCAGTCCAAATGGAACTAATTGATCTCCAAGAAAATGTGGCCTTGAAGGAAGAGGCTGATAACTGTGAATCCGTCACATTCTGGACACAGGAGGTGTCTCAAGTTAGTTCCCATCATCTTCACAAAGTCGCATTGCATATCCTCTCAATGTTTGGCTCCACTTACCAGTGTGAGTCTGTTTTCTCCGCCACTGAACACCTTCATCATTGTCTTAGACTAGTTATCACATCATTTCTATCAAAGTTCAGGGAATTGGTAAGAAGCAAGAAGTGTCACTTTTCACACTAATGATGATTAATCACGCAATTAAACATCCATTCATAATTACATGTACACTTTAAACATTTGCTCTAAATGTTAATACCAGCACAAATCATATGGCATTATTGCGAATAAACGTCACTAGCAATAGCAGATGTTTAATTTACACCCCATATAGGTTTCATCACATTCCTACCAAGCATGTCATGTGCTGCAACTCCGAACTATTGAGAATTGACAATTTGGTCATTTAGTCATTTATCTTTATTTACATCTCAGGAATACACCCCCTGATTTATGGGTGAACGGGAATAAAGTCCACAGGAAAAAAAGGTCACATGACTTGCTCACATTGACAACACAATATATATATGATGGCATTGCACGTAGGTTAGGTTAAGTTAGGTTAGGTTAGGTTAGCTTAGGGTAGGTTAGGTTAGGTTTTTCCGTGCCTTTTTATCTGTGACTTTTTTTCCTGGATTCCTTTTATGGAAGGTATTTACGGAACATCCTGTATATAGGTGCAACTATAGTTTGAGGTCTACCGAGCTGGAGTTGGTCTACTGGGATAACTGAGTGTAGGACAAAAGCCTAACCTAACCTAACCTAACTGAACTTAACTTAACTTAACCTAAGCTAACCTAACCTAACCTTCGGGAATTCTGTTATAAAGAAGTTTACAAAGAATGTTTACTGAATCTGCAATGAAGTATGTTTTGTCTACTGGGTGTAATTACTCCCCTGACATTTAGTGACCTCACTGGGCCCTAGGGTCACCTCAGTAAATACAAAATGAAGATGAAGTTAAAATATGTCGTCTTTTTTCTTTTCTATTTATTCAATAATGTTCTATATCAAAACTTAAAAAGTTATAATATTCTAATTATTTAAATTGTAATAATTTCATATTTAAATCTATATATTTTTAATATTTCTAATGACCCTCTCCTTAACATAAAAACAGGGAGCTTCTGTCCTATTTTGTACTTTTACTGAGGGGCTTTTGTCCTAGGGGCTTTTGTCCTAGGGGCTTTTGTCCTAGGGGGCTTTTGTCCGGGCTCCGGGATAACTACACTGTAGCGTCTATTAACCCAACCTAACCTAACAATCTAATATATCTTAACCTAACCTAACAATGTAATATATCTTAACCTAACCTAACAATGTAATATATCTTAACCTAACCTAACAATGTAATATATCTTAACCTAACCTAACAATCTAATATATCTTAACCTAACCTAACAATCTAATATATCTTAACCTAACCTAACAATCTAATATATCTTAACCTAACCTAACAATGTAATATATCTTAGCCTAACCTAACAATCTAATATATCTTAACCTAACCTAACAATCTAATATATCTTAACCTAACCTAACCTAACCTAACAATCGCTATTATAATGAGTTTTCGTCAATATACAAGTAAACACTCGGAGCCGATTACACACGATTTCGTAATAGCACATAGCCTAGTGCACCATATTTTCATACTGCCGCCTCATAGGGATCACGTGTTAAGGTATCATGAAGGTTTTGATCTGGGGATACGGACAAAAACCCCACCGGACAAAATCCCCTTGGACAAAAACCCCAGGACAAAATCCCCACTGGACAAAAACCCCACCGGACAAAATCCCCACCCCTACCGGACAAAAACCCCACATAGTAAGAAATACAAAAGAATTTGTTTAAAGTTTTCAATAATTTTCTTACAAATCCACTTTGATATTAGATCTTACCATTACTGTCCTCACAATCTCTGGTCTCTCAGGTCTGTTTAATGACGTGTGGTACCATGAGGCGAACTGTATAAAAAACCTTGTTCACTTGTGCAATAATTCAGTTTTCCTTAAGCAGTCTTTGAATACAGTCGGAAACTAGGTAGCTCGTTTCTATTTTTCATACAAATTTCATTTAACGTTAGGTTAGGTTAGGTTAGGTTGGAGATGGAGTTTTTGTCCGGTAGAGGTGGAGTTTTTGGCCGGTAGGGTTTTTGTCATGGACCCGTTGATCTGACTGAATTTAAAACAGGGAACTCGAACTCGTAGCATTAATTTTCTAGTGTAATGTGCTGGTCACAATTTTCACAAGTCTACGCTGTTGTAATTGAGCAACGTAGCCAAATGGTCCAAAATTTTCAAGAATCTTACTGTAATTTCCGTAACTGGTTGATTAAGATTTTATTTAAGTTGTTGATTTAAAGCACAAAAAATTATGTCAAAATTTAGCATCAAAATTGTATTGAAATTATATTTTAATTAGCTACGGGCCGACAGGTAACAAACATTATCATATTAAAACTCTCGTCAATGAATATGATGCATTCTTTGTGTACGAACCTCTGTCCTGTATGGCAGTGAAAAGTAACATTACCCACATGAATCTGACCGACGTATATGTATGTGTGCGTGTGTATATATATGTACATGTATATGTGTATGTACTGTATATATGTATATGTATGTATATGTGTGTGTGTGTGTGTGTGTGTGTACATATATGTATATGCTGATAACCACAAGGAAAGAAGAAAACACGAAGTTCCCAAGCGCTTTCGTGTAATTCACATCTTCACCCCTGAAGATGTGAATTACACGAAAGCGCTTGGGAACTTCGTGTTTTCTTCTTTCCTTATGGTTATCAGCATATACCTAGATCACGCGCACCTACAGTGATTTACTTGCACATATATGTATATGTACTGTCAATGAATATGTTGCATCTCTTTATGTACGAACCTCTGTCCTGCATGGCAGTGAACAGTGACATTACCCATATGAATCTGACCTTTATACATTTATAGCTGTTAATGAATATGATGTATTTCTTTGTGTATGAACCTCTGTCCTGCGTGGCAGTGAGAAGTGATACCACCCGCAGTGTCAAGACCTGACTGAATTACTCAGAATAGGCAAACTGTACTACAAGCTCTGCCAATAAATTTGTTAAACTAAAAAAACTCCAAGGGAGAATCTCTATGATTTTTGTGTAGCATTTTAATGTAATTTTTATGCTGCATTTTACCGTTAATGTGTGCTGTATATTAATGTAATTTTGTTATTTTACTAAAAACAATTAAGTGCATTCTCACTCTTCATTTTAGAGGACCATCCATCATTGAACAGCAGCCTGGCAGCTCTTCATATGAACGAGTCTGGGTGGATATTCTTCATATGATCACTAGGGACACAACAGGTGGCGAAGACCTCACCAGTAGGTTACGTTAGGTTAGGTTAGGTTAGGTTCTTCATTCTTACCTGTGGCGTGACCCGTTTTTATAATAATGCTGATGAGAATCTATGTACTCGTATTTCTCTTCAGTACCCTATGTGATGACAAGTTTAATAAACTATTCTGCATATGTTGTATTTTCTCATCCTGATTTAACTAATATATTAAATAAAAAACTTAAGTAACAAAAAGTAAAGAAGGAAAACAATGCATCACCGAAATAAAGGGTGGGGGGGATATTCATCATATGATCCGCAGCCTGGAATTGTAAAGAAACGGAATACACAAAATATATTCTATCATTTGATTTTTAAGTTATGTTTATTCTTTCTTGTGTTGACTTAAGTACATCACACTCAACTAGATACTGTGGTTGTATAATATGATTGCAAAATATCTATTTAATTAGGCCTACAAGATATTTACATAATTTACAGTCCCTCGAGTTCTTCAATTTGGGACTCAGTAAACACAAAACTAAAGGTGTTTGTAACACAAACATACAATCTTCAATATGACAGGTTTTGACAAGTCACCTTTGTACAGGATACATTTGCATGATAGTATCAGTTACTTCTGTAGTACGATACAAGAGTAGGGTCTGTTTGCGTGACCTCACATGACCTGACTAGCCTTTCTGCTAATCCTACACGAGAAACACCCTCACATTCTCGTGCTAAAATAAGAACATAAGAATGGCTGAAACTGCAGCGGGCCTATTGCCCATACTAGGCAGCCCCATTTGCCCAACCCCTATCACCCATATATCCATCCAACCTCTATTTGAATCTACTGTACTCAACGTGTTCGAGTTAATGATGAAGTTCAGTAACTTGTTCCATTCATCCACTACATTATTTCCAAACCAATGTTTCCTTATCTCGCTCCTAAATCTAAATTTATTTAATTTAAAACCATTGCGACGAGTTCACTCCTGGTTGGATAGTTTGAGTACCTTTGTTATATCATCTTTGTTTATCCCGGACTTCCATTTATACACCTCCACCATATCGCCCCTCACTCAACGTCTCTCGAGGGAAAACAAATTAAGATGTTTTAATCTACAAGCATTCACAGAATAATGATCAACAGGGTATAATATTGTCTGTATTTGTGTTTCAAGTTTTGCAAAACATTTATTTTGGTCCACATGTCAAAAATATGTACACTTGGCAGGACATTCACTACACCTGGCAATGCGTCATATGGACCATAAGCTCCTTACACCGCAAGTTTGCGGGTGACACCAAAATAGGGCGGCAGATTAATTCAGGGCAGGATGCAAATGCACTACAGGAGGATCTAAATAAACTGCAGGGGTGGTCTGAAGAATGGCAAATGAAATTCAACACCAGCAAGTGCAGCGTACTTAATATTGGAAGAACAAATACTGTCAATGTATACAGCCTTAACAACATCAACCTAGAGAAGTCGACTTGTGAAAGAGACCTAGGGGTACTTGTAAGCCCGGACCTACGACCTAGAAAACAGAGCGTTAATGTTCGAAATATGGCAAACAGAGTATTGGGTTTTATATCTAGAAGTGTAAGTAATAAGAGTGCAGAGGTCTTATTGCAACTATATCTTGCGCTAGTCAGGCCGCACCTCGATTATGCGGTTCAGTTCTGGTGCCCTTATTATAGAATGGATATCAATTCACTAGAGTCGGTGCAGCGAAGAATGACGAAAATGATTCCGGGACTTAGAAACCTTCCATATCAGGATAGGTTAAAGAAACTAAACTTGCATTCCCTAGAAAGACGAAGAGTGCAGGGAAATATGATAGAAGTATTCAAGTGGGTGAAAGGAATCAATAAAGGTGATATAGATAAAGTTCTTATAATATCCGAGCAGGATAGGACTCGGAACAACGGATTCAAGTTGGATAAGTTTAGGTTTAGGAAGGAGATAGGAAGGAACTGGTTTACAAATAGGCTGGTGGACGAGTGGAACAAGCTTAGCAAGAGGGTGAGTTTGCCAGGAGCTGGGGTTGGGGATATAACTGACAGGATGGACAATATCTTGTCTGGTAATGGGAACAAACCCATTACTTGCCTCAGTGCAGGAGGCAATGATATTGGCCGGTGTAGGAGCGAGGACCTTCTTGATAAGTTCAAGGCAGCTATAGATCGTATTATGACTAAGGGAGGGATCCCTATCATATGCCGTGTCCTGCCTAGAAGGAGAGTTAGCAGTGAATGGTTGTCAAAGGCAGTTGGTGTCACCGACCGTCTTGACAGATATTGTAAGTCAATATCATCCCATTTATTGACAACTGGGACAACTTCTACGGCAGAAGGGACCTTTATGCTAGGGATGGGGTGCACCTGTCTAGGGATGGAGTAGCAACCCTGGCTGGGGCTCTAGAGGGGGCAGTTCAAAAGATATCGATGTCTTTAAACTGCTAGTAGAACATATGAGCATGGGGGTGGAGGAGAATGCAGTGGGAGCCGGTAAACAAAGTGAAAGATTACAGGGAAATAGTGTTAGGAATGATGACAAAACTAAATTAGACAGGGAGTTTAAAACTAAACGTGGTAAGGGGAGGACTCAGAATACGACTAATTTAAATGTCTACTACGACAACAGTAGAAGTATGAGAAACAAAATGGATGATGTTAGGGCCTTGGTATGTACCGAAAAAATCGATATAATAGCATTCACTGAAACATGGATCAACCTAGACTCACGTGAGTTACCGGTCGAACACCAAATTGCGGGTTACAAACTGTTCCATACCGATAGGCAGACCAGGAAAGTAGGCGGAGTAGCAATCTATGCTAGGGATAATCTGAAGTGTGAAATAAATAAGGAAATAAAAGCTGAGCGGAATACAGAAACAATTTGGATAGAATTAATCGACTGTAGGAAAAAATTAATCACAGAAGTAATATATAGACCTCCCAATCTTGATAGAGTCAATGAGCGATTTATCTGGGATGAAATGCGCAGGGCTTCCATACACAACAAAGTCTGTATAGTAGGCAACTTCAACCTTGGCCAAATAGATTGGACTCAGAATCAGAGGATTTTCTTGAGACGATCCAGGACTGTTTCCTAAGTCAACATATAACCGAACCTACCCGGGGTAATAATATTCTCGATTTAGTTCTGTCGAACAGAGAAAACCTCATTAGCAATGTCGAGGTAGGGAACGAACTTGCAAACAGCGATCACAAAGAAATTAGATTCTAGTTAGATTTTCAGGGTAGACGTAAGGAAAATTCCACTGAAGTACCAGATCTCAGAAGAGCAAACTTTGACAGTTTAAAGAGGCAGCTGAGAGAGGGGGTGTCGCGCTTGGCCGTGAACCAGACAGATGACACCGACCTGATAATGAGATCTGAGATTGCCGAGTTCCACGACAATTTAAATAATGAGTTACTTAATGCACAAAGGCAGAACACACCATACAAAAAACTCAGATCAGACAACAATGACCCTAAGTGGATAAATAATTATTTAAAGAACATCATTGGCCAAAGGAAGGCTATAGGTAGAAGGATAAATAGGTGGCGAGATTTACCTCCGGGATTATTATAGGGTATTGGCGAGTAGGGTTAAAACCGAGATAAGGAAAGCCAAGAGGAATAATGAGGTAAGGATAGCAAGGGAGGCGAAGACAAACCCCAAAGGATTCAACCAAATGTATCAAACTAAAACACGAGAAAAGATTGGACCAATACGGTCAAATACCGGCGAACTCACTGATAACAACAGACAAATGAGCAATAATTTGAATAAATATTTTTCAACAGTTTTCACCAACGAAAATTTAAACATCATACCCAGGGCACCGACTTTATTCAGAGATAGTGAAGAAAACAAATTAAGCGAGATAGTAGTGACTAGTAACGATGTTTGTAAGCAAATAGACAAACTAAAGCCAAATAAGTCATCTGGTCCCGATGAGATATTTGCCAGAGTATTAAAGGAATGTAAGGAAGAGCTTAGTATGCCCTTAGCAAAGTTGTTTAACATGTCCGTAAAAACAGGTGTAGTACCAGAATCCTGGACGATAGCGAATGTAATACCAATTTTCAAGAAGGGGGATAGATCACTACCCTCTAACTACCGCCCAATCAGTCAAACATCAATAGATAGGCAAATTACTGGAAGCAATCATTTCAAACTCTATTCGAAATCACCTGGAGAAGGGCAGATTGATCAATGATTCCCAGCATGGCTTCACAAGCGGATGTTCATGTCTAACAAATCTATTAACATTCTTTTCATCAGTTTTCGAATCTGTGGACGAGGGTCACAATTATGATGTGGTATATCTCGACTTTAGCAAAGCCTTCGAACAGAGTCCCCGACGAAAGACTAATTAGAAAAGTAGAAGCACATGGCATCAAAGGTAATATCCTTAATTGGATTAGGGCATGGTTACAGGACAGGAAACAGCTAGTGAGCATTAATGGCACTAAGTCCCTTTGGAGCAACCATCACAAGTGGAGTTCCCCAAGGTTCAGTACTTGGACCATTATTATTTATTATATACATAAACGACATAGATATCGGCATAGACAGCAACATAAGCAAATTTGCTGATGACACTAAAATAGGACGTGTTATTAAATCTGACGAGGACTCGGCAAAACTACAGGAAGATCTAAATAAATTTTTCGAATGGTCTGACAAATGGCAGATGAAATTCAACGTGGACAAATGTAAAGTGCTCAGTATAGGAGATGTAAACAGGGAAACCAGATGCCAGATGAACAACGATGTCATAGAGAAATCCGACTGCGAGAGAGATTTAGGAGTAATGATAAGTAGGAACCTTAAGCCAAGTAAACAATATGTTTTTGCTCATAACAAGGCTAATAAAGTACTTAGGTTCATAGAAAGGAGTGTTAGTTACAAGACTAGCGAGGTCATCCTAAAACTGTATCTTGCTCTTGTGAGACCACACCTGGATTACGCAGTTCAGTTCTGGTCACCGTATTACAGAATGGATATAGAATCCTTGGAAAGAATTCAGAGGAGAATGACAAGACTAATCCCGGGCATTAGGAACCTTGAGTATAGAGACAGGTTAAAGCATCTTAATTTGCACTCCCTCGAGAGACGTAGAGCGAGGGGCGACCTGATAGAGGTGTTTAAGTGGAAGGCAGGGCTAAACAAAGGGGACATTACAAAGGTACTCAAACTATCCAACCAGGAGCGAACTGGTATCAATGGTTTTAAATTAGACAAATTTAGATTTAGGAGTGAAATAGGTAAACACTGGTTTGGAAACAGAGTAGTGGATGAATGGAACAAGTTACCAAATATCATCATTAACTCGAATACGCTGAATAGCTTCAAACATTGGTTGGATGCTTATATGAGCAATAGGGGTTGGGTGTAAACGGGACTGCCCAGTATGGGCCAATAGGCCCGCTGCAGTTTCCTCCATTCTAATGTTCTCATGTTCTTACTTTGTAGTATGTGCTGGAATGCTGGAAAGTTTCAAAGGGAGGCTGGATAGATTCATGGATGATAGAGAGTGGTAGAAACTCTCGACAGGAGCTGCCATGCACAGGTCAACCGGCCTATTGCAGACTCCATATTTTCTTATGTTCTTATGTTCTTATGTATACAACTTGTGGGTATTATTTTCGTTGATGTTTTGCATTTTTCTAATCTTTGTTGACTGATTAGCTTTTAAGATTTATGCAGAGTTGGGGCTTTTCATGTCTATAAATAGCGAAAATATACAGACTTCCGTAGACATTAATTTTATCTTCACTTGTGCGATGCGGATTCTCCTTGTCAGGAAATCCCAGAACAATAGGAAATTTCCACAGCCTGAGATGCCAGTCCTTTCCACGTTACCTAACGTTGTTTCTCCTCTTCCCAACTTTCAACTTGCCTCTGCACATTTCCATGCCTTTTTTTAGTTCATGGGAACAAGTAGGGGTTATATAAGAACATAAGAACATAAAAATGGAGGAAACTGCAGCGGGCCTATTGGCCCATACTGGGCAGTCCCATTTACACCCAACCCCTATTACTCATATAAGCATCCAACCCATGTTTGAAGCTATCCAGCTTATTCGAGTTAACGATGATATTTGGTAACTTGTTCCATTCATCCACTACTCTTTTACCAAACCAGTGTTTACCTATTTCGCGCCTAAATATAAATTTGTCTAATTTAAAACCAATGTTACGAGTCCGCTCCTGGTTGGATAGTTTGAGTACCTTTGTAATGTCCCCTTTGTTCATCCCTGACTTCCGTTCATACACCTCTATCATATCGCCTCTCACTCTACGTCTCTCGAGGCAGAACACACATCTCAAGCTAAACCTTGCAGCCGACCTTGTTTGTAATCTACATTATGGTCGATAACGTAAACACCGTAAACTGAGTCACATCTAATATGGGAACAGAATAAAGATCTTCAGAGAACTGACAAATTAAATACATTACATTTATACAAAATGATATGCACAAACTTGTAAAACTATTCAATAACTGCCAAATGTTCCAGAAATATAGCAAAATTCTACGTATAATGGAAAACAAGCCACAACTCAATCATTATGTTGACAATATCTACTGTACAACTGTGGCTGTCCTGAGAGTCGTGGTTTACCCATTATATTATTGATAGTAGTGCAACAAGAGGGGGCAGCATTATAAAAAATCAACCAAACTCTAAGATTCATCTCCACCCGAACCACAGAAAAGCATTACATCATCAGTATAAAGTTCAATACAGGGAGACAAAATTTTCCTAGAATGTCAGGAATCACGATAAGGCTCTCTTATGGTATACTATAGAGTACTACCAGGACACAAATTTAGTGATAAAGAGATCTCCTCGTCTTTATTCACTGTTTTTGAGTTTGTGGAGCAGCAGTGTAGTGAGTGTTGGGTACACCAACATGTAGGGCGGTGCTCGCCTCGTGACGCAGTATTCAACAGTTCATTGACACAGGCCAGGACGAAAAAAAATCCTTCAAATAATTATCAATCTTCTTACATCATTTCATTTCATGGCTTATATAAGGATTTACACCCCCAGCTTATTTCTCCTGACCTAACCTAACCTAACCTAATCCCCTCAGGTAAGGTCGGGAGTTTAGGCATCAGGTGAAACAAGCTGGGGGGTTAATCTTCACGCGATTCCATTTCTCTAGCTAGGGAACTAAGAACTCATCTGAACTGGCTCACTTAACCAGTGCACCGAGTCTGAGATAAACTGACGTGTTACCTCATGCCCAATAAAGTAGAAATTGAATCCATGGAAATTAGAAGAGTCTGTGTCGTAGGTATCCAGAAGTGTTCTTGACGAACTCCATTGTTTAAATTAACCGAGTGTATTGGTGTCATTGGCGAGGTTGTGTTGTTCAGATGTGTGATGTCTGACATTTAATGGTGTACAGTATTATCCCGTGTGGCCTCTCCCACCACCCTGCTTAATCAGAGTTGTAAGAAATACCTTCCTTTCCCTCTCTTTCGTTTTCCTCCCGCTGCTCCACATTCATTTATTTGTTCTTATTCTCTCTCTCTCTCTCTCTCTCTCTCTCTCTCCCTCCGTTCTCAGTTTCTTTCCTCCCCTCCCAGTCCCTCCATGAGACGTCTCACTCAGGAAACTACAAGTCGAGGCCTCTGTTGTAGGTATTTGTCTTCTCTTCCTCCTCCTCTCCTCAAGTGAGAACTGCTGTATCTTGAAGTATAAGAAGAAATTAAGTATCACCGGCCAAAACACAAAAGACGAAGCTAAATACTGTCCATAGTGGTGAATTTGAGGACAAGCAAGCTAGGTATTATTGGTGAAATTGAATTTTGTCCTGCACAGCGGCGAGTTTATTGTGTAACCTATACTCGTCCTGTGAGCGGTAGCGCAAATGGATTACTGATTAGAAGTCACAAAGGGTGTTTATGACAGACCCCAGTAGTCAGTATAATATGGCATTGTTACAGAGTATTTCAAATACATTGTTAGTTTTGTTCTGTGCACAGAGGATGACTTATTAACAATGGCGTGAGTATAGCAGTGTGGGCACTCACTTTGTTATTCACATCTGCGTGACAAGTATTCAAGCACATTGTGTGTTTGGATCGATACATGGAAATTTACCTAGTTGTTAGTGTCTAGCAGAATGTGGGGGGAATTGATGGAAGTTGAGGAGAGTCGGAGAGTTGCAGCTGGGGGAGATGCCGGTCGGGGAGGGAGACGGAAGGGGTAGGATAGGGGGGGGGTCGCTATGTAGATTGTATGATTGCTTTATCTGCGCGTTAATCTTCCACATTAGCTCCGGACCTCCTAGCTGTAGATTGTAGGGGTGGCAACCCTGGCAGGGTCTCTAGAGGGGACAGTTCAAAAGATATCGAAGTCTTTAAACTACTAGGGGAACATATGGGCACGGGGGTGGAGGAGACTGCAGTGGGTGCGGGTAAACAAAGTAAAAGGTTACAGGGAAATAGTGTTAGGAATGATAACAAAGCTAAATTAGACAGCGAGTTAACACCTAAACTCGGTAAAGAGAGGACTCAGAACACACCTAGCCTAAATGTCTACTACGAAACAGTAGAAGTATGAGAAACAAAATGAATGATATTAGAGCCTTGGTATGTACCGAAAAATCGATATAATAGCATTCACTGAAACATGGATCAACCTAGACTCACGTGAGTTACCTGTCGAATACCAAATTGCGGATTACAAATTGTTCCATACGGATAGGCCGTCCAGGAAAGTAGGCGGAGTAGAAATCTATGTCAGGGATAATCTGAAGTGCGAAATAAATAAGGAAATAAAAACTGAGCGGAATACAGAAACAATGTGGATAGAATTAATCGACATTACGGAAAAATTAATCATAAGAGGAATCTCCAAATCTTGATACAGTTAATGAGCGACTTATCTGGGATTTTAACCTTGGCCAAATAGATTGGACTGACCTTACGGGTAACTCAGTATCAGAGGATTTCCTCGAAACGATGCAGGACTGTTTCCTAAGTTAACATATAACCGAACCCACCCTGGGTAATAATATACTCAATTTAGTTCTGTCTAACAGAGAAAACCTCATTACCAATGTCGAGGTAGGAACGAACTTGAAAACAGAGATCACAAAGAAATTAGATTCCAGTTAGATTTTCAGGTCAGACGTAAGGAGAATTCCATTAAAGTCCCAGATTTCAAAAGGGCAAACTTTGACAGTTTAAAGGGGCAGCTGAGATACCGGGTGTCGCGCTTGGGCGTGAACCTGACATATGACACGGACCTGATAACGAGATCTGAGGTTGCCGAGTTCCAAGACAATTTAAATAACGAGTTACTTAATGCACAAAGGCAGAACATACCATACAAAAAACTCAGATCAGACAACAATGACCCTAAATAGATAAATAATTATTTAAAGAACATCATTGGCCAAAGAAAGGCTATAGGTAGAAGGATAAAGCGTGGCGAAATTTACCTCCAGAATTATTATAAGATATTGGCGAGTAGGGTTAAAACCGAGATAAGGAAAGCCAAGAGGAATAATGAGGTAAGGATAGCAAGGGAGGCGAAGACAAACCCCAAAGGATTCTACCAAATGTATCAAACTAAAACACTAGAAAAGATTGGACCAATACGGTCAGATACCGGCGAGCTCACTGATAACGACTGAAAAATGAGCAATAATCTGAATAAATATTTTTCAACAGTTTTCACCACCGAAAATTTAAACATGATACCCGAGGCACCGACTCTATTCAGAGATAGTGAAGAAAACACACTAAGCGAGATAGTTGTGACTAGTAACAATTTTAATAAGCAAATAGACAAACTGAAGCCGAATAAGTCACCTAGTCCTGATGAGATATTTGCCAGAGTATTAAAGGAATGTAAGGAAGAGCTTAGTATGCCCTTAGCAAAGTTGTTTAACATGCCATTAAAAACAGGTGTAGTACCAGAATCCTGGAGGAGAGCGAATGTAATACGGATTTTCAAGAAGGGGGATAGATCACTATCCTCTAACTACCGCCCAATCAGTCTAACATCAATAGTAGGCAAATTACTGGAAGCAATCATTTCAAACCCTATTCGAAACCACCTGGAGAAGCACAAGTTGATCAATGATTCCCAACATGGCTTCACAAGCTGATATTCATGTCTAACTTATCTATTTACATTCTTTTCATCAGTTTTCGAATCGGTGGACGAGGGGCACAATTATGATGTGGTATATCTCGACTTTAGCAAAGCCTTCGACAGAGTCCCCCACGAAAGACTAATTAGAAAGGTAGAAGCACATGGCATCAAAGGTAATATCCTTAAATGGATTAGGGCGTGGTTACAGGAGAGGAAACAACGAGTGGGCACTAAGTCCCATTGGAGCAACGTCACTAGTGGAGTTCCCCAAGGCTCAGTACTCAGACCATTATTATTTATTATATACATAAACGATATAGATATCGGCATAGACAGCAACATAAGTAAATTTGCTGATGACACTAAAATAGGATGTGTTATTAAATCTGACGAGGACTCCGCAAAACTACAGGAAGATCTAAACAAATTTTTCGAATGGTCTGAAAAATGGCAGATGAAATTCAACGTGGACATATATAAAGTACTCAGTATAGGAGATGTAAACAGGGAAACCAGATATAGATGAACAACGATGCCATAGAGAAATCCGACTGCGAGAGAGATTTAGGAGTAATGATAAGTAGGATCCTTAAGCCAAGTAAACAATGTGTTTTTGCTCGTAACAAGGCTAATAAAGTACTTGGGATCATACAAAGGAGTGTTAGTTACAAGACTAGCAAGGTCATCCTAAAACTGTATCTTGCACTTGTGAGACCACACCTGGATTACGCAGTTCAGTTCTGGTCCCCGTATTACAGAATGGATATAGAATCCTTGGAAAGAATTCAGAGGAGAATGACAAGACTAATCCCGGGCATTAGGAACCTTGAGTATAAAGACAGGTTAAGGCATCTTAATTTGCACTCCCTCGAGAGACGCAGAGCGAGGGGCGACCTGATAGAGGTGTATAAGTGGAAGTCAGGGCTAAACAAAGGGGACATTACAAAGCTACTCAAACTATCCAACCAGGAGCGAACTCGTAACAATGGTTTTAAATTAGACAAATTTAGATTTAGGGGTGAAACAGAGTAGTGGATGAATGGAACAAGTTACCAAATATCATCATTAACTCGAATACGCTGAATAGCTTCAAACATAGGTTGGACGCTTATATGAGCAATAGGGGTTGGGTGTAAATGGTACTGCCCAGTATGGGCAAATAGGCCCGCTGCAGTTTCCTCCATTCTTATGTTCTTATGTTCTTATGTAGTGGGTGAATGGAACAAGTTACCAAATATCATTATTAAATCGAATACGCTGGATAGTTTCAAACATAGGTTGGATGCTTATGTGAGCAATAGGGTTTGGGTATAAACGGGACTGCCCAGTGTGGGCCAATAGGCCCGCTGCAGTTTCCTCCATTCTTATGTTCTTATGTTCTTATGATGGAGGTGGATCAGAGGTGTCGGCAGTCAGGATGAGGGTGGTCTTGCTGTCGCCGGGTGTATGAGCTGGGACGATGAGAGGGTGGGTCGTGGGTGAACAGACTCAGCCGGAATTTCGCGAAACTTTACTTTATCCTCTTTTCCATTTGTCGATCATGTCCCTGTTGGCAAGTACTTGGCATTGTACTAGTTCCAGAATGCCTCTATACCGGCACCAGTGTTGGTCAAGTCTGGTCTTGAATGAGCTCACCCTGGGTGCTGTCACAAGTTGAGTTCACAACATTCTGGCAGGCTGTTCCAAGAGTTCACAACTCTCAACTTGTACGGACTAACACACTTTCTATCTGTCTATCAATACTATGTATGTATGTATGTATTTAGTATGTACCTGTATGTATGTGCAACCTGTGGTGTAACGGCCAGTATTCTTGGCTCGCAAGTTATCGACCGTGTTCGATCCTCGGGGAGGGTGAAAGTATGAGCAAGTTTCTTTACGCCATTTGCCTATGTCTACCCAGCAGCAATTGGGAACCTGGATGTAAATCGAATTGCCGGTCGTAATCCGGATAATGGTTAGCCAGTTGGATAGTTGCCCGGTCTTCTCGGGCTATTCCTTGACACTAGGCTGTGGTTGTTGTGTTGGCGACAGCTTCTACACCTTAAAGTTGGCTTAAACAAATTCATGCCTAGGTGGCCCTAGGGCCGGCCACCCTTGTTATACGAAGGGCAACCGATAATATTATGTATGTATGTTCCTGTGTGATTTTATCAAGTATGTATGAATGAATGTATAAAGTGGAGACACATGTAATTGAGGTGAAATTCTAAAATGGATTAGGGTATGGTTATCAGACAGGAAACAAGAGTCGGTTTTAATGTCATATTCTGATCGGGGTAATGTCACTAGTGATGAGTGGCGTATCCCAAGGCTCAGTACTTGAACCATTGCTGTTTATTATATACATTAGGAACATAGATAAAGGCAATGACGATACAAAAATAGGGCATATAATTATTTTACAGTAGTCTAAAAAAAAGATGACATGCAATATGATGTGGAAAATGTTAAGTCTATGGCTGGGGAGTGGAAATACAAGAACCAGATATCAGTTGAACAACGCAGATAGCTAAATTAAAGGGTGTGGCTGCTGTGTTTCCGACATGTTCTTCACCTTAAACAAATTCACGCCTAGGTGGCAACCTTCATCTTTCTATCTAGTGATTCTATCCTGCACAATATACAGTAAAGGAGTATCACAGTAGTCAGACAGGGGCGAGAACCAGGAGACGGCGGCGGTGAATGACCTCCCAGCTGTCAGAGAGAGTGCGAGCGTCCTTACTCTCTTGTGACCGATAAACAGAAACAGACTAACAGGCACAGAAGTATAGGCTGATAGAAGGACATAGACAGATAGATACTGAAGATAAAGACATAAGTATGGGTAGAGAGGGAAAAAGGCGAAATAGAGAGAAAGAAATATACAAAGCTTAGGAATTTTAGTACAGGAGCGAGGAGGGGGCAGGGAGGGAGGGGCGAGAGGCTTGGGAGGTAGAGGAAGTTGCCCTAACACACCATTAGCTCAGCTAGGCGGTCAACCCGCCCTATCTTACCTAATCCTAAATTTCTTCAATTTCCGTACTATAACTTCCTTCCCCCACCTCTAATCTTCCTTCACCCTTCCTTTCTCTACAAAAAAAACAAAGTTGGAGAAAGGGAAGAAGGAGGGATATGAAGCTAATTGGGAGGTAAAGAAGGGAGGAGACAAAGGCTGGACTGTGAGACAGGCTAAGCTTGGAACATAGGACTGGGCTAGGAGACACAGGCTGGGCTAGGAGACACAGGCTGGGCTAGGAGGCACAGGCTGGGCTAGGAACATAGGACTGAGCTAGGAGACAGGCTAGCCTAGGAAACATAGGACTGGGCTAAGAGACACAAGCTGGGCTCGGAAGCATAAGACTGGGCTAGGAGACACAGGCTGGGCTAGGAAGCATCCGAGAGGGCTAAGAACATAAGAACATAAGAATGGAGGAAACTGCAGCGTGACTAATGGCCCATAATAGGCAGTCCCGTTTACACCCAACCCCCTATTGTTCATATAAGCATCCAACCTATGTTTGAAGCTATTCAGCGTATTCGAGTTAATGATGATATGTGGTAACTTGTTCCACACATCCACTACTCTGTTTCCAAACCAGTGTTTACCTATTTCACGCCTGAATCTATATTTGTCCAATCTAAAACCATTGTTCCGAGTTCGCTCCTGGTTGGATAGTTTGAGTACGTTTGTAATGTCCCCTTTGTTTAGCCCTGCCTTCCACTTATACACCTCTATAAGGTCGCCCCTCGCTCTACGTCTCTCGAGGAAGTGCAAATTAAGATGCTTTAACCTGTCTCTATACTCAAGGTTTCTCATGCCCGGGATTAGTCTTGTCATTCTCCTCTGAATTCTTTCCAAGGATTCAATATCCATTCTGTAATACGATGACCAGAACTGAGCTGCGTAATCCAGGTGTGGTCTCACAAGAGCAAGATACAGTTTTAGGATGACCTCGCTAGTCTTGTAACTAACACTCCTTTGTATGAACCCAAGTACTTTATTAGCCATGTTACAAGCAAAAACACATTGTTTACTAGGCTTAAGGTTCCTACTTATCATTACTCCTAAATCTCTCTAGCAGTCGGATTTCTCTATGGCATCGTTGTTCATCTGGTATCTGGTTTACCTGTTTACATCTCCTATACTGAGTACTTTACATTTGTCTAAGTTGAATTTCATCTACCATTTTTCAGACCATTCGAAATTTTTTTTTAGATCTTCCTGTAGTTTTGCGGAGTCCTCGTCAGATTTAATAACACGTCCTATTTTAGTGTCATCAGCAAATTTGCTTATGTAGATGTCTATGCCGATATCTATGTCGTTTATGTATATAATAAATAATAATGATCCAAGTACTGAGCCTTGGGGAACTCCACTTGTGACGTTGCTCCAATGGAACTTAGTGCCATTAATGCTCACTCGCTGTTTCCTGTCCTGTAACCACGCCCTAATCCATTTAAGGATATTACCTTTGATGCCATGTGCTTCTACCTTTCTAATTAGTCTTTCGTGGGGGACTCTGTCGAAGGCTTTGCTAAAGTCGAGATTTACCACATCATAATTGTGCCCCTCGTCCACCAATTCGAAAACTGATGAAAAGAATGTTAATAGAATAGTTAGACATGAACGTCCTCTTGTAAAGCCATGCTGGGAATCATTGATCAATCGGTGCTTCTCCAGGTGATTTAGAATAGAGTTTGAAATGATTGCTTCCAGTAATTTGCCTACTATTGATGTTAGACTGATTGGACGGTAGTTAGAGGATAGTGATTTATCCCCCTTCTTGAAAATCGGTATTACATTCACTATCCTCCAGGATTCTGGTACTACACCTGTTTTTAAGGACATGTTAAACAACTTTGCTAAGGGCATACTAAGCTCTTCCTTACATTCCTTTAATAATCTGGCAAATATCTCATCGGGACCAGGTGACTTATTAGGCTTTAGTTTGTCTATTTGCTTACTAACATCGTTACTAGTCATTACTATCTCGCTTAATTTGTTTTCTTCACTATCTCTGAATAGAGTCGGTGCCTCCGGTATCATGTTTAAATTTTCGGTGGTGAAAACTATTGAAAAATATTTATTCAAATTATTGCTCATTTCTCTGTCGTTATCAGTGAGCTCGCCGGTATCTGACCGTATTCGTTCAATCTTTTCTTGTGTTTTAGTTTGATACATTTGGTAGAATCCTTTGGGGTTTGTCTTCGCCTCCCTTGCTATCCTTACCTCATTAATCCTCTTGGCTTTCCTTATCTCGGTTTTAACCCTACTCGCCAATACCATATAATAATCCTGGAGGTAAATTTCGCCACGATTTATCCTTCTACCTATAGCCTTCCTTTGGCCAATGATGTTCTTAAAATAATTATTTATCCATTTAGGGTCATTGTTGTCTGATCTGAGTTTTTTGTATGGTATGTTCTGCCTTTGTGCATTAAGTAACTCATTATTTTAATTGTCATGGAACTCGGCAATCTCAGATCTCGTTATCAGGTCGGTTGCATCTGTCAGGTTCACGGCCAAGCGCGACACCCCGTCTCTCAGCTGCCTCTTTAAACTGTCAAAGTTTGCCCTTCTGAAATCTGGTACTTTAGTGGAATTTTCCTTACGTCTGCCCTGAAAATCTAACTGGAATCTAATTTCTTTGTGATCTCTGTTTGCAAGTTACTTCCCTACCTCGACATTGCTAATGAGGTTTTCTCTGTTTGACAGAACTAAATCGAGTATATTATTGCCCCGGGTGGGTTCGGTTATATGTTGACTTAGGAAACAGTCCTGGATCCTCTCGAGAAAATCCTCTGATTCTGAGTTACCCGTAAGGTCAGTCCAATCTATTTGGCCAAGGTTAAAGTCGCCTACTATACAGACTTTGTTGTGTATGGAAGCCCTGCGCATTTCATCCCAGATAAGTCGCTCATTGACTCTATCAAGATTGGGAGGTCTATATATTATTCCTGTGATTAATTTTTCCCTACCGTCGATTAATTCTATCCAAATTGTTTCTGTATTCCTCTCAGTTTTTATTTCCTTATTCATTTCACACTTCAGATTATCCCTAACATAGATTGCTACTCCACCTCCTTTCCTGGTCTGCCTATCGGTATGGAACAATTTGTAACCCGCAATTTGGTATTCGACCGGTAACTCACGTGAGTCTAGGTTGATCCATGTTTCAGTGAATGCTATAATATCGATTTTTTCGGTACACACCAAGGCCCTAATATCATCCATTTTGTTTCTCATACCTCTACTGTTGTCGTAGTAGACATTTAAGTTAGTCGTGTTCTGAGTCCTCCCCTTACCGCGTTTAGTTTTAAACTCCCTGTCTAATTTAGTTTTGTCATCATTCCTAACACTATTTCCCTGTAATCTTTCACTTTGTTTACCCGCTCCCACTGCATTCTCCTCCACCCCCTTGCTCATATGTTCTCCTAGGAGACACAGGCTGGGCTAGGAAGCATAGCACTGGGCGAGGAGACACAGGCTGGGCTAGGAAACATAGGACTGGGCTAGGAGACATAGGCTGGGCTAGGAAACATAGGACTGGGCTCGGAGACACAGGATGGGCTAGGAAGCATAGGACTAGGCTAGGAGACACAGGCTGGGCTAGGAGGCACAGGTTGGGCTAGGAGGAACAGGCTGGGCTAGGAAACATAGGTTGGGCTAGGAGACACAGGTTGGGCTAGGAGGCATAAGCTGGGCTATTAGACACAGGCTGGGCTAGGAGGCACAGGTTGGGCTAGGAGGCACAGGCTGGGCTAGGAGGCACAGGACCATGAGACGCCTGACTTGCTTGTTATCTCCATGAGGTCATAACCTACCCAGGTAGTGTTTGAGATGACTGTATTTACGTGTGATATGTTCGTTATGAAGTGTGTGAGTGTGTGTGTGTGTGAAGAAGGAAAAGAAGAACAAAGAACGCCCCAGAAAACCCAGCACAACGTCTGTATTCATCATAAAAAAAGAAAGACACTCTTGCAGTTTCCCGGCAGCTGTCTTTATACAACATTTGATTTCTCTCACAGACACACCAAGAAGAATTTTATCACCGGGTCACCTAAAAAAAAAGAGCTTTTTTAAGTTTAACAAATTTATTGGCAGAGCTTGAAGTACAGTTTGTCTATTCTGAGTAATTCAGTCAGGTCTTGACACTGAGGGTGGTATCACTTCTCACTGTCACGCAGGACAGAGGTTCACGCACAAAGAAATACATCATATTCATAAAGAACTATAAATGTATATAGGTCAGATTCATATGGATAATGTCACTGTTCACTGGCATGCAGGACAGAGGTTCGTACACAAAGATTTGCATCATATTCATTGACAGTACATATTAGGGTGTGTCAATTTTGTCAACATGTTAAAAATCAAATTTGGTAGTCAAAATATTGTGCCTCTTTATGTCTAAACTTGAGATTAGCAAACAAAAATGAATTGAAATAACCCTCACCTACATCAATTATACCTTAAAGTTTCAAATATCAGTATTTCAACAAATTAATGAGACTTGATTAGAATTATTCACTTGATATTAACTAATCTCATGTAAGCATATGGATTATGGAGTATTTTATGGTTCTATAGCTTGTGTACAATATGCATGTCAGAACATGAACATGAACAGGCTCTCCGTGTGGGACAGTTTAATTCTTGTTTTGACTTGTACCAAGCGTGAGGATAAGGCGCCCGGCTCACTCTCCTTCTAGATATCATAGACGGTGGTTTGCTCTCATTGCACTTGCACCTACTCTACCAGACGAATTCTACATTTTAATTATTGTAAGTAGGGCATATTGATTGTCGCAGTTACTTATATCATTGTATGAAACATTATGTTCTAAGAAATTATTATGTTATTTCTGTTACAGCATTTTTGATAAACAAATTGATATTTTTTGAAACAACAATTGAATTATGAAACATTGAAATATTTTTCTATTTGTCAGATAGTGTGAAGATGTCAAAATTGAAGACAAGAAGTCAGTTGTCAACCCACTTGAGCCTGCTAGTTGGTAAAGGGAAGGAGCTTCCTGTATCAGAACTTCCAACAGTGAGAGACATGCTAAGATTAGGGTTACTCCTTCGAGAAAAAAATGCAAAGGACAGAAGGAACTATACAGATAAAGAACTCATAAATGACATGATAGTCCCTCTTCTGCATCAATGGACAAAAGCTAATGCACTATTCAAACCACCTGTGATTAATCAGTGTCGAACTATTGAGCTAAAACTAACGAAATTATGGCACAAAGCAGTTGAAACATCACTTGGTAAAGGAAACTTGGCCAGGAAAAATGAATTTCTGCACACACTTGATACTCTGTTTGACATTTTGACCTGCAAGTGCTCCATACAATTATGTTCTGAATCCAACTGTTCTCACTCAGGTAAGAGAGAAAATAATTCCCACATTGATTGTGGTTGTCCTCGTGAAAATAAGATCCCTGTTTTAGAGCTTGAATTTATAAAGGCACAGAGGACAAAGGCAGAAGGCCAAGGAAGTATGCAAATGGGTTCAATAGATTATTCAGAAACAAAGAAGCAGATTGCTAATGCCAAGAAGAGAGAACAAATCCGAGAGAGGGAACAAAAGAAGAAAATGAAGAGTGAAGAAGCCATCCAAAGAGAGGAAGAGCTGTGTCAAGATGTTTATCACTTCTTTGATAGTTCTTCTGATGAACAGGAAGCAACATCAGATGATAGTTCCAAAGAGCCATCTGAACCTTTACCAAAGAAAATGAAATACAACACAAGAAATATTTCAAACATTGCTTTAGCTAGTATTCGCCACCATGCTGGACTTCGTGAGGCTGCAGAAATTGCAACTGCTGCTTGGATAGATGCAGGCCTCATCAGCCGAGAGGATGTATCTTTGGTGATAGATCATAATAAAATTAGAAGAGCACAAGAAAAAATAATGAAGGAAATATCTGATCAGCATGAAAAAGATTTAAGCGAGGGAGGGCTCTCCTGTCTTTTGTTTGATGGAAGAATAGATGACACAAAAGTTTTGCTAGAAGTAGAGGGAGTGAACAGAAAGTTTCCAGGTCTCATCAAAGAAGAACACTACTCTGTCTGTTCTGAGCCTGGTGGTCGGTTTTTGTTTCACTTTGCTCCCGAAACTGAAGTAGAAGGGAAGAAACATGCAGAGGTCATTGCTGATCATATTTTATGTTGGGTTCAGGAGAGAGGACTTGGCAGTTCACTGCAGGCTGTTGGTGGAGATTCAACTGCAGTGAACACCGGATGGCAGGGGGGTGTAATGACGCATTTAGAGAAAAAACTAGGAAGAAGACTTGTTTGGAGTGTATGTGATTTACATACAGGCGAGCTACCTCTTCGTCATCTCATCCAGGAACTTGATGGTCCTACAAAGAGCAACAACAAGTGGTCAGGTCCCCTTGGCATCATGCTGGATGAAGCAACACAACTAGAAATAAATACAACCTTTCCAAAGGTCGAAGTTGGCCCTCCCCTTCCGGCGTTGTCTGAAGGAGTCATCAAAGATCTCAGCACAGATCAATCCTATACTTATCGTATTGCCCAAGCAATAAGATCAGGAGAAGTGCCTCAGTCATTGGCTCTCTTGGACATTGGACCTGTCAGTCACAGCCGTTGGTTAACTACAGCTCTTCGTTTCTGCAGGATTTGGATTTCCAAACACGAATTGAAGGGCAAAGTGCTGAAGAATTTGAGGTTAATTGTTGAATTTATTATTGGAGTTTATCTTCCCCAGTGGTTTAGTGTGAAACTTAATCCTATGTGGGTGGATGGGCCCAATCACCTTTTGTTTCAATTGCAGCTAGTAAGAACACAGAGGAAGGTAGTGAGGGACATCGTGTTACCTGTGGCAAGAAGGTCCGCTTGGTATGCTCGATCAGAAGCAGTTTTGCAAGCAATGCTTTGCAGTCAATGTACCAATCTCCGAACCGAGGCTGTAGAAGTCATTCTAAAGATTAGAGGAACGCTAATAGATGACGACCAGTTGGGAGACTGTTCGTTTCATTCAAGAAAAGTTCCCCCAATAAACGGCAATGCCACCAAATTGTCAGAATTGGTTGACTTGAGTTTGGAAGTCTTAGAGCCACCATTGACAACAAGTCTAACTAGCCAAGAATTGAGAAACCTTAAAGAGACTCCAATGCAGGTGCCGAAGTGGCCGTCCCACACTCAAAGTGTGGAGAGATATGTGAAAATGGTCACAGAAGCAGCGGGCCATGTTTACAGCCACGAGAGGCGAGAAGGCTACATCAAAGCACAAATAGCAAGCAGACTACTGATGACAAGAAACCAAAGCAAAGAGAGTATGAAGGCATTGGTTGCTTTCAAATAGACTACGGATAATAAAATATAATAATTTGAAACTTGAAACAGTAACATGTGTGCAAACGCTGGTTATGTTATAAATTCACAAATATGTACATTTAAAAATCCATTTGATGTAGGTAGGACTTATTATAAAAAAAAAATTATGCCAGAATATTGTTTTGCATGCTTAAAGACTACAATAAATTGCTACCAAATTACTCGATTTTCAATTTAGCCAGTTCACCCCCTAAATTGACACACCCTAGTACATATACATCACCTTCGTTCACAAAGACGCGGAGGGGGTGTTGCCCTCTTCTGTCAAGATGACCTACGCCCGTCACGCCTGTTTGTTCAAGTCCCAGCAGATGTGGAAGCATTATGGGTACGTGTCGTGCTACGGGCCCACCGGCGCAACACTGCTTCCATCATAATCTGTGTGGCATACCATCCGCCTCGATCACCCACCAGAGACACTCTTATCAATCATCTCATCACCACCTCAGACCACCTCAGAGTTAGGTACCCCATGTGCCAAGTTAGTATTATGTGGGGATTTAAATGAAGTTGACACCACTGATATCCAGGACCAGCTATCACTATCACAAGTCGTGACCTTCCCCATACACGGTCAAAATACCCTTGACCTTATCTTAACTGACTTAGCGGACCAGTACCAACCACCTCAACCAATGCCTCCTATCGGGTGTAGCACACACTTATCAGTGCTCTGGTCCCCAGCTGCCACTCCCACTCAAGTACAGAGACCCTACATCAAGACCTACAGGCCGATTACTGACTCTGCAGTGCGCCTATTCGGGCAGTGGATAGTTCACCATCCCTGGACTGAAGTACTTAGCGTGGATGACGTGGAAACCAAATGGATAAATTATACCAACACCACCACGCAAGCTCACCACCACTTCTTCCCCGAGAAGTCCGTCAGATCTCACCCAGCTGACTTGCCCTGGATCACACCTCGGATCAAAAGACTTATGCAACAGAGAGACAGAGCCTTTCATCTCAATGACCACATCCGCTACAGGTCACTTCGCAACCGAGTCATCCGCGAAATACGCACTGCAAAGAAGTCCCACTACCCAACCAAATTACAACACCTGAAGCAGACCAACATCAGTCAATGGTATGGTAAGCTTAAAGAACTCTGTGGACTAAACAATAAGACACACCCCCTCCCCTTCCTTAGCCATCTCACTAGTGTTGACGCAGCTGAGCAAACAAATAACCATTTCGCTACTATATGCCAGACGCTCCCACGGCTTGACACAACAACTCTCCCTGCTTACCTACCAGCCCCCCTTCCCACTGACTTAGTAGAAGAATTTGACGTAGCAAAACGCCTGGACAAACTAAAATTAAAACGCTCTACCACCCCCATTGACTTACCAATGAAACTCTTCAAGGAGTTCTCCCCGGAGCTTGCTAAACCCCTCTGCTCCATCATCAATGCTTCTCTCAGTCAAGCCAGATGCCCAGCTGACTGGAAGACCTCTTATGTATCACCAGTGCCCAAGTCAACCAGCCCACAATCCTTAAATCAGCTACGACCTATTGCAATCACCCCAATACCCAGCCTAATCTGTGAAAGTTTTGTGTTCGACTGGGCTTATGCTGATATTGCAGGAGTCGTAGACCCTCAGCAATTTGGCAACATGAAAACTTCCTACACCACTCACTGTCTTGTCAGCTTTCTCGATTACATATACCGCCATCTCGAGAAACGAAAAACGTCTGTAGCTGTCGCCTTCATTGATTTCACTAAAGCGTTCGACCTAGTCGACCACAATATAATCATCAACAAAGCTATTGACCTCGGGCTTCGAAGAAGCCTCATACCATGGCTTACAGACTTCCTCAGTGACCGACGCCAAGCTGTACGCTTCCGAGGGGCTGTCTCCACCTTTCAGTCACTCACCTGTGGCGCCCCCCAAGGCACCAAGATGGGACCACTCTGCTTCCTTATGCTCATCAATGATGCCCTAAGAGAAACCCCTGCTCGCTGGAAATATGTCGACGACTCCACCATTGGGATCAGCGTCAACAATTCTGCTCCCAACTATACCGCCCTTCAGGATTTATTGAACAGTCTCCAAAACTGGGCCACCAACAACCATGTCACCATCAACCATACCAAGACCATGGTTATGCACATCAACCTCTCCTCCGACATTGTCCCACCTCCTTCCATTACTCTAGGTCCGAACACACTCCAGGTTGTAGATTCCACGAAGCTCCTCGGCGTCACCATAGACAACAAACTAAATTGGAAACCACACGTCAATGAAGTTGTCAAATCCTCCAGTTTCCGTCTCCACCTCCTCCGCCGACTCAAGTCCCTCGGAGTTCCTGCACACGAGCTCCTCAGTGTTTACACAACATTCATACTTCCCAAGCTCACCTATGCCTCCCCCACCTGGCCTTCCTCCCTAAATGCCACACAACGTAAACACCTAGAAAAAGTACAAAAGAGGGCATGCAAGATTATTCTCTCCCCCTCCTACTCCACATATCAAGAAGCGCTCAACACACTGACCCTTTCGACTCTCACTGACCATCACCACGACCTCATCTGCAAATTTGGTAAGAAGCTTCTACACTATCCCCGACACCGGCTCCTACTACCACCTGAGATCCCTTGTCCGAGAATTGCTGTTCGACACCACAACCGCATCCAGCCCATACGTGCACGAACTGATCGCTATAAGAACAGCCCAGTCCCAACCATTGTAAAAATTATCAACAACTTGTAATACTGTAACACTGTCACTATGTTGAAATGAACTGTAGTTTGAGCTTTTCCCCATCTAAGTTATTATATGTCTTATTTGTGTCACTTATGTTACTTGTATATTATTTGTAATTCGTAACCCATTCCCCAAATATGTAACTGTATATTTTCAGCCTTCTGGCTGCCAAGCTGCTTCAATAAACCGTTAATTATTATTATTATTATTATTTATATACATACATATGCGTATATACATACACATGTACATGTACACGTACATGTACATGCACACACGCACACATACATACATATACGTCGGTCAGATTCATGTGGGTAATGTCACTTTTCACTGCCATACAGGACAGAGGTTCGTACACAAAGAATGCATCATATTCATTAACACTGCATATAGGTCAGATTCATGTGGGTAATGCCACTGTTCACTGCCACGCAGGACAGAGGTTCGTACACAAAGAAGGAGCTTGAGCAAAACACTGAAGTAAAAATGCATAAAATATAGGTGCCAGATTTTCAGTTTGAAATTATGTTTTATTTTAGATTACGTAAAGATTAGCCTCATCTCAGTTAATTTCACCTGATATTTGAACATCCAAACGCGTTAGGGTGATTAATCGTTATGTGAAATAAGCTGATGGCGCCTAATCTTCAGAGGATCTCAATTTAGATCCTTTCCTACATATCAAATGACGAAGAGAGAGTAACAGGTGAGCATCAGTGAATCCAGGATGTGCTGTTGATGTCTTAAAATGGAGTCTCACGTCTGTACACAAACAAAGATAACAGCGAGTTAACATACCAGATTTTGCCCTCCTAAGACGACGGCAAACACTGATAGCTGACGAATAACATGTTAGCTTATCTGAAGAATAGTTTAGGTTGTTGTGACCACAGCCGAGTCATCATTCCTGGCTAATGGAAGATAGAGCTTGACCTGAACACATCGGTGTGAATGATAAGAACTTAGAATAGAGTAAACTGCAGCGGGCATTGTTGGCCTAACTATGCCTTCCCATATCGTTTATATATCAGTCCGACCTATGTTTGAAACTTCCCATAGTGCCAGCGTGTTCGAGTTAATAGTAGTGTTAGATAATTTATTCCACTCGTCCGCAACTCTATTCCCAAACCAGTAATTACCTATCTCCTGCCTAAATCTAAATTTTCTAATTTAATATCATTGCTACGAGTTCGCTCTTGGTTAGATTGTTTAAGTACCTTTGTTGAAGAGGCACAGCGGGGTCAGAACACATACTTTGTGGAATACATAAACTTTCTAATTTGACTGTCATGGAATTTTTTTAACACTAGCCTCGTAACTTTTGTCCATTAAAGTGATTGATTTTTGTAACGTTACTAGTGAGGTACACAACCCTGGTGCACCTCACTAACAAGACCAATAGCATCATGCCTCTTAATCTTTCTCCCTCGGTGCTATCTATCCAAAGTAGCGCTATCATGCCTCTGTTTCTATCCACTGTTCTCTTATTCCATGCATTCAACTCTGGTATCACTGATTTGGTGCTTATGTGGGTCTGGTCTGCCTTCACTACTTCCCTCGCCAATAGAAAATCCCATTTACGTCTTATCTTTGTGACTGTCATTCCTTTCTCTCAGCACCACACCACGTCGGAATTAGCTGAGGTGACGCCCCCTCCCCCCTTTACTTAAAATCGTGTAAATTTCCCAATTTCTACATATACTCGTCTATATGTATTGTATATGTGTATGTAATGACACGAAAGGTATATACGAGAGGAAGACAGCAGTGGGTGTCTGGGACGAGAACAGGTTTGGGCGACCTTCAACATTGGCGACTCACCTGCTGCCGCGCCACATACCTGACGAGGAGAGAGAGAGAGAGAGAGAGAGAGAGAGAGAGAGAGACTTTAAATTAGGGAGAATGTGAAATATGAAACTGAGACAAAGAGAATCTGCTTACATGTCAACGCAAAGTGCCAGATCATGTTTAGGTGCACGAGCCGTTGAACAAATGCATTTCAACAGCTCCCAACTTATCCTAACACAACCTTATTATCTTAACTCTTCCTACCACTCGCTATACCGAATTCTAACTTAAGCTAACTTTATTGTATCCGATCCCTAACTTAGTGTAAGTTAACCAAACTTATCTCGACATAACTAAACCCTACCCTGACTTAGCCTAAATCTAAGTTGATCTAATTCTAACTTGTCGTAACTCAACCTAAAGCTACTTAACCTAATATAACCCAGCCCTAACTCAGTGTAACACCGTAACAGCCTAATCTAGCTTGATCTAGGCGAACTAAACTAAACCCTGACTTTACCTAACTCAAACTCCTAACTCGTGTTAACACTAACTTAGTAGATTATCTCCACTAAGCCCTTCACTACGTGGACGCCACTTTGATTATTTTATTTGGTTAACAGTTGGTTAAGGCACCGAGAGGATCCCTACAGTACACAAGTGGTTAATCTAACTAATGTCACCTAATTTTAATATAACCAAATCTTAACAAAACATAATCGAACCTAATTCTAACTTTACCTAACTAAACTTAATCTAGCCTAACCTAACCTTACCTTAATTTGATGTAACCATAATTGACCTTAATTCTAACTTAACATAAGGTAATTTTAACTTAACGGTAATCAACCTTAACATATAACCCTCGTTTAACATAACTTTTAACTTAATGTAACACTAGTCTAACCTAAATCTAACTGTACCTAACTATTCAAATTTAGTTAAACTACAATGCACAATTAAAATTAACTTAATCTAACTTAACATATTTGAACTAACCCCAAGCTAACCTAGCAAGTTATCAGAACTAACAGGAGCTTGACCTAGTGATAATGTGTTCAGGATTTTCCCTTAAATTTATTTACGTTCATTTGACTGTGTTTTTTGTACAGTTATGTCCAGTGGATTTGACCAGGTGGGATTTATGTCTATTGAAATTGGCCAGGTGAGATTTTTTCCCCGGTAGATTTGACCAGATGAGGTCTTTGTCCACTGAAGAATAAATGCCCGATAGAAAACAAATCAGGACGGAATTATTTAGTCTAGTGAGGAGAATTGTCTAATGAATAACTGTGTGGCGTTGGGGAGGGGAGGGGTTGTCTCTGTACGCAAATGAAAAAATAAAGGAAAAAAACGTACTAAAATAACTTCTCTCCAAATGTAGTCAAGGAGACGCACACACTGAAGGCTAAAGGTCACGATAAGACTGGAGAAGAATGTGTCCTATACCCGTACTAGACCAACGAAGTCAGTTGCTGTATTCAAGGTTTCGTCACGTCCTGTACCCGCGGTTTGGTCACCACCTGTGTGTTCAGTTCCTGTAGTTGGTGTTAAGTGTCAAAGGCCTCGGTTTGTATGTACTTCTTTGTCGTTATCTCTCTCTCTCTCTCTCTCTCTCTCTCTCTCTCTCTCTCTCTCTCTCTCCCCTCTTACTGATCTCTTTCGCTTACTGTGTCTTTCACTTGTCAACTCTCCTCTCTTCTCTTCTCTTTGTTTAGTTGTAATTGTCTCTTTCTCTCTCTCTTTTCCTTCCACCTTTAGCACTTTTTTCTTGTCTCCCGCTCTTTCTACCTCCTTCTTTCTTCTTGTTATCTTTGTATTTTCCTCCTTCTTCATCTCTTTCCACATAATTTTCTCGTCATCTCTCTCTTTCACTGTAGCGATAGCAAAGCACCACCATGCGCAGCACGTGAAGAGTAACCTAATTACATTTCGGGCAAGTCTTAAAACCGAGCTACGGAACCCCCAAACCACCGAACCCCTGAACCAGTAAACATCTGCATCAGTAAAATCTTCATCAGTAACATCTGTAACAGTAAACATTTTCATCAATAAACATCTTCAGCAGTAAACATCTTTAACATTAAACATCTGTAACAGTAAACATCTGCAACAGTAAATATCTTCATCAGTAAACATCGTCATCAGCAAACATATTCATCAGTAAATATCTTCATCAGTAAACATCTGTAACAGTAAAAATCTGTAACAGTAAACATCTGTAACAGTAAACATCTCCATCAGTAAACATCTTCATCAGTAAACATCTGTAACAGTAAACATCTACATCAGTAAACATCTTCATCAGTAAACATCTGTAACAGTAAACATCTACATCAGTAAACATCTGTAACAGTAAACATCTGCATCAGTAGGCAGACCAGGAAAGGAGGCGGAGTAGCAATCTATGTTAGGGATAATCTGAAGTGTGAAATAAATAAGGAAATAAAAACTGAGCGGAATACAGAAACAACTTGGATAGACTTAATCGACGGTAGGGAAAAATTAATCACAGGAGTATTATATAGACCTCCCAATCTTGATAGAGTCAATGAGCGACTTATCTGGGATGAAATGCGCAGGGCTTCCATACACAACAAAGTCTGTATAGTAGGCGACTTTAACCTTGGCCAAATAGATTGGACTGATCTTACAGGTAACTCAGAATCAGAGGATTTTCTCGAGACGATCCAGGACTGTTTTCTAAGTCAAGATATAACCTAACCCACCCGGGGTAATAATATACTCGATTTAGTTCTGTCAAACAGAGAAAACCTCATTAGCAATGTCGAGGTAGGGAACGAACTTGCAAACAGTGATCACAAAGAAATTAGATTCCAGGTAGATTTTCAGGGCAGACGTAAGGAAAATTCCACTAAAGTACTAGATTTCAGAAGGGCAAACTTTGACAGTTTAAAGAGGCAGCTGAGAGAAGGGGTGTCGCGCTTGGCCGTGTACCTGACAGATGACACGGACCTGATAACGAGATCTGAGATTGCCGAGTTCCACGACAATTTAAATAGTGAGTTACCCAATGCACAAAGGCAGAACATACCATACAAAAAACTCAGATCAGACAACAATGACCCTAAGTGGATAAATAATTATTGAAAGAACATCATTGGCCAAAGGAAGGCTATAGGTAGAAGGATAAATCGTGGCGAAATTCACCTCCAGGATTATTATAGGGTATTGGTCAGTATGGTTAAAACCAAGATAAGGAAAGCCAAGAGGAATAATGAGGTAAGGATAGCAAGGGAGGTGAAGACAAACCCCAAAGGATTCTACCAAATGTACCAAACTAAAACACGAGAAAAGATTGGACCAATACAGTCAGACACCGACAAGCTCACAGATAACGACAGAGAAATGAGCGATAATTTGAATACATATTTTTCAACAGTTTTCACTACCGAAAATTTAAACATGATACCCGGGGCACCGACTTTATTCAGAGATAGTGAAGAAAACAAATTAAGCGAGATAGTAGTGACTAGTAACGATGTTTGTAAGCAAATCGACAAACTAAATCCTAATAAGTCACCTGGTCCCGATGAGATATTTGCCAGAGTATTAAAGAAATGTAAGGAAGAGCTCAGTATGCCCTTAGCAAAGTTGTTTAACATGTCCTTAAAAACAGGTGTAGTACCAGAATCCTGGAGGATAGCGAATGTAATACCGATTCTCAAGAAGGGGGATAGATCACTATCCTCTAACTACCGCCCAATCAGTCAAACGTCAATAGTAGACAAATTACTGGAAGCAATCATTTCAAACTCTATTCGAAATCACCTGGAGAAGCACTGATTGATCAATGATTCCCAGCATGGCCTCACAAGCGGACGTTCATGTCCAACTAATCTATTAACATTCTTTTCATCAGTTTTCGAATGGGTGGACGAGGGGCACAATTATGATGTGGTATATCTCGACTTTAGCAAAGTCTTCGACACAGTCCCCCACGAAAGACTAATTAGAAAGGTAGAAGCACATGGCATCAGAGGTAATATCCGTAAATGGATTAGGGCGTGGTTACAGGACAGGAAACAGCGAGTGAGCATTAATGGCACTAAGTCCAATTGGAGCAACGTCACAAGTGGAGTTCCCCAAGGCTCAGTACTTGGACCATTATTATTTATTATATACATAAACGACTTAGATATCGGCATAGACAGCAACATAAGTAAATTTGCTGATGACACTAAAATAGGACGTGTTATTAAATCTGACGAGGACTCCACAAAACTACAGGAAGATCTAAACAAATTTTTCGAATGGTCTGAAAAATGGCAGATGAAATTCAACGTGGACATATATAAAGTACTCAGTATAGGAGATGTAAACAGGGAAACCAGATATAGATGAACAACGATGCCATAGAGAAATCCGACTGCGAGAGAGATTTAGGAGTAATGATAAGTAGGATCCTTAAGCCAAGTAAACAATGTGTTTTTGCTCGTAACAAGGCTAATAAGGTACTTGGGTTCATACAAAGGAGTGTTAGTTACAAGACTAGCGAGGTCATCCTAAAACTGTATCTTGCTCTTGTGAGACCACACCTGGATTACGCAGTTCAGTTCTGGTCACCGTATTACAGAATGGATATAGAATCCTTGGAAAGAATTCAGAGGAGAATGACAAGACTAATCCCGGGCATTAGGAACCTTGAGTATAGAGGCAGGTTAAAGCATCTTAATTTGCTCTCCCTTGAGAGGCGTAGAGCGAGGGGCGACCTGATAGAGGTGTATAAGTGGAAGGCAGGGCCAAACAAAGGGGACATTACAAAGGTACTCAAACAGTCCAACCAGGAGCGAACTCGGAACAACGGTTTTAAATTAGACAAATTTAGATTTAGGCGTGAAATAGGTAAACACTGGTTTGGAAACAGAGTAGTGGATGAATGGAACAAGTTACCAAATATCATCATTAACTCGAATACGCTGAATAGCTTCAAACATAGGTTGGATGCTTATATGAGCAATAGGGGTTGGGTGTAAACGGTATTGCCCAGTATGGGCCAATAGGCTCGCTGCAGTTTCCTCCATTCTTATGTTCTTATGTTCTTAAACATCCTTGACCACTGAAGGGTCAAGACGTACCTGGCGCTCCTCTGGAAGCAGCCAGGTCAACTGTTAAGTTGGCCCATACCAACTCCCTTCCCTGAACCCCTGCTCCTCACCGGAGTATTAACAAGTTCTCGCCAGAAGTTACAACTTCATTTAGGAAAGGAATAGAACCAGTGTTGAACAGTGGTGAACAGTGCTTAAGTCAGTGAGAACGACTCAACAGTAACAGCTGAGTCGTACCCAAGTTAACTTTCACACAGTGAGGTCCCAGGTACCCAGTGATAACTGCCCGTGAGACCCAACAACAAGCAGTGAATCCCCAGTGATGTGTTAATCCGTCCACGAGAGGGAGGCCTGGGACCACACCTCACTCGTATAACACCATCTGTGAGGAAATTACTACACCACGTGAGGTCCCTCATAACACCATATGTGTGGGAATTACTACACCACATGAGGTCCCTCATAACACCATCTGTGAGGGAACTACTACACCACATGAGGTCCCTCATAACACCATCTGTGAGGGAACTACTACACCATGTCAGGTCCCTCATAACTCTATGTGTGAGGGAGGCACTACACTATGTGTTTGCTGTTCAACACCTCAGCGTACATGACCTACGTGACCTCCACTGTAAACATTAATCTGTATGTTCACTGTATGCTCATCATTCTGTCACTTTATTTAACTTGCTGATAAAACCCATTACCCTTCAGGCTTTTACGCCCTTAGTATTTCTGCCCTTCACCTTGCACAGGATGTAAGGGGTGCCCAATAAATTAGCCCCCTTGGGGGCAATCTTAAAAAAAAAATAATGTTCCTTTACCTTTCTCTAATGAAGGCTTTTGTTAAACCACCAATGTCACTGTATGTAATAAGTCATATATGTCCAATGTATATTTTCAGCTTTCGGGCTGCAGAACTTTTTCAATAAACCGTGAATTATTATTATTATTATTATTATTATTATTATTATTATTATTATTATTATTATTATTATTATTATTATTATTATTTATTATTACATGTGTAACAGTAACACAACATCTGTAACAGTAAACATCTGTAACAGTAAACATCTGCAACAGTAAACATCTGCATCAGTAAACATCTGTAAAACATCTGCAGTAAACATCTGTAACAGTAAACATCTGCAACAGTAAACATCTGCATCAGTAAACATCTGTAACAGTAAACATCTGCATCAATAAACATCTGTAACAGTAAACATCTGTAACAGTAAACATCTGCAACAGTAAATATCACAGGTTCATCCCTGAAGATATTTTCCTTCACCATATACAAGTTGTGTGACTTTACGATACAATTCACTGTGTACTGTACCATCATCAGCAGTTGAGCGATGGATTATTCTCACGTTGTTCAGTTCGAGACGTGTTTTAAACGTGTCGTACAGGATACACACTAACACAGACACACACACAGTTTGGCCTTGAATGGTGCGCGTGACGGGACGCTGCTACCAGCTTCATAGGTTTGTTTTGGTTTCTTTGGTGGGGTTCTCTCTCTCTCTCTCTCTGTACAACAATTTCTACTTCAGAGGCTTCAAGAGTTGTCGAGGCACAAGTTCACACTCATTTATCTCCTCATCCTTCTCCTCGGAACCTGAAATATAAGTTTTCTATATAAGAATTTTACCATCCACTTCCTCATCTCTCTCCTCCCTCAGATGGAGCTGTGCCTCACATCAACACATTGAACATGACCTATACAGGTATACTGCATATATACTCAAGTAACTTAACTCACCTGAATAAAGCAAGATTGTCATCCAATTAATTATTTATCTCCTTCCTCTCGAATATCTCGGCTTACGAACTCTCCCTCTTTCGGATCACGTGAAAACTAACCCCCTTCCCAGTTTATTTCACCTGCTGATTAAACATTATTACGATACCTATAGGAGGGTTAAGTTAGGTTATATTAGGTTAGCGATAGGTCAATTTAGGTTAGCATTAGGTTAGTTTAGGTTAGGTTTGGTTAGCTTTAGGGTGGTTAATCTGAAGGTGATATACAGTAAGCTGGCGTGGCTATTTTTACGTGAATCCAGGTAGAAAAGTCACAGGAAAAAAGTCACAGGAAAAAAGTCACAGACAAAAGTCACCTAACCTAACTTAACCTAACCTAACCTAACTTAACCTAACCTACGTGCATCATATATAAATTGTGTTGTCAATATGTAAAAGTCACAGAAAAAGAGTCACCTAACTTAACCTAATCTATGTGCATCATATATAAATTGTGTTGTCAATATGTAAAAGTCATGTATTGTCAGTTAATAACTGTTTTAAAATATATATAATTTTATTACCTTAGATGTGACATTTTTTCCTGTGACTTTTTTCCTAGCCAAAGTTGTGACTTTTTTCCTGTGACTTTATTACCGTTCACCTTTTTACGTGACCCCCTCCTGCAAAGCCCCGTTAATCTGTCTTACTCTGCGACACAAAACATATAGTACTGCATTTACGGCAGCTTAGGGTGTTTGGAGTTGGTGTTACCGCCAATAGAGCCACCAGTCAAGGTTTTCCGCTTATTATAAAAAACTCTATTGATTTGTGAGACTTTTTTGGCATAACTACCAGGAATATAAATATTCTTGACTTCAAACTTCCCGTGCCTCGTGTCCCGGGTGTCACTGCTGGGATCCTGATACAGCAATGCTGACACAGTGACACTACAACATTCCGCGCCAGGTGCGTCTGTTGCTGATGCAGGGGTACTAACACCCGTGTGCCTTCAGCAAGGACTTACCGTATAATTCCTGGGAGTAGAAAGTGAGTTTTATTGCCTGTACTAAAACACACACACACACACACACACCAGATGGTGTTATGAGGGGCCTGACGTGGTGTAGTAATTCCCTTACAGATGGTGTTTTATGAGTGAGGTGTGATCCCAGGCCTTCCTATCATGGACGGATTAACACATCGCTGGTTGTTGTGGGTCTCACGGGCCGTTATCACTGGGTACCTAGGACCTCACTGTGTGAATGTTAACTTGGGTACGATTCAGCTGTTACTGTTGAGTTGTTCTCACTGACTTAAGCACTGTTCAACTCTGTTCAACACTGGTTCTATTCCTTTCTTAACTGAAATTGTAACTTCTGGCGAGAACTTGTTAATATTCCGGTGGGGAGGAGGGTTCAGGGAGGGAGTTGCTATGGGCCAACTTAACAGTTGAAATGGCTGCTCCCAGAGGAGCGCCAGGTACGTCTTGACACTTCAGTGGTCAAGGATGATGTATGGTATGTGTGTGTGTGTGTGTGTGTGTGTGTGTGTATGTATGTATGTATGTACTGTATGGTGTAATCTACTGTACTGTATGTGTGACGCAAATCATAGGTAAATCCTGCATTGTCTGACGCTTAAACAACAAATAAGAAAGCTTATCCAATAAAATGTTGATGTTATATTTAATCAGACATCATGACTTCGGATCATGTGAAGATTTGGCACCCCATTTTAGGTCACTTGATTAAACACCCTAACACTAATACTGGAAGGGGGGATTCGGTTAGAATATAAGAACATAAGAAAATAAGGAGTTTGCAATAGGCCGGTTGGCCTGTGCATGGCAGCTCCTGTCGAGAGTTACTACCACTCTCTATCATCCATGAATCTATCCATCGTTCCAGCACTTACTACAAAGTTGCTGAGCTTGTTCCACTCGTCCACCACCCTATCCAAGTGGGGTCTCACAAGTGCAAGATATAGTTTTAAGATGACCTCGCTAGTCTTGTAACTAACACTCCTTTGTATGAACCCAAGTACTCTATTAGCGTTGTTTCGAGCAAATACACATTGTTTACTTGGCTTAAGATTCCTACTTATCATTACTCCTAAATCTTTCTCGCAGTCGGATTTCTCAATAACATCGTTGTTCATCTGGTATCTAGTTTCCCTGTTTACATATCCAAGACTAAGTACTTTACATTTGTCCACATTGAAATTCATCTGCCATTTTTCAGACCATTAGAAATTTTATTTTAGATCTTCCTGTAGTTTTGCGGAGTCCTCGTCAGATTTAATTACACGCCCTATTTTAGTGTCATCAGCAAATTTACTTATGTTGCTGTCTATGCCGATATCTATGTCGTTAATATATACAATAAATAATAATGGTCCGAGTACTGAGCCTTGGGGAACTCCACTAGTGACGTTGCTCCAATGGGATTTAGTGCCGTTAATGCTCACTCGCTGTTTCCTGTCCTGTAACCACGCCCTAATCCATTTAAGAATATCTCTTTTAATGCCATGAGCCTCCACTTTTCTTATTAGTCTTTCGTGGGGGACTCTGTTGAAGGCTTTGCTAAAGTCGAGATATACCACATCATAATTGTGCCCCTCGTCCACTGATTCGAAAACAGATGAAAAGAATGTTAATAGATTAGTTAGACATGAACGCCCGCTTGTGAAGCCATGTTGGGAATCATTGATCAACTTGTGCTTCTCCAGGTGATTTCGAATAGAGTTTGAAATGATTGCTTCCAGAAATTTGCCTACAATTGATGTTAGATGGATTGGTAGGTAGTTAGAGGATAGTGATCTTCTTCATTCTTGAAAATTGGTATTACATTTGCTATCCTCCAGGATTCTGGTACTACTATAATGGCGAGGATTCTACCACTGAACCACAGATGCCACCATTATAAGGGCGGGAAACACGCTGACACCATTGTAAGGGCAGGGATTTTCTTCTCTCCATTATATTCTTATTTCATACTTCTCTCTTTGTCTTAGTTCTTTCATTTGTTCTGTCTAAATATTTCAGTTCATAGTTACTTCATAACCTCAGACCTTTGGTAGCATGGCGAAGGTAGGCACATGGGTACTGTAATTCTGGTATCAAGCCATTGGACAAAATAAAGGTGGATACTGGGAGAAAATGATACCCCTAATATACTCTAAGAAATGGTTTATTAATATGAAATTAAATTAGGTAAAAGATGTCATTAACAAACAACTATAAGATTCAACTCCCTGGCTTTACAGCACTCATCTGCAATTCAAATTGGATACTGTACTCTGGCTTCTTACAACATTACTGGTGGTACATGACATTACATACAAGTACAAGGCTCAACCCCATGGCTTTTACTCAACTGCAATTCCAAGGGGATACTCTGCTTCTCACAACATTACTGGAGGTACATGACATTAACATACAGCTACAAGACAAACTTACATATGGTACCTTCACAGAACTGTTGTTAGTACATATGGAAGATGCACTCACAGCACAACACATTATTACTGATACTGACAATTTTTATGGGTTCACTACCCAACATGAGACAATTATTTCCAGTTAATTATCCCCCATCATATACAACAAACACTGTGGACCAAACAACTGTAAGGAGTGTCCCAGGGTAGGACACTGGCGTCTCAACAAATGACGATCGCTGTTACGATCTGTTTAATTCTGACACATGGCGAGAGCCTGGGGTCCAGCCCCAGGATGCAGATTGGGGCAGTCAATCCTGCTGAATCAGCAACATCGTCCACTTCTGCTAACTGTTAGGTATCCACCGACCCCGGGCTGCCAGTGGGGTGTTCAAATAGCCCACACACTGGATTTGAGATAAATGTGGAGACGTCAAGAGAGGCTGATGATGACTCAATCACAAACACTCTTTCATCTGGCAACGACAGACGACATTTACGTTATAGCAATTCTTACACTGGGTAAATGACAATTTCACTGTTACAACATGAACAGTGATACTCATAAAATTGACTAAGTTAAAATGAATGGCTATATCGGCAGGGAACACTCTCACATACCTGAGATAAATGTGGAGACGACAAGGGAGACTGTTCCTCCCTCATGCACGGGTTTATATATGCGGTGAGTTGCCAGAGGTGGCTACTCAGGCAATGACAGAAATCACATTCAAATCAACTGCTACACATTCACAGATGACCCTCAGTTGACACGGGTCTGGCGAATTACTTAAGTTGATTTACATAAACTAATTAGAGATTAAGTTTGCCAGGAGAAAGTGGAATATACGCATTGATAATGGTTAGTACAAAATGGGCGGGATTTACGGAGAGGGAAAACGCGTTTCTCCTTAGGGATAACTTACCAGTTATCTACATGTTTTGTGGGCGTGCAGTGTAATAAGAATCATCAGATACAAACAGACCAGCCGTCATTGTGACCATGACACTACACCCGTTTTTAAGGACATGTTAAACAGCTTTGCTATGGGCATACTAAGCACTTCCATACATTTCTTTAATACTCTGGCAAATATTTCATCGGGACCTGGTGACTTATTAGGCTTTAGTTTGTCTATTTGCTTACTAACATCGTTACTAGTCACTACTATCTCGCTTAATTTATTTTCTTCGCTATCTCTGTATAGAGTCGGTGCCTCAGGTATCATGTTTAAATTTTAGGTGGTGAAAACTGTTGTAAAATATTTTTTTCAGATTATTGCTCATTTCTCCGTCGTTATCAGTTAGCTCGCCGGTATCTGACTGCATTGGTCCAATCTTTTCTCGTGCTTTAGTTTTAAACATTTGATAGAATTCCTTGGGGTTTGCCTTCGCCTCCCTTGCTATCTTCAGTTGATTATTTCTCTTTGCTTTTCTTATCTCGGTCTTAACCCTACCGGCAATACCATATAATAATCTTGGAGGTGGACTTCACCACGATTTATTCTCCTACCTGTAGCCTTCCTTTGTCCAATAATATTCTTTAAATAATTATTTATCCATTTAGGCTCATTGTTGCTTGATCTAAGTTTTCTGTATGGTATGTTCTGCCTTTGTGCATTAAGTAACTCATTATTTAAATTGTTGTGGAACTCGGCACCCTCAGATCTCATTATCAGGTCTCCCAGTAAGGTGAGGTCGCCCTTTGAGGGGACAGTGTGAGAGGTCACCTCATGTGAGGTCGTGTAGTTCACCCCAAGCATGATGCCCCTTCTCTCAGTTGCTTCTTCAAACTATCAAAGTTTGTCCTTCTGAAATCTGGGACTTTAGTGGAATTTTCCTTGCGGCTGCCCTGAAATTCTAATTGGAATCTAATTTTTTTGTGATCGCTGTTAGCAAGTTCGTTCCCAACCTCGACATTACTAATGAGGTTTTCTCTGTTTGACAGAACTAAATCGAGTATCTTATTACCCAGGGTAGGTTTGGTTATATGTTGGCTTAGGAAACAGTCCTGGATTGTTTCAAGAAACTCCTCTTTTTCTGAGTTACCCGTAAGGTCAATCCAATCTATTTGGCTAAAGTTAAAGTCGCTTCCTATACAGACTTTGCTATGTGTGGAAGCCCTGCGCATTTCATCCCAAATAAGTCTTTCATTAACTCTATTAAGATTAGGAGGTCTATATTTTACTCCTGTGTTTAATTTTTCCCTACCATCGATTAGTTCTATCCAAATTGTTTCTGTATTCCGTTCTGTTTTTATTACCTTATTTATTTCACACTTCAGATTATCCCTGACATAGATTGCTACTCCGCTTCCTTTCCTAATCTGTCTAAGGGTATGGAATAATTTGTAACCTGCAATTTGGTATTCGACAGGTAGCTCACGTGAGTCTAGGTTTATCCATGTTTCGGTGAATGCCATTGTATCGATTTTTTCGGAACATGCCAACGCCCTGATTTCATCTATTTTGTTTCTCATACTTCTACTTTTTGCGTAGTAGACATTTAAGTTAGTCGTGTTCTGAGTCCTCTCTTTGTCGCGTTTAGGTTTTAACTCCCTGACAAATTTAGTTTTGCCATAATTCCTAGCACTATTTCCCTGTAACCTTTCACTTTGTTAACCCGCTCCCACTGCAGTCTCCTCCACCCACGTGCTCATATGTTCTCTTAGCAGTTTAACGAATTCGACATCTTTTGAGCTGCCCTCTCGAGAGCACTATCCAGGGTTGCCACCCCATCCCTAGACAAATGCACCCCATCCCTAGCATAAAAGTCCCTTCTGCCATAGAAGTTGTCCCAGTTGTCAAAGAATGGGACTGATATTGACTTGCAAAATCCATCAAGATGGCTGCTGACACCAACTGCCCTTGACAGCCATTCATTGCCAACTCTCCTTGGCAGCACACCACATATGATAAGGATTCCTCCCTTTGACCTAATATGTTCTATAGCTGTCTTGAAATTATCAAGAAGCTCCTCACTCCTACATCGGCTAATATGTTGCCTCCTGCACTAAGGCAGATAATGAGTTTGTTCCCATTCCCAGACAAGATATTGTCCATCCTGTCAACTATATTCCCCACCCCAGCTCCTGGCAAACACACCCTCATCTTATCTTAATTTTTCCCACAAAAAGCTCTGTCCAGGTACCGTACCTGGGAATCGCCAACAATTAAGGTTTTCCTACTTCAGAACTCAGGCACTCACCAACGTAGGTGACATCTTTAATAACTCATATCATTGTATCATAGCTGGATGATCGTCATGCTCGATTCCGATTAATATCAAAATAGTAGTATATCTAATTGACGCATCTCACTGCTGACCCAGCTTGGAGAAGGTGGTGGCCCCAAGTGCTCCCGTTAGTGACCAAGGAAAATGGCCGCCTTGGATCGTTGTGTCTTGGGGGAAGAGGAGTGTGGTGTGAGGAAAGACGACCTACTGGCCACTCTGTTAAGGCAGCTGGGGCAGTTGAGGAGTCAGCTTGACACTCTAAAGGGGGAAAATAAAGCCCTCAGGAGTGAACTCCTTCAGGTAGGTGTCCTGCCTAGCAGGACACCTGCGAAGGAGGAGCAGGAGTGGAGAGTGGTTGTCTCCAAGGGGACTAGGGTCAGACTCAGGAAAGCAGACCAGGGTGTGGAGTGTAGTAACCCTTACCAGGTGCTGGAGGAAGCTGGCGAGGAAGAGAAGAGGCAGGACGGTATGGAGCAAGGAGAGGAAAGGGCAGTTGTACAAACCCTGCCCAGTGCCCACAGGTAAGGTCGTGGTAGTTGGGTAAAGCCAAGTGAGGTTTTTAGATAGGACTTTTTGTGTAAGAGATAGGAAACGTAGGACTAGGGTGTGTTTTCCTGGGGCTGGGATAGGGCATGTAGCTGAGAGGATAGATAGGGTTTTGTCAGGGGAGGGTACCAAACCAGTAGTGTGTCTTAGTGTGGGAGGAAACGACATAGGAATGGTTAGGAGTGAGGAGCTTTTCAAGAGGTATTGGGAGGCGCTGGTGAAGATTAGAGATAGGGGAGGAATCCCGATAGTATGTGGTGTCTTGCCTAGAAGAGGGGTTGGTCGTGAATGGCTGTCCAGGGCAATTGCTATAAATTGCCGACTGGAAAAACATTGTGCAAACAATGGTTGGGCATTCATTGATAACTGGCAACGATTCTATGGCAAAGTCTACCTGTACAGTCGTGACGGAGTACACTTGTCTCGTGAGGGGGTAAAGACGTTGTCTGCATCCCTGGAGTGTGAAATTGTTACTCCAAAGGGGGGGGTTTCGCCAGTAGAGAGAGGTCGGAGTAAGTGGGAGTCATAAAACAAGCTGGTCCTGGGAAGTAAAATTGGTTACTCAGGACAAGGGGTAAAACAGGGTAGGTTTAAATGTATACTATACAAACAGTAGGAGCGTTAGAAATAAAATAGACTTGCTGAGAGCGGTTGTATGTACCGAGAATGTAGATGTCACAGCAATCACCGAAACTTGGATGAATCTGGCGAGCAAAATTTTTTTTATGAGAGTACCACATAGAAGGGTACAACCTTTTTCACAAGGACAGGAAAGGTAGGAAGGGGGGAGGGTTCGCACTCTTTGTCAAGGATACATTAAAATGTTGTATTAATAATTCAATAAAGGGTGAAATAGGAACCAAGTCTGTATGGGTAGAAATCACGAAAGAAAGAGAAAAACTAATTATGGGAGTGATTTACAGTCCCCCAAGTCTTGGCAAAGAAGCAGCTCAGCCCATATGGAAGGAAATGAGTAGGGCAGCAAAATATAACAACCTGTGCATTATGGGGGACTTCAACTTCAGAAATATTGACTGGGACAACATTGTAGGCGACTATGAATCTGAAGACTTCCTAGACGCAGTACAGGACAATTTTTTGAAACAACCAATTACAGAACCTACTAGAGGTGACAATATATTAGACCTAGTATAAACAAATAAAGAAAATATTATAAGAGATATCACAGTAGGGGAAGAACTAGGTAACAGTGATCACAGAGAAATCAGGTTCACCCTAAATTGGGAAACGAAAAACAATGACAATATGGTCAGAGTCCCAAACTTTCGGTTGGCGGATTATCAGGGGTTAAGAAGGTACCTAGGTGAGGTCACCTGGGAACAGTCACGTTAGTCACCAGTAGGAAGAGGTGAGGTCATAGATAACGCAACAATTGATCATGACACAACAATTGATCATGACTATTATATATTCACTAGTATACTACATAAAGCACAAGAACAAAATATACCATACAGAAAAATTAGGTCAAATAAGAATGAGCCAAGGTGGACGACCAGAAAACTTAAACATGACATAGGAATATAGAAAGGAATATATAAGAATTTAAAGGGAGGGGATGAGCAGCTCAGAAATAGGTATAATGAACTATCTAGGAATGTTAAGACAAATGTAAGGAAAGCAAAGAGAGACTATGAAATCAAAATAGCAAGAGAATCCAAGGCGAATCCCAAGGTATTTTTCCAGGTATATAGAACAAAGGTCAAGGACAAAGTTGGGCCTTTAAAGTCAGGGAGGGGAGAAGTGATAAATGGCAGTGAAGAAATAAGTAAAGCATTGAACAGCTACTTCTTATCAGTTTTCACAGAGGAAATTCGCAATGAAATTCCAGAGGTGGAACTGATATTTAAGGGAAAGGAAGAAGAGAAATTAAAGAATATCACGATCAGAAAAGAGGATGTTCTTAAGAAGATAAATAAACTAAAGAAGACAAAATCCCCAGGACCGGATGAAATTTTCCCTCGAGTCTTGAAAGAGTGTAGGGAAGAGATTAGCGGACCCCTCGTAAACCTTTTTACAAAATCATCAGACACCGGAGTTGTGCCAGACTTGTGGAAACAGGCAAATGTAGTACCCATATTCAAAAAGGGAGACAGAGCATCAGCGTCAAATTACCTGCCGATCAGTTTGACGTCAGTAGTGGGGAAATTTCTTGAGTCAATTATAGCAGATAACATCCGATCGCATTTAGAGAAAAGCAAATAAATCTACGACTCTCAACATGGGTTTACAAAGAGAAAATCTTGTCTAATAAATCTGCTGACATTTTTTAGGAAAGTCTTCGAGGTAGTAGATAATGACGAAAATTACGATGTTATTTACTTAGACTTTAGCAAAGCATTTGACAGAGTACCGCATCAGAGGCTTCTGAGAAAAGTTAAGGCTCATGGTATCGAGGGGAAAGTTTTAAATTGGATAAAGTCATGGCTCACCCATAGAACGCAGAGGGTCAGCGTAGATGGTGCTAAATCTGAGTTGGTCGTGTAACCAGTGGGGTTCCCCAGGGGTCAGTACTAGGCCCACTCTTGTTCATAATCTACATAAACGATCTAGATACTGAGATCAGAAGTGACATAAGCAAGTTTGCAGATGACACCAAAATAGGGCGGCAGATTATTTCAGGGCAGGATGCAAATGCATTACAGGAGGATCTACATAAACTGCAGGGGTGGTCTGAAAAATGGCAAATGAAATTCAACACCAGCAAGTGCAGCGTACTTAATATTGGAAGAACAAATACTGTCAATGTATACAGCCTTAACAACATCAACCTAGAGAAGTCGACTTGTGAAAGAGACCTAGGGGTACTTGTATATTAAGTCCGGACCTACGACCTAGAAAACAGTGCGTTAATGTTCGAAATAAGGCAAACAGAGTATTGGGTTTTATATCTGGAAGTGTAAGTAATAAGAGTGCAGAGGTCTTATTGCAACTATATCTTGCGCTAGTCAGGCCGTACCTCGATTAAGCGGTTCAGTTCTGGTGCCCTTATTATAGAATGGATATCAATTCACTAGAGTCGGTGAAGCGAAGAATGACGAAAATGATTCCGGGACTTAGAAACCTTCCATATCAGGATAGGTTAAAGAAACTAAACTTGCATTCCCTAGAAAGACGAAGAGTGTGAGGAGATATGATAGAAGTATTCAAGTGGGTGAAAGGAATCAATAAAGGTGATATAGATAAAGTTCTTATAATATCCGAGCAGGATAGGACTCGGAACAACGGATTCAAGTTGGATAAGTTTAGGTTTAGGAGGGAGATAGGAAGGAACTGGTTTACAAATAGGGTGGTGGACGAGTGGAACAAGCTTAGCAACTTTGTAGTAAGTGCTGGAACGCTGGAAAGTTTCAAAGGGAGGCTGGATAGATTAGAACATAAGAACATAAGAAAGTGGGATACTGCAGGAGGCCGACTGGCCCATACAGGGCAGATCCCTTTCACACCCATCCCAGCACTTCCATGTGCCTATCCAACTTCGTCTTGAAGCTCCCTAGCGTCCCCGATCCTACTATAGCACTCGGTAGCCTATTCCACATATCCACAACTCTATTACCAAGCCAGTGCTTGCCTATATCCTTTCTGAATCGGAATTTATCTAATTTAAAGCCATTTGTTCTAGTTATTTCGTTATTACTGAGCTTCAGAACATCTTCCATTTTACCCTTGTTAATCCCACTTACCCACTTGAACACCTCTATCATATCTCCCCTAACTCTTCGCCTCTCTAATTAATGCAAGCCTAAGCTTTTCAGTCTTTCTTCATATGGAAGGTTTCTAATATTATGGATCATTTTTGTCATTCTTCTTTGTACTCTCTCCAAAGAATATATGTCCATTCTATAATAAGGACACCAGAATTGAACCGCATAATCCATGTGTGGCCTCACTAATGCAAGGTAAAGTTTCAAGATAACGTCAGCAGTTCTGTTACTCACACTCCTAGATATGAACCCAAGAATCCTGTTTGCCTTGTTGCGGACGCTAATACATTGTTTTCTAGGTTTCAAGTCGTTGCTAACAAATACACCTAGATCTTTTTCACAATCTGAGTTTTCTATTTCCATGCACAGGCCAACCAACCGATTACAGACTCCTTATTTTCTTATGTTCTTATGTGTTCTTCTTCTTCTTCTTCTTATTATTATTATTATTATTATTATTATTATTATTATTATTATTATTATTTTTATTATTATTATTATTATTATTATTATTATTATTATTATTATTATTATTTTTATCGTTGTTGTTGTTATCGAGGAACATAATACATAGTGCTTGAGGATTTTAAATAATATTACTTTACTAGTTAAGCTTCATGAATCTGAAGTGAAATAATCTTGAGATATCTGTATGTAATATGTGGGAAAAGTTCCCCCCCCCCACCCCCACCCAAAAAGAAAACTCTCCAGCTTCTTGTGTATGCCATTGATTTTCTTTAATTTGTTTAAGAAGGCTTATTAGAGAGACGCACAAGCAATCATATTAACTTATTGGACAATTTAATTGCAAACCTACAACTCTAGCCTGGGCGAGTCAGCTGTGTACAGGTCTTGTGACTTTTAATCATCCTCTGTTATGACCACTTCTGCCAGACGTAAGAACAAATTTTATCTATTTATTATAATCTTTCTGGTAAAGGTACAGGTAAATTTATTTAAATATATGTACGTTTAACTTTTCAAGCATATACTAATAAAATAGAATTAAGTATTTTTTATTTATATTGATGATTCTTGAATGATGAAACAATAACTTTTCCCATCGGTTGGCAGGACTATATGTGTAAACAACGACTCTCCAACTCTCAGTTGGGTGTTGGAACTGGTTGAGGTAAGTCTTGTTCATCATTGATGATTTTTAGTTCATTATTTGTAGTTTATCCTAAATTTATTTAATCTTAAATCTCATTTATAAAGTAATGCACACGATGATCCAGGAATGTGAAGATCATGTTCGTACGAGAACAAAAATTGAAGGAAAAGCACATACAGTATTCCAGGTCATGGTTGACAATGGCTGACGCCAGATCGTATGCAAGTTTTATGGACATCGGTGTATATACAAATGTATCGAGAAATTGCGATATTGCTTTGCTTATTTATGTTTTGATATAGGATTATGCGAAGGAAAGTGTTCGTAACGAATAATCTAAGTTGCATAGTGAAGTTTGGAGATGAAGCAGTGTGTCGTTTTTTGTCTATTGTTGGTCATGTGATTTCCTAGAAAGCAATTATGAGCGGCCGCCCAATATTTCCAGACGATCCTGACTGCAGCTGCAAAATCCCACCAGTTTTCATGGTGTTTGTGAATCTTTTTTCCCCTAAATACAAAAAGGAACTAAACCAACAGGGAATAGCTAAGTAAATCCATGCTTTGACGATCTTACCTGTGTGCTCCGTTTGGAGTAAGGTGTTTCCGCTGAGAGGCTTATAGCCGTACTTAAGTAAATGCCACACTTTTATCCTGTGTGTGTATGGGGGTAGATAAAACTTTGTTGTGAAACGATAACTTGCATGATTGTATGCAATAATGTAAACTGTCTTGTGTATATGTCAGTCAATTGAGAGTAAAAGGATTCTTTCACTTGTGTTTTCTTTGTTTTTGCATTTCAGTGTTGGGTGTTCCTTGTTCTTTTGTATTAACTGTAAGGTAGTGGTACAGTATAATCTTCCTTACTGTGCTACACATTATAAGGCAACCTAAGCATTACTAACTGGGATTTGTAGGGCTGTCATACCTTTGTATATGGTGTGGGAACATTGTTATGTTACTAAATAACAATATGGTCCATATTTTAATAAAGTAATGTAGCAGGACTACTAAATCATTAATCTTTCAGATATGAACCAATCAAACATAATGTAATGAATTAACATTGAATGATATTAGTGTAGCAGACGGCTAACACCAGTTGTTTATGTTAATTTTTCCCACATGTTCTTTAGGTGATAGTAAGCAATGAAAAATACAGCACAATAGTTAATATTGACGACTGACTCGCCAACGTATTATTTGTTTTGTTGTTTATTTTCATACTGTATTTTCATCAGTGAGTTCTGATATGATAATCATTTCTTGTGCACATGCTTTATTTGGTAGATAATTAGGCGCCTAGGTGCACACTACTGTTTCTTCTTGGCGGTAATATGGCGATATCTCATCCCAATATGAAGAGCCAATCATATTGATGTATTTCAAAATACTCTGCTGCCCAGGCCGGGTTGACCCTGATGCTCAGTATATGCTCATGAGCCGTTGGTATAGTCGGCTGCTCTCATGTCCACAAAAAAAAAAAAAAAAATACACCATATCATAGTAAAGTCTTTCTGTTTAATAAGGGGGGAGGGGAGTACGGGGGGGGCTCTAGGAAGTTAGGTAAGGTTAGGTAGGTCTGTTTGGTTAGGTTGGTGACGTCTTCTAACAGTATAATTTAGAAGTTATCACTTTCTAACACATTTGTACAAACTTCGACAGTGTCCAAACACAGTGAACTTGCAGGATTTTAAAAATAGTTTTCTATGAAAAATCAGCTACGAGTCAGTCGTTAATAATTACCCAATACAACAATTGGTTAATATTCGTCCAGTGGCTTTCTGAAAGTTTCCGCTTTTCAATATAACGGAAAAAACGAATCATATGTCATATCATTTATTGTGCATATCAATATTAATGGAATATCTTGCAAATTTCTACACGTATATTTTTGTTCCCGCCATGTTTACCTGAGGTTCTACTCCTCACTTAGAGTACACTCGGTAAAAAAACTATATTTACAATTCTCTTGAGGAACAAAATTACATCACGTACGAAGGTTTTTGATAAAGCAACGAACTAATTTTATAATTTGAATGAAATAATTAAATTAGGCCTACCGTAATAGGTAGGAAATGTCTCGCAATCACACCTACCAACCCTAGCGACAAAACACGATCGTTCAATGCGAAATTCATAGGACCCTTCCTGAAAGATACTTTTACCGAGTTTACATAGCCTAACCTATGTTAGGGGGGCCGACTAATTACCAAAATGTACCCAAATGTAGCCGCAATGACGTCAAATAATGGTCCTACACGAATAAATCGGACTGCCAATCACTTCTCGACTGGTATTTGGTGTTATGATGCCACAAAAAATTGGTAAACTTAATTTATTCTGAGTTAATAGATCGAGTGCATGTACCTAACCTAACCTAACCTCGACTAGTATTTGGTGTCACGAAGTCACAAAAAATTGGTAAACTTAATTTAATCCGAGTTAATAGATCGCGTGCATGTACCGAGGGCGCGAGTAATTACCAAATGTTGCCGCAATGAAGTCAAATGATGGTCCTACAAGAATAAATCGGACTTCCAATCACTTTTCGACTGGTATTTGGTGTTAGGAAGTCAAAAAATTGGTAAACTTAATTTAATCTGAGTTAATAGATCGAGTGCATGTACCTAACCTAACACAACTCAGATTAAATTAAGTTTACCAATTTTTTGTGACTTTGACACCAAATAATAATCAAGAAGTGATTCCCAGCCCGATTTACGCTTGTAGGATCATCATTTGACTTCATTGCGACTACATTTGGGTAATTACTCGCTCCCTCGGTACATGCACGCGATCTATTAACTCAGATTAAAGTAAGTTTTCCAATTTTTTGTGACTTTGTGACACCAAATACTAGTCGAGAAGTGATTGGCAGTCCAATTTATTCATGTAGGACCATTATTTGACGTCATTGCAGCAATTCATCCCAGATAAGTCGCTCATTGACTCTATCAAGATTGGGAGGTCTATACTCCTGTGATTAATTTTTCCCTACAGTCGATTAATTCTATCCAAATTGTTTCTGTATTCCGCTCAGTTTTTATTTCCTTATTTATTTCACACTTCAGATTATCCCTAACATAGATTGCTACTCCGCCTCCTTTCCTGGTCTGCCTATCGGTATGGAAGAGTTTGTAACCCGCAATTTGGTATTCGACCGGTAACTCATGTGTGTCTAGGTTGATCCATGTTTCAGTGAATGCTATTATATCGATTTTTTCGGTACGTACCAAGGCCCTAATATCATCCATTTTGTTTCTCATACTTCTACTGTTTGTGTAGTAGACATTTAAGTTAGTCGTGTTCTGATTCCTCCCTTTACCGCGTTTAGTTTTAAACTCCCTGTTTAATTTAGTTTTGTCATCATTCCTAACACTATTTCCCTGTAATCTATTACTTTGTTTACCCGCTCCCACTGCAGTTTCCCCCACCCCCGTACCCATATGTTCCCCTAGCAGTTTAAAGACTTTGATATCCTTTGAACTGCCCCCTCTAGAGACCCAGCTAGGGTTGCCACCCCATCCCGAGACAGGTGCACCTCGTCCCTAGCATAAAGTTCCCTTCTGCCGTAGAAGTTGTCCCAGTTGTCAATGAATGGGACCGATATTGACTTGCAATATCTGTCAAGACGGTCGTTGACACCAACCGCCCTTGACAACCATTCACTGCCAACTCTCCATCTAGGCAGGACACTGCATATGATTGGGATCCCTCCCCTAGACGTAATACGATCTATAGCTGCCTTGAACTTATCAAGTAGCTCCTCGCTCCTACACCGGCCAATATCATTGCCTCCTGCACTGAGGCAGATAATGGGCTTGTTCCCATTACCAGACAAGATATTGTCCATCCTGTCAATTATATCCCCCACCCCAGCTCCTGGCAAACACACCCTTATCCTATTTTTGTTTTTACCACAAAAGGCCCTGCCCATGTACCTTACCTGTGAGTCACCAACAATTAAAGTTTTTGTACCTTCCTTGTCATCCCTGTCCCTGACTGTACTAACGTCCAATTCGTCTATCGAGGGACTGAACGGGTTGGTACACTTAGCTGTTGTTGTCGTATCCTTGGTGTACTTCTTCACCACCAGCTTCGTCTTCCCACTACTCACAACCTTTCACTCGCTTGAGTTTTCGTCAGACACTGGCTTTCCCTGTCCAGCCTCTCCTTTTAACCTCACCAGCTATTCCTTTAATTTCAGGTTCTCCAACGTGGCCCTCTCAATTTCATTATGTGAGGTCACCCGACGTGATGTCATGTAATTCACCCCCAAGCGTGATACCCCTTTTCTCAGCTCCTCTGGGACTTTTGTGGAATTTTCTTTACGATTGCCATTAAATTCTAATTGGAATCTTATTTCTTTGTGATCACTGTTAGCAAGTTCCTTCCCTACCTCGACATTATTCAAGAGGTTTTCTCTGTTTGACAGAACTAAATCGTACCCCGGGTGGATTCGGTTATTTGTTGACCTGGGAAACGGTCCTGGATTGTTTCAAGAAAATCCCCTGATTCTTGAGTTACCCTTAAGGTCGATCCAATCTATTTGGCTAAAGTTGAAGTTGTCCACTATATAGACTTTGCTATGTATGGAAGCCCTGTACATTTCATCCCAAATAAGTCGCTCATTAACTCTATCCAGATTAGGAGGTCTATATATTAACCATCGGTTAATTCTATCCAAATTGTTTCTGTATTCAGTTCATTTTTTCTTTATTTATTTCACACTTCAGATTATCCCTGACATAGATTGCTACTCCGCCTCCTTTCCTAATTCTGCCTATCGGTGTGGAATAATTTGTAACATGCAATTTGGTATTCGACAGGCAACTCGGGTGGGTGTAAGTTTATCCATGTTTCGGTGAATGCTTTGGCTCGCTTCACACGGTGTGTAGAAAATATGGTACAGTATTGCATTACTGTCCCGTTCACCAGCTGAGCGCATGCTACATAGCATACATATTGCCCTAGCAAACATAAGTGGGTGAAAGGAATCAATAAAGGGGATATAGATAAAGTTCTTATAATATCCGAGCAGGATAGGACTCGGAGCAACTGATTTAAGTTGGATAAGTTTAGGTTTAGGAGGGAGATAGGAAGGAACTGGTTCACAAATAAGGTGGTGGACGAGTGGAACAAGCTTAGCATCATTGTAGTAAGTGCTGGAATGCTGGAAAGTTTAAAATGAGGCTAGATAGATTCATGGATGATAGATAGTGGTAGTAACTCTCGACAGGAGCTGCCATGCACAGGCCAACCGGCCTATTGCAGACTCCTTATTTGCTTATGTATGTTTCTTATGTTCTTATAGTGCTATTTGTTTACAAATGAAATAGATGTTTGCAACCACAAGCACCCACTTGTGTTCATTCTGTTAATCACATTTTTTTCATATAATTATGTCATAGATTGAGGGAATTTTTATAAAAACATCACCCTAATTGCTAATTTATGAAAACACCGCAACCACCAGAAGGAGTTGTTCGATTTTGCGATTTTTTTTCCGCAGATGTTCTTATTTTAAGCATTTTAAAAGAGGCATCAACTTTTAATTTTAATAATTAGTATTTTTTTAAATGTTTTCACTATATACAATCATAAGTCAGTAGTTGTCAGGGAATGAAGCATGAGGGAAGTTGTGGGGTAAAACACAGTGATAAACTGTTCATATGATTTCAAATGACGTCACTACGTGGTTCATACGTGAAGAAATTTATTACTTACTGTAAATACCCCCTCCGAAATAATCTGCTGGGTCTGTGCACTTTTTTGTTTGCATTGTTTACAAATGACCTGCTGGGTCCAAGCATACTCTCACGTCCATAAAAAACGTAAATTTATACCATGACACTTCAACAGTCTTGTAACTAACACTCCTTTGTATGAACCCAAGCATCTTGTTAGCTTTGTTTTGAGCATACAATATATACATTGTCTTGGTTTAAGGTGTACTTACCATTTCTCTATATCAGTGGTTCCCAATCTGTTGTCCGGGTCTCGGGGAACCATATTATGGATCCCGTAAGGGTTTATTAGAAAATTTTTAATTATATAGGAGTCTTTGTAAGAGTGAAATTAATAAAATATGTAATAACTTGATACAACTGTCGTGTACAGGACGTGTGTATTTACCCTAGACCGGGCCCAGAGATAGAGCCAGCCTTCTCACCGGCACACGTCTTGTTCAAGAGTAAATTTAAAAGGTATGTAACTAGTAACAGTTAGAGGTGTAAAACTGCAAATACTGTACAAAAGATTGGGGACCACTGGGACTATATCAATGTTGTTTATCTGATATCCAGTGTCCCTATTACCTTTCTTGGGTGAAGTCCTGATTCGAGGAAGTTTACTGTAATCCTCTTAACCTATTTTAGTGAAGCTTTTTTTTTAATGGTGAATCTCAACTTATAATAAACATTAATGTAAATTCATGAGAAATTGAGACTAAGGAATTGCTAATACTGTACAGTACAGGAAGAGGCTTTTAGAGTTAGCAGTCTTTAATTTGCCAAACAGGTTGGAAAACTGGCTGTTCACTATAGTATTGATTTTTAATTACTTTTTTTTTCACAGATGAAGTTCCTAACAGCAGCAGTGTTAGTAGCCGTGCTGGCATCAGCATCGGCCGTGTCTTTCTTCTCTGTTGTACTGGAAGAGTGGGAGGCATTCAAGGTAAGAGTTTAAAAAAATGTAACATGAAACTTAGGGTTATATGATAGCAAAGGAACACACACTGTACTGTAATCAGAGAGACAACTTCTAACATTTTATTGTGAAGAACTTTATCCGAATGAAAGGAGTAAAGTTGTCTCCGAGTCTTTGTTAACCTTGCTACCATATAACCATATTCATATCAAACTTAACAATCAACTTGTATCTCAACTTGAAACATGGGTTCCCCCAAAAAAATTTTCCTCATAATAATTTGTTGCTGGCTACTTTAGTATTTTTTAAAGTCTTAAAGGTGTGAAATCTTGGGAGTTAATGATAGCTTTTTTTACACTTGCATTCTATGTGTCTAAAATTTGGCATCCATATTCAATAACCTGAGAAATTAACACATCAAATTACCCATCATTCCATAGATGCATGGCACTGTTTATCTGGCATCCCAGAACACTCTAAAAACTGGCCATGTTCTGGAGCAAATTATTTAAAATGAGTGCCAAGTCATTCCCAGGCTGAGCATGGAAGCTTCCAAACATTTTTCTCCTGTTAGCTATATGTTATGTTAAGGTAATTTTTCAGCTTGTAATTTCGAGGGGTATATATAATTATCATTATTTTTTCTACTCGAATACAGTACAGTATAATTATACACACACAATCCTACATACAGAATATGCAAAAAAAAATAATAATAATTATCACAGGTAATACGTATTTTTTAACTTTTGGGGAGATATGCTTATACTTCCTTTTTTAATCAGTTACATGCACACACATTCTTAAATGCAGACTGTGTAAAAATAAATTATAAAATATAAAGTTTTAAGTACCTTATCTATGGGTTTCCACCGTGAAGCTGTGTAGCAAGTATGTGGAGGTCAGATGGTCCACTACTCAAAGCACTCACTTCAATGCAGTGTGTACATTGACTTGTATAATTTTTGCTCTTTTGGTGCTTTCTTTATTGGTATTGCTTTTGTTATTGCTGTTTATATTCCTACAATTTAAAATTTTATTGTTACAGTGTACACTGTACAGGTAAAGCTACTTTAAGGAGTGAACCTAGTGATCTGAATAATATCTTCGCAGCCAGTTACAGAGGGTTTTTTGTACGTTGTGTTCTGCGTTAAGTCATGTCTTGGGACAGATGTGAGAAGGGTGTTGTTATCCATTGTGACTCCACCAAATATTGTAAGTTTCTTTGGGTATTCCAGTCTCTTCCTGTACAAACACTGAACTATCAAGTTCATAACAAAGAACTTATTAACTGCCTAAATGGCTAGTAAGCTAATAAATGTTGAAATTATAGTTTTGATTCATAGGAATTTACTGTACCTAGTGAAAATTATACAGGTTAAACCATCATATAAATCTGTTAAAAGCTGTCCTGAATTTATATTTTTTTATGTAGGAAATTTAAACACCACCTTAGATTATTATAGATGAATATAAGAGATGTTTTCTCTTTTTACGGGGATAAGCCCACCAGGGCACTGACCCAAATCAGGGCCTGGGGGGCAAAAATGTTATAATAATAATAATAATTCATTGTAAATAAAATATATAATAACGAATGCAAAGTTGAAAATAAAATAAGGATAATAATAATGATAATGATAGAGAACCATAAAGAAATACAAGAATTAAAAAAAAAGAAAAAAAGTGAGAAGCCACCATACGAGTTTACATTCATTCAGCATGTATATTGACAGTGTGGATATACAATAGACATACTGTACATGTCATGTATGCTTCTTCTTGAGTGGTTTGAGAAATGAGAATACACGAGAGTCAGTATTTAGGGGAAACACTGATTTCTGGAGGAAGATTGGGAAATACAAGAGATGTTGAAGAGTACCAGAGGATTGGAAGTAGTGGTGATTATTAATTTATTAGTTTACTTGTTGTTTGGACCTTCATTGTCCAGTGTTCGTAGAGGAGGAAACTGGAGTACCTGAAGAAAACATGGGATGCTTGGTGGGGTCACTGGATAATAACCTTCTCACATCTGACCTAGTCAAGGGATTGAACTTTGGACATATTAGTGAGAAGCAATGTTGGTAATGTGTATGAGTAGATAGTGAGTAATCCGGTAAGAGGCATTTCAGACTTGCTTGTATGCGAAGAACAGGAAAGTTACAGAAAAGGGAGGGCACATATTGGCAAGAGAATTTAAATAAGTTGTTCATCTATTGCATTCACTATTAGCATGGGATCCCAACCTGTTGCTTGTGAACATCATAGTCTGGTAGTGCTCCTCTATACTACTGTACAGACTGTACACTACTTAAAATCATTCTTGTGAACACCAGTTCTTAGAACTGCACATATACAGTATGGAATTTGGTTTTTTCTTCATATTTATACAGGAAAGCCTCCGATAACGATGGTTCTACTAATGACTATTCATATTTAAGACCCTGGTTAATTTAGGACCCAATTCAATTTACGCCATTATTTTAGTATAAATAATAAATAAATCCCGACGTATTATAAAATAAACCCACACCTTGCTCACGAAGGCTGCCGGGCTTGTTAGTGGTGGCGCCAGCATCACTAGTACAGCTCCTCCTCGACTTATGACGGGGTTAGGGACCCAAATCCAGGTCATAAGTCGAAAAATGCCTAAATAATACTTAGTAAATCTAAAATGGGAGTCTTTTTCTTCTCGGCACCACAAAACTCTCACTTTTAAGCTTGCCAGCCATTTTAAAGTGAATTACAAACGAAAATTTTGTCTGTGTACTGACTTTGGGACTCGAAAATACGTAATTTGATCAAATTTTGGTACGACTGAGGCAGGTCGTAAGTTGGGGAGGAGCTGTATAAACAATCGCCCATTGTTTTCACGCATCTGAAAAGAAGAAAAACTTTCTCAGGTTTCTTACGGCATTTTTGCGTCCCTATTCAACATGAGCAAGAGAGCAAGTGATGGTAGTGTTGTTTCAAAAGTTAATAGAAAGTGTATACCGGGTAAGCTTAGCCAAGAAACTGGCTGCGTTAAAACGATATGAGAAAGGTGAGAGGTCTGTGGATATTATATGGAGCAAGCAATAAACATACTTTCTGAAGTGGATCCACTAACAGAACAAAGCATTGCAATTTAAATAAACGAAGCATTAAAATTAACAGGGACATGATAAATGCAAATGACCTCTACATAAAGATGTATAATGAGAAAAGAAAGCAGCTGTGCAAGGTTTTTTCGACAGCTTTATTATTCGAAGGCTTAAACCATCAACTTCAGCTACATCATCAAATTCAGCGTCATAAGCAGCTTCAACAACAACTATAGATTCAGTAACAGTTTCAGCAACAGCTTTACGGAAAGCTACAGCCAGAGTTGAACCTACAGCTTCAGCAAGAGTTAAACCTGATGACTTTGTCATCTGAGTAAAAACTCACACAACATCATTGGCTGTCCTTATGTTTTAGACTTTACCGCTATTGGCAAGTAGAATTTTTGTTTTACATTCGTAAGTATTATTTAAAGCATATATGAACAGTAAATAGGTGTTGCTTTCATATTCTTATGTGGAGAAATAATGATATGTTTTCATATGTACGCACTTACATTCATTGGCGTTCCCAATCGTCCCGCTTTATTTCTTTACCATTAGTGTTTAGCTACTTCTGTTGTTCCATTTATTAATATTAAATAACATTCTTAAAACATACATACAGGTTTTCAGTTTTTTCCATTTAGTTCATTATAGCTACAACCAGGGTCTTATTTTCTTAAGTTTATAATGTAGAACCATTGTCACTCATGAAGACAATGCCTTCTTGTCTTCTCTTGTGGGTTTTAATATTCTATGTATTACTAATGAATTGCATTGTTCATTTCACATATATAAACATTAATTCAATCAAGTAAATATTCAGTAACAAACATAATGAATCTTTTGTACATATTCTTAAGATAAATGACTGTTTCCTTGAGTTTGCACGTATACATTGGCCCACTATAAGTCTCACCTTTTTCTTTAATATCAGTGGTTACTTCTACTGTACATTATATATATATATATATATATATATATATATATATATATATATATATATATATATATATATATATATATATATATGCTGATAACCACCAGGAAAGAAGAAAACACGAAGTTCCCACGCGCTTTCGTGTAATTCACATCTTCAGGGGTGAGTACACGAAAGCGCTTGGGAACTTCGTGTTTTCTTCTTTCCTGGTGGTTATCAGCATATACCTAGATCACGCGCACCTACAGTGATTTACTTGCATATATATATATATATATATATATATATATATATATATATATATATATATATACACAGTCAATCCTCATATTACGCGGTTAATGTAACCCGGAGGGTCCCGCGGAAAGTGAGGAACGCGTAAAGTGAACAACATAACATATGGGATTAATTGAAATGGAGTCCAGGCCGATCCTCAAACTCCACTTTTTGACGACACACAACTATGTTGTAGTAAAAATTTTATCTTAACTTTATGATGGTATGAAAAAACAAGTAATATAGAAGAGGTTAGGTTAGGAAAGATGAAGGTTAACATAGGAAAAATAAAGGTTAGGTTAGAAAACTAAAAATTTGGTGTAACACTTACGGTAGTAGAAGAGATGGGTCGGCATACGGGGATGGAGGCTGGTTCCGAGGCAGAGGGCAGATTACTGGCCCTCAGGTGAATCACCATTACTAGGTGAATCATCATCACTGTCACTTACAGTTGTCAGGGCTTCCCTGACAAATCCCTCAAAGTCAACTTCACTGTCACTATCACTGGCTTGGGCTGGCTGTGGTGGGTTGCGGGTGAAGAAATCTGTTATGCATTGCTGACGGCTGGCGTTGATGTTGTCGTGATACACCTTGATGTACGGCTCCATAGCCTGCACCAGCCGGTTATGGAAGACTTCATAGCGGTCATCGTCATTGTCGCGGGAAAGGAAGAACTTCATCTTCTCTGCACACTCCATGGCACCCTTAATATCACTATGACTTAAATTGTGTTCTTCGGAGACTGCCGCACCTTCTTCCTCCTCTTCACTGGCGTGTTCTTCTTCCAACATCTCGTCGGCAGTCACTTCAGGATTTCTGATCACCTCCAGGATGTCGTCGTTGGTGGTCTCGGAGAAGCCTGGAACTGTAACAGTCTGCGCAGCTTCTCTGACAAGGTCCACTGCTACTGCAACATTCTGAACCTCACCAGTCACAGATTGACTCCTCCTCTCACCTGGTATTCCATGCAACACATGTCTGCATGCGTGACGAATTGTAGCAATAGACAGCTGATCCCATGACTCCACCAAGATGTCCACAGCTTTCTTGATGTTAAATACTCTCCAGAATTGTTTGAAGAGTATTTTTTGCTGTTCTAGCCGTTGTTCCTCATCTTCGT